>CM070630.1:48390112-48934539 GCA_036346255.1 Ampelocalamus luodianensis | reverse complement strand
GTGTGTTCTCCACACCGCCGCAAGTCTTCGTCATTCAAATTCACCGCCAATGGTGAGCTCTTCCTCCATCCACTCTAGCTATGCTGTCGGTCTCACTGCGCTCCCTTCGCCTCATTCGCCGAACTTCGCCGACTACCGCTGCCGCTGCTCGCCGCCTCGCTACCTAGCAACACCGCTGCGCATCTTCGGCCGCAACATCGTGAGCCCATCTTTCCCGGATCGTGGAGAAGGGCGAAGAAGTGCCGCCGGCTTGATGAGGCGAGGGCGGCGTGACTTCTAGATGAGGGTTTGGGACAGCAAGCGCGGTGGAGAGAAGTAGGCTGCACGCGCCAACGACGCCGCTCATAGATGACCATGTAGTGGGCGTGGTAATACGTAATAGCGTGGCAAGTGTGCCATCGTGGTTTAATGGAGGGACAACAAAAGATGCCACCTGCGATGACGACGCCGCTTAGCGTCGTTAGCAACAGAGAAAGGATCATGTGCAAACAGAGATAAGTTTAGGGGTCCGACAAAGTAAAATACAAGTTCATGGAGTAAAGTGGTACAACCTCATAAGTTTAAGAAGCTACAATGCAATCTACTACCCCAATCAACATATTCCGCAACTAACGGAGAAAATAACATGTAGTGCAAATATGAATAAGTTTAGAGACGAGAAAGTAAAATAAAAGTTCGGGTGTAAAGAGTTTTGGGAAATTATTGTTTTCTACGCTACTACGCAAGTAAGAGAATGGATGCTATAGTTGCATGTATCCGACTATACTAATACCCGAGGCTCAACTAAAGAATCTAGTTTTACGTGCAGTATCTGACAACGTGAATCAAATAATCTTAATACAACAACAGATCATAGATCATAGGACCAATTATGGAACATTAGGTCCTGACAATGGCATGCAGTTTGCTGGGGCTGAAAATAATGGCTCAGGGCAGCATGCCTGGAGCCCTCACAAAGGAGGCCGCCAGGGATGGCCCAGCAAGAGAGGAAAAACATCTCCCGTGTCACAAAGAGATATTTGTATTTGCATGGAATCATCAGCTGCTGCTGCATGCCGGGGTTCAAAGGTGCCCAAACAAAGTGGGGTAGAAAGCAAAGAGGAGTGTGCCAGCTTTAATCACATCCCTTTTACAGCCATGGCACAGGGCAGGCATTCGTGAGTAGCATAGAGCCATAGACGCTGTAGGATACTGAGTGTAGTACCACATGTACTACCCTGTAGAATATGGATGCAGTAGCAGGCAGGTGCAAACTAGGGCTAGCAGAGCACAATGGTAAAGAGCAGAGCACCCTGATCATCTCATCTTTGTCCTACCCTCCCCATCCGCGCCCCGGTAGCAGAATGATGGAGGGCATCTCCGGGCGCGCATCTCGATGCGCCTAATCTTTCATGATGATGGTTTATCACGATCAAGATCGCTTTTACGCATCGAATCATGCACAAAAAACCTTTCCGGATTTCCTTTGCCTAATCATTGCCGCCCGCTTGGATTTCGGGTGCACTGTCTGTCTCTGGTATGCATGTTGCGTATGGTCTTGTGCAGAATTTCAGAGAGGGGTATGTATAATCATAGGGAATCATAAACACCAGGAGCAGCCACCTGCATTGGATGCTCAATTCGGTAGGATAGGAGGATGTTCGTGGCATGCAGAGTGCACAATCGAGAGCTCCTGAACATGCTTGTGTTTGAGACCATGAGATGGGCATTTCCAGTGCAACGTGCCGGCCGTCCATGCTTCGCCTTTCCCTTGAAAGCTATCATGAACCACCAAAGGATGCTGAACTGAATGCTTCTTCAGCACTGAACACATTGTGAAGCAAACGAAGAGTGTGAAGCAAGGGCACACGATTCTTTCCACGAACGACATAATTCTTCCCCTCCCCCTACTAATTTCCTTCTTTGCTAGCTATCAGTCCCCTTATGCACGCTACTAACTGGGAGACAGTTCATCTTCAGGTTACAAGTTACAACTGATTGGCTAGCCTTGAGAGACAACACGGCAAATGATCCACCATTCAAGAAAAAGCGCACCTGAATTGGACTGGACATAGGTGAAAGGGCCCCTTCTCAAGGGAGATATACACATCTGCAGGAATCAAGCCCATGATCATCACATGGAGCAGTCAGAAATCCCTTACCGCCAATGTGTCTCAACATGCAGTAAAAAACAAAGCACTGATGCAGGGAAGAATGTCAGACGGTGGTAGTTGATCCGCACTGCACATTCATGTGTCCGTTCGTCCTCGCCTTCTGGGGCCTGAATAGAAAGGGGCGGCAGATCAGCAAAAGTCGTTATCATCCTCGTGAGACGGCGTGCAAAACTGCAAATTCTGATTGCTATGGAGTCCATTGGCTAGCTGTACTCTTGCAGGAACAGCGAGTAGGTGAGAGGCCCACCGGCGGGATGATGGGGAGGAGACGCGCCGAGATGGCCGCGGCAACGGCGTGTTGGGACAAGGGAAGTCGGGAGCGCGCGTTAAGAGGGGAGAAAAGATAGAAATATTGGCCGCCTCGAGCCCAGACGAGGCCGGCTGGCGAAGTGGCAAGTGGCGTCCTAAGAAGGCTTATGGACGGCGTGCGAAAGGAAGGCGGGAAAGCCTTCGGCAAGGGGAGCGGACGGACGAGAGGGCCCAGTGGCAGGGGATTCGGTGCACAGTTGGGCCGTCGTGTTGGCCCTCTGGCTATTCTTTTTCCTTGCGGTTGTTTTGTGGCTGCCAGTTTGCCACCGCGCCCGCGTGGCTGCTCGTACCGAGGCCGTGTGATGCGGGCGGGTTGTGGCTGTGGAACGGAAGAGCCGGAAGCCCGGAACAGGGACAACTTACAGTGCGGGCTGAGTTACCCAAACTTTTTCGAAGACGAGTTGCTGAAAATAACCCAATCAAACTTTTGTCGGAAGATCGCGCGGCTCGGCTATTCGTTTTCCCGGCCTTGCCGTTGTTTCGCATTGCGCCGTTTTAAATTGCCCCGACCAACCCGCGGCGGTGCGGCCCGGTATCCGCGTCGCGCCGTACGGGATGAACGTGTCCACCAAATGGGAGATCGGCCTTATGGGCTTCCATGAGCAGCAAGTTGCAAAATATCTTGGGCTTGTAGTTGCTTACGTCTGTGGAGTCTAGACTATAGCGCTGCGGCCTTAACACAGCCACTGTGGGCTCCCAGTTGTAGACTCATGGACTATGCTGAAAGAT
Organism: Ampelocalamus luodianensis; assembly: GCA_036346255.1. NCBI lineage: Eukaryota > Viridiplantae > Streptophyta > Magnoliopsida > Poales > Poaceae > Ampelocalamus > Ampelocalamus luodianensis. Next base: position 48,931,348 of record CM070630.1, on the reverse strand, counting down.
AACTTGTGCTTTTCTCCTCAGTCCTCAGGGCTAGCGGGCTAGGGCTTACTACAAGTCTACAACTATCTTCTGAAATCAGAACTCATCTGCGACGAATCTTTCACATCATTTTTTTACGATGGCGCATTCCCATCATATAATATCCATCGCATTTTTGCTATAACCGGCATCAGATGCTTTCTTGCGCCATGCTTTTGCACCACGCTCGCAATATTCAACATTTCAACCGCATCCACTGTTACCAATGCTGATGAACCAACAACCGCACGCAAGATTACCCTTATTTTGTACATTCTCCCAGGAAGGAGAGAATTTTTCAGTTTTGTCATATTTTTTTAAGAAGAAAATAACATTATAGGTCATCGAACTTCGAGGTTATGCCACTTAACTCTCTTAACTTGTATTTTACTTTTTCAGCTTCGAACTTGCAGGTTGTGCCATTTAGTTCTCTCGAGTTTGCATTTTACTTTTCATTTCTTGAACTTGCGAGGTTGTGCCACTTAACTCCTCAATTTGCGTTGAAGTGAAGTTTGTCGAATGCAATGTTAGCGACTTCACCCTCCGAGTTCGATTGACTGCGCCGCTCGCCCGACACAGTTGTTTATCGCCTCGCCACCTCACGCCGACAAAAATGGATTCTTCGGTCCAATAACGATCGCGCTCGCTGCCTTCGGAGCTCCACTGCCGCAGCTCGCTGCCGCCTTGCCTCCGCCGAGCCTACCGTGAGAGAGAAGTACAATCCTAGTGCCGAGAAGAAGCTACTCACCCGCACAAAGTCCATTTAACCGCTTGCCAACGTAAAAGGTTGAGTCGATGAATCACCGAGAGAGAAGTACTATGCTCCCGCTCTAGCATCGAGAATGTACTTCTCTCTCTCACTACCGACTCGGAGGAGGCAATGGCGTGGGTGGCGCAAGTCACACTGGAGCTCCGACGAAAGGCGAGCACGGCAGTGTTTCGTGTCCAAAGAATCCTTTTTTTGTCTGCGTGAGGTAACGGGACGATGAATACTACTGAACGGGCGGCGACGAGTTCATTGACTCTGAGGGACGAAGTCGGCATCGCATCTAACGAACTTCGCTTCAACGCAAGTTTAGGAGCTAAGTGGCACAACCTCACAAGTTCAGAGGCTAAAAAGTAAAATAAGTTCAGAAACTAAGTGATAAAACTCGCAAGTCTAGAGGCTAAGAAAGTAAAATACAAGTTTAGCGAGCTAAGTGGCATAACATGATAAGTTTAGGAACGTGATGCAATTTTCTCTCTTTTTAAGCAAAGCCACTTTTTAAACAAACAAATAAATAAGTGGGAATCTTCTTTTCCTGTCGAGTTCTTGTCAGCATTTGGTGTACTTTCTTCCTGGCATTGGAGTTGCATGTATCCAAAATGCTCATTTTGTTCTATGTGAGGTCATGTGATGGAGGCATCAAAATTTAGAAGGGCTGGCAAAGAAGGATTAATTGATTTCCTGGCATCCCTTCATTACCCCAAAGAGCAAACTCTGTACTGTTGGATCTATGCAAAAAGAGGTGAGAAAAAGGTTCCAGAGCTGCTTGTCACTCACTAGTGAGTAGTGACTAGTCACTACACACACAGTGCACAAGCATGCATGGCAAGGGCCTATCAATGTGTCATTGGTAAATAATAAACATATAAATAGACCTATTAATTGTAGGTGTACTACCATTCACAGTTCAACAGAATCAATTAAACAACTCAAAATTGGAAACAATATTGTATGTGAAGCTGTAGTGACAAATCGACAAGAATAGAGTGCACGGAAAATATAAAAAGAGGAAAACATGTGACTAGCCTTATTTTTTCCGAGTATGGGCTATGGTAAAAGTTTTTTTGGGTGTTTAGAGAGTACTTGAGTGTTTTGTTGCTAACTAATACTCAAATTTTGAACTTTTAGATCCAGATTTAATGAATGAGATCACTTTGCCTCCTCCTCTAATGAGATATCACAGAGATAAGATAGATATAAAAACTCAAGACTACAAACCCAAAAACACTCAAAGACTTCTCTAACATACTCTAAGTTTTTATTGGACTTTGTTCAATACACGCAGAATTATAGCCTAGGAGGAAGGCTACAGAACGGGGTACAAATTGCAAAGTCGTGGGCGTAGGATTGGATGGATGGGTGATTTGTTTAAGCCGTTTGGAGAAGTGTATGCAAGTCCTATGGTTTAACTGCTGATGAGTAGTGTATTTACATGGCTCCCTGGGATTCGGCAGTGCTGCTTAGGTCTACATGGGTTCTTAATCATATGATTTGTACGCGGCTCTTGCCATTGGCTGGCAACACAAGTTCATCGTAAGCCGTACCAATTTAAATTAGTTCAAAAGGAGCATCATTTGAAGCGTGGATCTTCTATGCCACCAGCAGCATGGCTAAAGTTCCGGATCAACAAAGTATTTGCTCCGTTTTCTTGTTTCAGTGAAGTTGAGAATTTTTACTGTACCGAGTATTCCATTTATCTAATACTAGTCGTTGCGGATACAAACCAAATAGTAGAAAGAGAAAGATCTCACGGCTGTTACATGCTGTGAAAAGGCAGGGATCCTAAGGTCCTCGAAAGTCGAAACGTAGAAAACGATACAAAGAAACGAATGATATTCTATTCGTGTGTAAAATCATCCTCAACTTGATACATATGAGGATCTATTTATAGCATTATAAGTTATAAAGTAGAAGATTACAATAATGTTTCTGTTTCTTTTTGCTGGTAGCTTCCTTTTTGCTCTACGATTGACCGATGCATCGAGGTGGCCTCTGCTTCCTTCCCCGTCGTGTATGTCTAATGAGTTAATTTTTAACTCGTCGTCCGGCCGTTGGGATGGTGGGCCGTACACTAGCTGTTCACTTTTCTTTTTCCTTTCTACCGAGACTCTGTTCATTCGAGATCACTCTCTTTGCATTGGCCGTAGCAAATCCAAGCAAACTTTGAACAGCAACCGATCTGAAAGGTACGCGCGTTCTTCCTCCAAGTCGCCCGCTTTAATTATTCCGGCAAGAGTGGCCGCGCATTAGGCCTCAATCGCCACTCGACACCGCATACCACCCGGACGAAACAACCAGGATTCCTGCACATCCACACGCCTTGCACACATACGCACTCATACTCACCACAGGCGCGCGGACGCGAATCGCCAGGGTAAATTCTCCCGGTGAATTTTGGTCTCGACTCCCCACCGTTCGTTTCCCAGATAACATCGAGTGAAGCTGATGACAACGATCAAACAGGCTGCGCAGCTTGCAGCGCGTAAAAACCACTGCGACAATCCGTCAGGCACAGGCAACGTGTGTGTGAGGATGGTGGGCCGTGGGTGGTAGTCGATCACGTCGAACGGGACCGCAACGTGGGGGCGTGACAGCGAGGATCCAACTCTCTCTCTCTCTCTCTCTCGTTCCATCGTCGAGGCATCCATCGGCACGGGGGAAAATCCGTCATAATAGGGCCCCGCCAGAAGCTCCAAAACCGCAACAGTGTGAAATAAAACGTAACATCAATCCATGTATTAGTAACAAGCTTCTTTCATGTTTTAAAAGCCTAACAACTCAAAAGCTTCTTGCTCCAGTACTACTACACTAGTTACTAACTACCAAACAAAATGGTTAGTAATTTAACAACCACTTTAATCTGCTTTAGTTCTTCTCTGTCGTTGGATCCATGCAACTTTGTGACTGCCTGTCCCGTCTTGTTAAAAGAGAGGGGGAGCTTTGCTCCAAACAAGGCACGGGTCGGTGCAAGAATATGGCGCACGGACACCTCGAAATAAGGTAAGTGATGTGCGCGTCCATTAGGAGCGCTGGAAAGAAAAGAGAGAGAGAGAGAGAGAAAGATGTCGGGCTCAGGAAGAGTTTACGCATGTCACTACTGAAAAGCACCAAAGGGCAAAGGCCTTTCGGTTTGAAGCTCGCGACGAAGCATGCATAGCTAGCTTCCGTTTGCTCCTAGCGCGCGTAGGCTTAGGCAGCCGCTGGTTTTGGAATAGCGCGCGCAACGAATTTCTCAAGTGCTTCACGTCTCGACGTAGAGTACGAGGGAGGACCACGCTTTCGCGCTATTTGGCCGTAAAACTCTCGACGGGACCGTGCTTTTGTTGCGATTGCTGCTACAGAAGTTTGCAGGAAACACAGTAATTCATTCGGAGCTTCATGCAACGTGTCTTAACAACGCGCGTATCACTGCCTTATCCATAGCCTTATCCATATGTCTGTGTGAACGTAAGTCACCACCAGCGCAACGTGTTTCTCTACAAGTGGGGCCGAAACTGGTTGGCTAGACATATGTATACAATATTACATGGACCTTAAACTAAACCTACTACTGGATACTACTATCATACTAAAATGATCCCATCGTGCGCTTACATTTTGTTGCTACCAGAAGTCCAGAACACCATCATGGCTGCTATGCCATTGGAAGGCACGGCTAAGCTAGCTACTCTCCCGTGGTCCAGCTAGTAGGCAGTCTATACACGGATTTGTATTCACTACTTGGCACGCTCTTTACGCATCGTATGGGGGTATATATATGGAGTAGTATTTTATTGTAGCCCCAATTTGGTGCCTCTGTATTATCTTTTTGTTACACTGTACAAAGCACATAACTACAGCGCTTGCACCAGAAGGACCCCACGTGAGCTGGGCCTCCAGCGCGAGATGCCGCTTTGACGTTTTTAAACATCCGACAAGAAAGAGAAAGAGATGTGCAAGCTGGAAAAAAAATGTTAGGCCTCATTTTAGAAGGTTGGAATATTAATCTATTTTTTTGCGAGAATTTAGCTGTTTTCTACGAAAATCCTTCCAAACGGGGGCTAATCTATGATTGATGTGCCTAGCAGCCCAAATTTGAGCTTAAGAAAGTTTTCTTGAATTGTATGGATTTTCAAAAACTTATGTTGCATTTGGTGAATTATCAAAATCTTGGTTGCATTAAAAAAAAACTAAAATCAAAATCCTTGTTTTAAATTAATTCTACAAAATCTACAAGTCAAATGGAATATCAAAACTCCTATGAATTTAAAATCAAATTCAAATTCAATTCGAAAATCAAATCAAAATCCAAACCTAAATTTCTTCTCATCTTCCTCTCGGCCAAACCAGCTTAGCTCAACTCCTTTTCACCTCTACCGCGGCTCACTATCTTCCCAAACCCACACAGCACTCCACCGCATCTACGCCCACCAAGTCGCACCCTCTCCTCCGGCAAGACAAATATTCATCCGCCTAGTCACGCGCGCTTGTTTTTCTCCTTCCTCTCTTCCTCCGCGGCGGCCCAACCACCCACGGCGCCACTCACTGACACCACCTAAGCGCCGGCCCCTCGCACTAGCCCTCGCTACACCGAAAGCATTTAGGTCTCTAGTAATGGTTTTGGTAATTAATGTCAACAATGTTTAAAGGACTAACATTTGTGCTAAGATATTTTAAGGAGTAGTCCCACAGGATGAATGATGACATGGAAATGGCAATGCAAAGATGATAAAGATCAACTTGGCTCAAGCAAAGGTATCACATGAATTAAGGATCCTTTTAATAGTATTTTATCGATCTTGGTGTATGAAGGAAAGATTGGATTTATAGGCTAGATGCCGTACTATAAAGAGGGATCTCAGTTAGTAGCTTGAGGATCTATTTTGTGCCATCTTGATCAACTAAGTGTCATGCATTGCATTTGTTTTTGCTTCGAAAACTGCTTCGTAAAAATCGGTTAAACCACAAGTATTAAGTGTTACCGCAAGTCGATAATACAAGATTTATATGGCGGTATGTATTTTCCAGAGAGCTTGTCTTGAATGGTTTTTCTTGAAACCCCAATTGTCTGTATGACCATTGTGTATGAGCGGTATTACTCAAGTCGGAATACCGATACAAGTAGCGGTATGTTTTAACAGAGAACATGTTTTGGGAAATTTTTCTTGAAATTGGAAACCGGTAAGACCGCAAGTGAAAAGAGGTATTACCGCAAGTCGGTAGTACTAAAATTTATTGGCGGTATGTTTTTAAAGAGAGGTTCTCAAAGACACTGGTCGTGGACAGTGGTCGTAGACACTGGTCGTGAACAGTGGTCGTAAGACTTGGTTGAAAACTTGATCAAGGACCTTGTCGGGGACCAATCGGTATGACCGCTTTTGTTCAATGGTATTACCGCATGGCGGTAGTACCGATCTTTCCGGCGATATATTTTTTCTAGAGAGCGTGTTTTCTTGAGATTTTCTTGAGCTTTGGAAATCGATAGTACCGATCTAGCCGAGCGGTATTACCGCTGTGCGGTAATGATGATTTCTAGTTGGCGGAAGTCCCGCAACACCTTTTCAACAGCTATGTTAGGTGCATTTAATGAACAATGGTCGTCGTTGAGAGTCACCGCGGTATTACCGCTTGAACGGCAGATATCGCAAATACTGATTTCATCAAAGTTTTGACTCTAATAACTAGTTTTTGTTGGTGGGGGTTATAAATACCTCCCCACCTGCCTCTAGCTGAATGTTGCTGAGCTTATTCACTCTCATTGAATACTCTTGAGCTGTTAGACACTCTCTACTACTCATTTGTTTTGAATTCCTTTTTTGAGGTAGTTGAGAGCATTCAAGTGCATTGCATCATTAGTTGATCTTGTTGGCACTTGATTCTTTCTCAAGCAAACACTTGGTCTATTACTCTCGGTGCCTACGCACCTAGATGGCTTTGGAGGAAGTTCTTGTGGTGATCTCTTCAAAAAATTTGTGAAGAGCCCTGAAAGGATTGTGAAGTAGTTGCGTGCTCATTTTCTAGAGTGGAGGAAGAGTAACGATAGTGATCGAGGGTGAATGCTTAATTTGTGGAGCTGGCTTGATTGGTTCAAGCTTCCTCAACGTGGACTAGTGAAGACCGGCAAGTCTTTGATACCACGGGAGAAACTTCATTGTCTCCACTATGGTTTATTCTTGTCTTCACTCTTTCGCATTTATATTTCTAGCAATTTATTTGTGTAGAATTGTTTAGCTAGAATTGTATCTAGTTTAGACACATTTCTAATTGTTAATTAGTCAAAAATTTAAAACCTCCTATTCACCCCTATAGTCGGTTCTCCTTGATCCTACACACGCTGGCTTGACCCCACGCGTTAGCCGCCCTGCTCATCTTCTTTGCCACCGCCGTCGCTAGCATAGCTCGCCTCCCTCTCTTTTGCTCTCCATCAAAACAGAACTCGAGTGCAATGCACCGCACCCTGATAAGCCAAGCCCTAGGCAACAAAGGAAATGAATATAAACGTAAGGCCTTTCTTTGCCTCTCGAGATGTTATATACCTTTTCTCCTAGCATGGCAATTATCCCTCCGACGACTATCATTGCAAGGAAGCGAGATTTTAAAGGCAATTTCGACCAACACTTATTTATACTTAGGTATCTAATGATCTTGCTTCAGCTTTCATGCCCGGTCTTCTCTTCTAGGTCCCTTCAAAGGGATTCAGAATCACACGTGGATAAGGCAAAAGACTTGTTCTGGATTCATTGGCATCTATCTTCTTCTAGAGGTTCCTATTTGAGATAGTTGAAGAGGCATTTGCATGACAATCTACTTATGACATCTGAACTACAAATGACACATCTTTCGATGAGAAGGAATCCCTTAAAGAAGAGCAAAGAAAAGCCCTGATTCTTGCAAGGGGATATTTGTGCACAAGCCCTTCTTTCACAAAGAACATATCCGCTCTTCCGTGTACTCACTTCCTTGGCATAAAGCAGCTTAGTAATCAAGGGGCAAGGATGTGGGTATCACTACTATTGATTAACCGATGTCAGTTGCTTTAGCTGCTCCCTTTGGGCATACACCCCCAAAGATACTTCAACTTCTGCCCTGCTATTGAATTCAGGGCTGATTGCCCATTTCCAAAAGCAAAAGGTGCCACAAGAATAGGTTTTTACCATTCAAATAATACATTATCCACTTAGAAGGTCTTAGTTTTTCAGAGGGAGCAGTTTGGTATCGTGGGGGAAGCTAGCACCCTAAGTTAATGTCGGACTCAGGAGTAACACCCCAAATCCTCTCAGATATTCTACACTAGTCCTCGGAATGAGCTAGTGCCTAGCTAATTTCCTATAGGCAATCGACTAGGGTAGCGGCCTAGCCGCCAAAATCCACACCAGAGCGTAAGTCTTTCTCTTCTAAACAATAATTTTATTAAATAAGGATGAGTACAAATATGTACTCATAAGTTACACCAAATAACATATTATAATGCATGCAGGATACAACAAAGGAAAGCCTATATGGTTATTTGTGCAAAAGCAATGTTTGAGATTTTAAATACATTCACTAAGTTCCAAAGCGCTTATATGATATATAAAAAGTTGGTCATTCGACACCCGACATCAACATGGCACGATTAACAATGGAGCGTTGAAAATTAATTAGCTGGTCTATCCTATACCGCACTTGTGGTACGGTGGTGCTTTGCAAGATGCGACTCAAGACCAGTCCTTAACTAACTTGAATGACTTCTAAAATAACCCTAGGCCTCAACCATTCACCGAATTGAGCCTATGCATAAACTCGCACCCACCAACTATTCATTTCGCCCAAGTCCAAATCAGTTTTAAATTTTATTTTATTTTTCAAATTATCTCAGAAACTTCCATGACACACCAATGCCATGGATACATCTTGAATCCAAAGTATTTTTGGTCAAATTCTCAAATTAAGTATTTTGTGTAAGCATGACTAAGCTTATTTTTTCCAAAATATTCTAGTTCATACTATTATACAAACTAGATTTTATCTAAGGTGACAAGGTATGGATGTTCAAATATCAAAGTTTGGCTTTACAATTGCATTGGATTGACTACCATTTCAAAATAGGTATTTAAATTACATTAAATAGAAATAAGCATGTAATAATAATTTAAAATGGAATTTAAATAATTTAAAATATTGGGACAAACATGATCAAAGGATTTAACTTTACTTGCTCAATTAATTATTGTTCTCACAACAGAGAAATCTAGTTCTCTCAAGTTGTAAATCTATACACAAAAATAAGCCAAATTCAAAAATCAAATGAACTACAAATTAAATAATTTAGATTATGGGAGATAGATATTGAATTTAAATGAATTTAGAATTTTGAATCACTTGAATTGGAGCTCGTATGAAGGAGAATGGGTCCTAAGTTTCAATTGAATATGAAATGATAGAAATTTGGGAAATTAGCAAAAGAAGAATCCAACATAGGTGTGGCATATTAGTGAAAAATTCAAAATTTTGTTTGAATAGAAAGGTAGATAATATTGAAAGGAACATGTAGGTAAAAGTGTTCGAAAATACCCAACGGATAAAGAGAAAGAGCTCGATAGAGTTTTCACGGACTTAGGAAGAAGAGATGGTGGTGATGGTCCATGAACTTTTGCGAAACTGAATCGAGACATTGTAGAGAATATCTTGAGGATACTCTAGTAAAATTTGACGATCAATGGTTGATGGATAGGTCGGAGAGCTCATGAAGATGTCGCTCGAGTTGGGAAGAAGAGTGGTCGCTTGGCTGCTTTTGTGGCACGGTGAACCAATAAGGAAATCAAAATTCGCTTGAATAGAAATGTGAGGAATCTCAAGAGGAATTCTCTAGTAAAATTTGGTGCACAACGGAGGAACGGATGAGGAGATCGAACTCATGAAGTGCTCACCGGACTTGGAGAAGAAGGCCACAGAGGTAGCTCCGAGAGGCTTTGTCCAAAACTTAGCTAGCGCTATGGGAATGGGATGGAGAGATTACTGCTCAATTTGCATAGGCAAAGGAGTAACGATTTGGCCAGAATTGATTGCCGATATTATGGCAGTGAGTTAAGTGGTAACGGTGGCGCTACTATTCCTACAGAATATTCCAAAGAATAGTTATTTTCTTCTAAAAATTCCAAAAGGCACTAATTAATTTGGAAAATAACCATTCAACTCCACAAAATCCAAAAACCCTTAGATACTGAATACAACATTTTGAGTTGAAATAAAATAATAATAGCAAAATAATATTTTTAAACAATAATTATTTATAAAATACAAAAATTCTTTGTAAACTTGAAAAATAGTAATATAGCTCTAAAAATTCTATAAATTTTCAAAGTAGTTAAATAGGGTATTTTGAGTTGAAATAAAATATTTTCAATAGAAATTTAGTTTTTATTTGCAAACATAAATTTGTTTTTAATTGCTAGAAATTACAAGATATCAAAAGGACTTTTAGAAAATAGCAAATAGAGTTTCACAAGTCTCAAAAAATTCATGGAAATTCCTTTAATTATTTAGAACGTAATAAAATTATTTTCAACTTAAATTTGGTTTGTAGTTTTGCACATAATTTTTTTTGATTGTTTGGAAAATTGGGAAAACCTTTTTAAATTCCAAAAAAATTTAAGGAATTAATTAAAATTTTCTTTCTAACTTTATTCCAAGAAAATCCCATAAAACTCAATAAATTTTGTTTTTGACTTAAAAACCAGAAATTCAAGAAAAGCAAGATAACTCTTTTAAAACTCAGAAAATCCAAGAAAGATAATAAATTCACTAATTTTATTTTGGTTACTAAACTTTGGGATGTTAGAGTTAAGAACATCCAATCCTAAAAGCAGGAATCATCCGAGCATAGAGAAGGGCCCTTGCTTAGGAATGGGCCGCTAGCCATTTCACATTTGTGCTTGTGGCATTGGACTCTCGTAGCATGCCTCTTGCTAGTTTAAACCTATTCTTTAGCATCCGATCCTTGAAGAAGTGAATCTAAAGGGGTTCTTTACGACAAAAAGAAAAATAACAGATAGTAGGTTCGAAGCGAAGAGAATTCTGGAGTCAAAGAGGCGGCTTGGCTCCTTCATGCCATTGATTACCTCAGTGTTTGAGGTTTGACGATTGTTGATGATTTTCAACAGAAACGGCATTACCGTGAGTGACGGCCGAGATTAGATCTATGGGATTGCCTTCCCCCCATGAAAGGGGATAGCCTATTTTACGTTTTGGGCTAGCCTGATCCCTATCTTTGACTTAGTCATTAAATGGACGTAGTGTGTTTGTGTCTGAGTGGTTAGTATGTTGTGTAATACCATGCTACTTTTTTTTTTTATCAAGACACAGTTCTACTAATATCGTACTTTGACTAAGCTTCTTCCCGCTGATAGTTGTATCACCCCTAGGATTGGATTCAATTACCCACCCCTTCACTAACTAAGTGTATGAGTCTAACTCAAAAGCTTATCTCATAAATAGTTAGAGGTACAGCTGTAAATGAGGATTTTATTTAGGTGGAGCTGACTTAGCATAATTATGTTGCCATAATATATGCCTACACTGGCCGAAAAATGTGACAGATCCACCATGAAATGGGAATGTCCCTTATAAGGATATCTTATACTGCATTTAGGAAGAGCAGAGGAAGCATAATACAATATTATTCAAGAAGAAATTACATTAATGACAAAAGGCTAACTTTTCATGGAAGTAGCATGATTCTTTGATCGAATCAGCCCCAACTCTTACATATGCTATTTCATCTTCTCTTAGGACAAAGGAGGAGTCGGTTTAAATAGAGTTTAGTTGAAGGGTGTCGTTTGCAAGGTAATCTAAGCTTCTTTGAAAGATAATTGGGTTGTTGTCGCATTTTAGGGTCTTATCAGCTTTGAGGCTGCTAACTTTATTGAAATTCTCCTACCCAGAATTTCTTTACTATAGCGATTGACTTACTACTGAAATGACTCAATATCACTTGCAGGACTACCTTTGAATATAACATCAAACCAATTTTACTTTTAGTTAACCACTAACCTCCTTCCCAGTCATAATATACCTTTTTTGCATCACTCGAATCTCAAACATCGTATAGTGGAGAGAGATTACAGGTGTACTGCAGCTCAAGGAGAATAGTTAATACAAACTAAGAAAAGTACTATAGCTAAAGTACTATCAGTACGGTGCTATTACTTTGTTATTAGATAAAACTTAATCGATAGCCTACTAATTATAATTCTGACTTTCACTTTTTTTTTTGAATTTGACTTTCGATAACACTAGTGTACTCGAGAGCTTGAAGGGGAAGACGAGCTAAATGTCTTTCACACCATAACTTACCTTCCTTGGCTACTATCTGACCTTCAAGAAACTGGACTCACTGTAATAACTGACTTCACTATGATAACTATTGTAACATCCCAATTATCTGAGCTTGAAAAATCTTTTAAGTAGTTTAGTCCCTGAAAAAATTCACCAAGATTTTATTTGAATTTAATTAAAGCTGAAACATGGACTTTCAGTATCAAAATAATTTAATATGATTAATGTTAACATCAACAATTGTCAAAACTGTTTTATTTGGGTTCTATGTGCTAGGATATATATTTTAGATTTTTTTGGAATTTGACCGAGTTCATTTGCTTTTTGAATTTCCTGTATTTTCTAAAATAGAAAATGTAATTAAAATATTATATTTGGCATTGGGCGAAACCCATCTCTATTTCTCCTTGGCCTATTAATGTGCGACTTAGCGCCACGCGCTCACGACATGTGGTCCCACATGTCGCCTGCCCTCTCGCACCGCGCCGAAGTCGCCCCACCGCCGCTGACACGTGCACTTTTTTCTACTCGCTACCGAGCCGCCAACACTACCGAGTGGGTCCCACAAGATCCATCGTTCATCGCTCTCTAACCGAGTTCGTTTCAATTTTGTCACAAAGACACCACCGTCTTCATCCCAAACTGTACATTCTCCGTTCTATTTAAGGACTAGCAACCGCGCACGAGGATCGCATCCACCCCGCCGAGCGCTTTATCGACCGAAGCTTTTGCCCTAGTGTCGTCGTCGGTGACCCTAGTCGCCATCGAGCCCACCTTGAGTTCATCACATCGCGCCTACATGATGCTCGAACTATCTTCGCCGAGAGTCCTTGGAATGCTATCGCCTTGTTGAGCCACGCCGCTGTGCCACTTGTCATGTCGCTATTGTCGATGTGGTCATCACCGTGAAGTCCGAGCACGCCATCATGTTCACCGTGCCCTTACCCGCATCTAACCTTGCTTGGTCGCCGAGAGCCGCCATTCGCCGAGACCGTGGTCGCTCGAGCCACGACGCTTAGCCCGTGGTCGCCCACGCGTGCACCACCTTACCCTCGCGGCGTGCGTGTTGCCCACATGGTCGACGATCGACGCACATATGCGCGTGCACACAAACCCATATCCAAATTTCAATGGACTATGTCCTCCATAGACCGTGTTCTAACGTGTGGGCCCCACATGTCACCTCACCTCTTTTCTCCGGATTTATTTTAACTCGAAAATATTAGGGCTAACGTCAACATGCGTCATAATCTGGTTTTTCAAGAGAAAATAATTCGTTAATTCTAAATTCCTTTTGAGTATTTATTTAGTTTTACACCTTCCGTAAGCCATATCTTCTTCATCAGAACTCTGATTAAGCTTATTCAAATTTTTAAATTCATCTAAATTTGAGATCTATTTTACTAAGATTTTTATTTAATTTTTGGAGTTGGTTTTATCTCTGTTATTTATTTATTTTGTTTATTTATCTCGCTTATGTAGTAGACGTTGATACTTTAGGAAATTTTGAAGAAGAAGGAGTTCACCAAGACTATTCCAAGTACCAAGATCTATTCCAAAGCAATTTGTACCTTTGATAATATTGCACCCAGTTTTCTAAAATTATTTTGATTCAAATATTGCATTTACTTTAAGTATTTATTTAAATGCTTCGGGATTAATTATTCGTCCTAATTGTTTATATCAACCTTGTGTATTGTTATGTCATGATGTTTTGTCACTCTAGATTAGTTCATTATTTAGTTGGTATTATCATAGCACCAACGTGGGTTGGTTAGATACGATTAGTCTGCTTAGCCATGCAACGAATTATCATTCATGTGAGTTGCAAATATAAATTTGACTAAGTGACTATGGAACTTTGTGTAAAACTGTGTGTTGTGTGCTATTACTCGTTGATGGCATATGTTGCACTTAACCAACAGAGTGGAAAAAGATTTAGACTGAGGCAAGTGGTAGAAACTGTGTGATATGGTGGACTTAACTTTGTGCGCCATTGAACTAAGCTTTATTGTACAACCACATGCCTGGTTTGGGACGACCCTAACTTAGTAAGTTATGGAATCTCGACATTGATTACTTAGGTTGATTGGTTAGGCCGTGTGACAGGATAGAGGTGTGGACCACTCTGAAGGCCACATCGTGGGACGATTCGTTGCTTCCCCGTCCATGGTGTGTGTCGTACAAGTACTCGCTTGGGTGGTATGACGGTAAGCACATCGGAGTGTCAATGTTTGAGATGGAGTTTCAATTTTTTTTGTTAGTTAGTGCTTGCAACACTGATTATATCGTGTGGGTACAGTGTACAACCTCTGCAGAGTGTTAAACAATCTATTCGAATAGCCGCGTCCGCGGTCATGGACATGCTCGAGGATTTCACACGAGGGGTAGATTTGCATAAAAATAATTGGAAAGGGACAGCTGTGTGATTAAATTCATATGACTGGGTGAAATAACTTATTAGACTTTGTGTCCTTTGTGAAAATAATAGTTAAATTATTATTATTTATTTGTTTTGAATCACCCTTTCAATCTATTATTTGTATTTAATTGCAAATGCTGTTTTTATGCAAAAGAACCACAGAAGCCATTTCCTTTGGAAAAGCCACCATCTATAAATTGTATTATATGGTATAACTTATAGTACGGTTGTATACTCATGCTTGCTACAATCATTCAATGTATGGAGGAGTCATCACCCGCTTCGAGGAGGAGTTCTACGATGGTGCCGATCGTTAGGTCTTGATCCTATTTGGTTGCTGTGGTGAATCGATGGGTTTCACTGGTTATTTTGTTCGCCGCTTATTTAATTATTGCCAGCCCTACGAGGTTTAATAAATATAAACTCGACCATAAGGTCAAAACCACTATTTTCTATTCAAATTAATCATTTATGTTATTATTCGACTTGTGTTGATCGATATTCATCTATGTTGACACTGTGTGTACTAGCGTGATCCTAGACTAGTGCAAAATACACAAAGGGTCCAGAACTGCATTTTTGTGTCCCGACAACTCGACCGGCTCACTTGCTTAAAGGACTAATGAAAACATGTCGAACTAGCTAAAAGGACGTAAGCTAACAATGAAACTCAAACAAAAATGGATGCTGACTCTAATACAGAAATGGATGGTAACTATGATATAAATATTGAGGAGAGCCTACAAGCCGTCGCCCCCACCCTACACTCTACAGAGGTTGTACAACTTTACCCACAAGAGATAATCAACTTGTACTGTCCGCTCACACACTTCCGTAGATGTGCGACTAAGTGATTATCACGAGGCCGTTACAATATTCTACCCTAAGGTATTTATGCCCGCTAAGGTTTCGCCTTTGACCTGTCCGTCCCGGGAGCCCCTCTGCGCCAGTGGGACTACTGTCTGACCGACACCCATACAAACAACATGGCACAAATAACGATAGGGTATCACAAATTATTAGGCCAGGTCCCGCCCACACAGGACATGTGGTAGTACGATGTGGCATAGCCCATTATAGGCATAGCAAACGAACGCTCGAAGACCGGTTCATAACTGACTTGGGCGTCTTCCGAATTAAACCCTAGGCCTTAACCCTAACCGGATTAAGCCTGCATAAACTCGCACACACCAATCATCCATTTCGCCCAAGTCCAAACCCATTTTTATTTTATTTTTCAAGTAAAGGCATTTTATAAACCTTCTATGGTAAAACAATACCATAGATCTAATTTAATTCAAATTTGAAAGATTTGGCTAAAAACTTCCTAAACACAAGATTTGATCTAAGCATTGACTAAACATTTAATTATTTCCAATATTATTTTATCTAATGGTGACAAGGAAGTGATAATCAATATTCAAATTGGCTATACAAAAAGAATTGGAATAACTAAGTATTTAAACAGCGGATTAAAATAACTGGATAAAAATTATGCATGCAATAGTAATTTAAAAATAAAATTAAATAGATTTAAAATAATGGGATCGATATGATCAAGGGTATAACTTGCCTTGCTTGATGAGGTGATGTTGTTTTCCTTAATCGATCACCGCATCGAGGTGATGTTGTTTTCCTTAACAGTCACCTAGTACTCACAAGTACTTTCTCGAGGTAGTCAAAGTGTAGAATCACGATGATCATAGAGTCAAAATAAATCCTCTTATGTGCTCTTCAAACGGCGCCGAATCGACTCTCAAGTCGTCGAAATCTAGTCGTGAAAATAAGCGAAATTCAAATAAAATTCAAATGAACTCCAAATTAAATAATTTTGGTTTAGTTGGCTAGATCTTGAATTTATATGAATTTACAAATTTGAATGGACTCAATCGGAGTTCGGATGCAAAAGATATGGGCTTTAGAAGATTGGAATTACATGAAATGATAGAATTAGGGTTTTTCAGAATTTTGGGAATTATTTTTGTAAAGGAAATAGGCTTTATTGCGCAACATGACGTCAGCGAGGGAATTTCTTTTTCTTGGCCGAATTATTTTTCTAAAGGAAAATAAATTCATTGACTGACATGTGTGCCCTTTGGTCAAAGACCAAGTGCACAGGTGGTCAAACGTCCACGGTAGACTCGGTGCACGTAACAGTGCACGTGGGGAGGTATGCGTGGGCTCTATGGCACACGTGCGCCGCGTAGGCTTCCACATAGGCAGACACGTGAGCAGGGGGTGACATGGCAAGGAGGTGGATCACAGGTGGCGCTGAGGTGGCTGAGCCACGTTGACACGAGGCCAGCTGCTGCCGCGACGAGCTTGTTAATGGGCGCGCGACGAAACGCGGCGAGGGCATCAATAGGTAGAGGAGGCCACGGGGAACCTGATGTGTAATACCCCAGAGTAGGAATCGGGGGAAAAACTAAATAATCAAAGAAAAGGGTATTAATTATAAATTGATCCGGGAGAAGGATCCATTGGAAAATTAGTAATTTAAGTAGTCAATGAAGGGAAACCAGCTTTTACCTCAACTTGGGCTTGGGCCTTGGCCCATGAGGCCTCTTGGTGGCGGCCAAGGGGAGGCGCCCCTTTTCTCCCCTAAACCCTAGCCGCCTCCCACTTTCCCCACCCCGGCCGCCACCCCTTTCAGCCCCTCCCTCCACCTCCTCCCCTTCCTCTCCAAGCCGCCCATCTTCCATTGGTGTCGCTTCCGCCATTGGTGCCGCCACCAAGTGAAGGAAGGAGAGGAAGACCGCGGACTACATCTTTTCGAGGGGAGGAAGGAAAGAGGGAGAGTATCTTCTTCGTAAGGGTGGTTCGTCATCTCCCTGCGATTCTTCAAGGGTAACTAAGTGTTTTCCCTACTGTTTGATGAGGGTTAGTTGCGAACTCGATTATTTGGGATGGATCGTTTTGCTGCTGTTAGAATTTCAGATCTGTCTAGATTGTTGTGTGGCCAATTTCACGATATTAGAGGCCGAATCAGAGGATACCATCTCCTAGAGTTATGTGAGGTTCGTTCTTAGCTTTCAGTGGACGTAAAGATTGCTTAATTCGGACGTACGGTTCAAAAGTTATGATAGTTTTAGTCTCTGCTGTTCAGAATCCTGACGAGAATGAACTGTCAAGTTGTCTTTTTAAAATATGTTTATGTTAATGGAAAATTCAGGGCTTTCACCCAACTAGGTTATTGTAGGCCTTGGTCTTAGCTTTCAATATTGATAAAGAACGCTAAGTTTGGTTTAGCCAATTGGAAGTTATGGCTGTTATCATGCTGCTGCCCAGTTTTGTCGGATAGTTCTGACATAAAGTTTTCATCGGTCTTTTGGAATTAGATATACACAGAATTTGGGGTTTTCACCAACTAGGTTGCTGTATAATTTTGTTACCTTTCAAACACAACTTATTTTACATTTTTACGAATTTCTGAGCAAAAGTTATGTCATTTTTACTACTGCTGTCCATTACGGCTTCCCGCTAGAATGTAGTCCAATTCGCGTAAAGTATGTAATGAAATGCTGGGGTGTTGGGGTATTGTTGCGAGTAGTGTCTTGACATCGTGGTTCTTATTGAGTAATCTAATGGTGTAGGAGGTGAGGCTCCAGGGTTAGCGGCATCGTCGTTGCCTCCTAACGCATCGCAACGCTAAAGGCAAGTACACTAACGTTTGTATGATTTGTGTATGTTGGATGCTTGATGTTTGTATTGAGTTTTCATTTGATACATGAGAAGTTCTGATGATTATGTTCCTTTCGTATGTGAAATTTATATGTTCAGAGATGATGCTAGTCATTATTCATAAGTACATTCATGCATCCATTTTCATGTTCCGTCCATGGGAGTGGAGCTCACGGAGTGGAGTCTAAAGTCCCATCAATTCCAAAGATGGGCACGTGAGTCCCACCATTCCAATGTGGGCATTTTGGACACCCGTATGAAACGTTCTTCATACGGTATTTGGATCCCCGTATTTTGTTAAATACGGCTTAAGTGAACACCGACGGTGTGTCACTATCTATATCAGATAAACATGAGTGCATCCATTCAATTCAAAAGATCCTCTCATTCCATTCATTCATTAAGCATTCAATGCTATGTTCATATTCTTTAATATTGTCGCCTTGTTCATCTTTGTCTGAGGCTTAATTATCCATTGTACTTGCTGAGTCTCGACTCACTCTTGTTTTGTTTGTTTATTTTAAGTGATCGTTGAGGATGACTCTTTTGGGAGGGAGTAGACACGCACTATCCACTCATCCACCATATTCCAATTTCAATAATAAGACTTGATTCTACTTTTCATTCGTTTAGTGATGAACTGTAATAAATGAAGTTAAATGTGGTTGATGACTTCCTCTAGGTTATGGATGGTTATTTCTACCTGTGAAACTTGGTCATCTCTTTTGATATACTTATATGTTAAGACATTGTTAACATTCTCTCGTATTGTGGTTGTATGTTAGATTCTTTAGGTAACATTTTGGCTTTCGAATAACCAGGGTGTTACATGATTGGCGGTGGCCGAACGGGCAAGGATGGCCGGCGGCGAAGAGTTAGGCAGCGGTGAAGTTCGGGCTCGCGGCGGCGGTGAGTTCTGGCGGCCTTGGGCTCGTGTGAGTGTGAGCACCGGTGTCAGAACCCGGGATTAATATCCCAGATCCTCTGTGCATTTCTGAACTAGTCCCATGATCAGTCGCTAGTTCACACAATAAACAAATATGGTAACAAATTCATATCACAACTTTATTAATAATCAATAGAGTTTATTACAAAAGAGGCTTACAGCCAACAATAAAGAACACAACGGAAGACGAAGAAGAAGTAGTAGAGTCCAAAGACCGCCACAGTGCAATCGATCGGTAGCGGCCTAGTCGTCGAGATCCACATCGTAGCGAAGTCCTTCTCTCTGAAATTTTGTTTGCATAAAGCAAGCATGAGCACAACTTCCGTGCTCGCAAGTTACACCCGTCAAGTAACAGAATGACATGCATATATAGATGTAACAAGGATGACTTATGGGTTGATTTGCATAAAACAAAGATTTTCTTTAAATACTTGTACTAAGTTCTAAAGCGCTTATTTTATAACTACAAATCATTTTGTAAATTCAGATTTATAGTGAGATAACATTCACTCATGAATGGTGAATGATACCCTCCTATCGCATGGCTTCCGCCCAAATCCCATTTGGATAAACCAGTTTGAAGAAGTCTTTTCAAACAAAACCAAAGTCTAACTCGAGCAATTCGCTAGCATGTCCATGACCGTGGACACGGCTATTCGAATAGTTTTACACTGCAGAGGTTGTACACCTTTACCCACAAGACACGACTTCTCTAGTTTATTCGGATCCGTCGATACCACCGCTCACTACCTTAGGTAAGCGGCCTAGAGCATGTGTCAAGGCCTTTACAATGCGTCATTCCACCGTAGTTACCCTCGCTAAGGTTTCGCCACCCTTTGGAATAAAGACCTCCGGTTCGCCCTCTTGCGCTAGGTGGGACTAACATAAGTCGTAGCATGACTACCCAATGCATATGTAGGGAACAACCCGGTGGAACATTGCAGACATTAGCTGTGTCCTACTCCCATATCGAGGACATGTGGTGGTACGGTATGGCTTAGCATCATACACTCAAAGACCGGTCCTAAACCGACTTGGGCAACTTTCCAACAAACCCAAGGGCCTCAACCATACCCGATTGAGCCTGCATGAACAAACATCCATTATGCCCAAGTCCAAACCCATTTTCGTTTTATTTTTCTGTAAAGGTATTTTATAAATATTTTATGGTAAAATAATACCATAGATCCAATTGAATTCAAATTTGAAATATTTGGCTAAAAACTTCCCAAATACAAGATTTGATCTAGGCATTGGCTAGGTATTTAATTATTTTCAATATTATTTTATCTAATGGTGACAAGGAAATTATAATCAATATTCAAATTGGCTATACACAAGGAATTGGAATAACTAAGTATTTAAAACAGGGGATTAAAATAACTTGATAAAAATTATGCATGCAATAGTAATTTTAAAAATAGAATTAAATAAATTTAAAATAATGGGATCGATATGATCAAGGGTATAACTTGCCTTGCTTGATTACTCGTTGCTCTCAAACGATGTCGAAATCCGGTCGTCTGAAGTCGTCGAAATCTATACGCGTAAACGATCCGAATTCAAATAACATTCAAATAAAATCCAAATAAAATCTAAAAAATTACAAAATAAATACTGGACAGAAGGTATCAACTTTATATGAATATAGGAATTTTAATCGACGGAACCGAGGTCGTATGAGGAGAACGAAATTCAAAGGTTGAAAATCACATGAAATGATAGAATTCCGAAAATACTATTTACTAAAAGTTGTATTTTGGATTGACTGGGAACAAAGAAAGAGTTTTATGGACATGGTGAGGAAGTACGTCGTAGAACATGTCGAGGCGAACCCAACGCCGCAGATGGTTCGCCCGAGACATCGGATGGGGCGAACGCGACTAAACGACTTCGGTTGACATCGCCGTTCCGGGCAAACGGAGAGGAGTTAACGGGTGAGGTTTGTGGCGATTTGAAGAGAGAACCGCTGGGAACGCAACGCTCACCTTGGTTGGGGTGGAACGCGCAAGGTTGGCCGGTGGCGAGGAGAAAAGCGGTGACGCGGTTAATGAACTAAATAATTAACTGAAAATAAATAAAATCTAAAAATTACAAAATAAATACTGTAAATAGTAGATGAATTTAGATGAATTTAGGAAGAATAATCAACGGGTTTGAAGTTTGCATGTGAGAGAACGAATTTATGGAAGAATAAACATGTGTATGTACAAAGTGCAAAGCATATTATCTAGTCATCCACTGTTCATGTCATCTTCAAGCTACGAACAGAGAGCAAGAAAGAAAGGAAAAATGGCAGTGCCGGCCAAAGGAAGGGAAAGGGTGATCGCGAATGGCATAAATGGATTGCTCACCTTGTGATGAGGCCGAGGAGGTGACGGTGACGACGAACAGAATCGGTGGCGGCGGCGGCGAAGCGCACGGTCTCACGGTGGCGCGATGTTCGGCGACGAGAGGTGAGCACGCCGAGAACGCCGCGAGGCGGCTGTGGTGTGGTCGATGGTGGCGTGTCTCCACCAGAGGCGACGCAAATGGCCGATGAACGGCGTTCGTCGGGCACGGAAAATCTTCGATTGCGTCGTGGAGGAAGGAAGGAGGAGCTAAGATTTTCGGGGATGGATGAGGAGAGGAGAGGCACATGATGCTCTCTTATATAGTGGAGGTGGACCGTGGAGGGAGATCAATGTGCGTGTGTCACGGCCGACATGGCGCGATTAGCGGATTGGTGAGATTAAGAAAAGGATTAATAGCCTAAAATGGGGAGGTGATGACTGGGAATTGAATGTCATAAATCGTGAAGAAATAGGAGGAAATCTTATGCTTTTGAAAGCTCTTGTTGCCTCTAATGGCGCGGTGCCATTCTGGACAAAAGCAACTAACAAGAAATCGTTTAAGGCTGGAGAAGAAAGGGAAGAAAACGAAGGAATAAAGGAAAGAAAGAGGGACATGGAATCAATTAAATCAAGAAAGGATGGTTGGCAGTGTATGTATGCAAGACTGCCCACGTTAAGTGGGAGTAGAATTTGGATGGGTGACCATACGGGAAATGAACTATATTTTAAAAATTATTTTTATTATTTTAATTTTGAAATTAATAGGACAGCCCGAACAGCCACAAATCACTGTTTGAACAATTTCTGATTTTCGAATTTTAAATAAATCAATAAATCAAATAGATTTTTAGAAAATAATAAATAGAGTCCAAAAATTCTAGAAAAATTCACAAAAATACCTTGAATTATTTTGAACTTAATAAAATAATTCCAACTTAAAGTTGGCCTTTATTTTTGAATAGTAATTATTTTTATTTTAAAATAAATAGTAAAAAGCTTTTAAAATTCCAAAAAATTCCATAAATTACTTAAAATTTATTTTTCACTTTAAATCCAATAAAAACTCATACAACTAAATAAATTTTATTTTTGACTTTTTAAATCCAGAAATTTCAAGAAAATCAAGAACACACTATTGAAACTCAGAAAATCCAATAAAAGAATAACTTTATTAATTTTTATTTTGGTAACAGCACTTTGGGATGTTACAACCGGGTGGGCAAGGACGCGGCGATGCTGAATCCGGGGTCGTTGTAGCCGATGAGCCTTTGCTTGCGCCGGATCAAGAAAATTCGCCTCGGCATGCGAGGAAAACTCGACCCGGCCGCTGGGAGTGGAGGGATGGAGGACTTGGGGCTTGGGATGATGGAGGAGGCGCCCCGGTGCTGCCCTTATAGGGGCCGGGATGGGGCGGGGCGGCTTGTGGCACATGAAGCTCCACGCGGTGTCTTCATGACATCAAGAAATTAGAGCGAAAGGAAAGGAGAGGCGGGATCGACGCGGTTTTCAATCCCGATTCGATTGCGCGTGAAATCGCGGTGATTCCGGTGATTTGCGCTGATTTGGAAGCTCCCAAAGGCGTATCCATGGCGGCGGCGCTGTCTGTGAAGGAGAAGAAAGAACGGGGAAGAAGGTGCCGCCCACGCGCAGCAGAGTGGAGGGAGGTTGACGCGGGACCAGGCAAGTAGAGAGAGAGAGAGGAAAAGCGAACTGTCGAGGTGGGGCACAAAACGGCAAACATGGATGGTGGGATTCGCCCATTAGGCCTTCAGATTTTTAAACGATTTTTCGATTTAAATAATTCCATTAATTCAAAAGGTTTTATAAAATAGCAAATTAAATCCAAAAATTATGAGAAAATTCAGAAATTCTCTTATTTATTTTGGACTTAATAGAATTAATTCCAACTTAAAATTGGCTATAGTTTTTCACATAATTTTATTTTGTCTTTAAAATATTTAGGAAAAGCTTTTAAAATTTGAAAATTAAATTAATTAAATTTTATTTTCCAAAATCAATCCAATAAACTTCAAAAACTTTAATAAATTTTATTTTTTACTTTTAAAACTTCAAAAAGCAATGAAACTCTTTCAAAATCGAGAAAATCCAATAAAATAATAAATTTATTTATTTTTATTTTGGTAATAAGACTTTGGGATGTTATACAATTACGCGCGCTTGGGCTCTAGAGCCTCAGGCCTTGAGGGGTTTTGAAAGTGCGAGTGGCGCCGCGATCCTAGGGTCTTATTTGTAGTGGTCCGGAGGCTAAGCGGCGAATGGCGGCAGAGCCCTAAACGAGTCCGAGATGAACTCGAGCAAATCTCGTGATATAAACAGATCGGGATAAGATTTTGATCCGGAAAGATGCAGGGAGATAGAGATATGATTTTGACACGGTTTAGTTGGAAAACCCCCGTTGTCGGATTGAGCTTCAAGCTCCAACCATGGCGGATGCTGGTGTGGCTCCGCGAGAACGAGGGAAACTCAGAGATAAAGAAGGTGCGGGGCCCACCTGTCAGCGAACGAAAACGTGTACGCACGCGGGTGAGTTCGCTCTCCCACCTGATCTAACCGTCTAGCTCAATCGGACGATCCAAAACAACAGAGACGTTCGAATTGAATGAACAACTCAACCACTTCTAACCGTCCAAGCACCGTCGGATGGTCTTGACCACTGGTGATGTTCGGACCTCCAAACGTCCAATCAGCATTGGACCGTTCAAAAGCAATCCAACGGCCGGGGCGAAAGGCACGAGCGCACGACTGGGTTTGCGGAAATGGGCTGAGATGAACGTGCGTTTGGGCCGCTTCGTGTGCCACGCACCAAAAAAGAAGATTGGGTCGAAGGAATTTGGCCCGAATCGATTTTTGAGATTTTAAATAGGTTTTCTATTTTATAAAATAACAGAAAATCCAAAGGGCAATTAGAAATTAGCAAATGAACTCAGAAAAATTCTAGAAAAATCTAGAAAATATATCTAAGAATATAGAATCCAAATAAAATAGTTTTGACAATAGTTCATGTTGGAGTTATTCAAATTAAATGATTTTGATGCTAAAAGTCCAAGTTAAGCTTTTGAATTAAATTCAAATAAAAACCAAATGGTGAATTTTCTCCTTACTAACTATTCAAAAGATTTTGCAAGCTCAGAAAATTGGGATGTTACAATGATCTTCGAATCAACCTCGGTACGAAGCTTACCCATATCAACCTCTTTTTCTGACAAAAGAAAAGAAGTCGGAGAAGGAAAAGAAAGTTGTCGAAATGAACAATCTTGAGTGAAATACTTTATCGTTTATTTCATTCTACAACCGCAAGTCGCTGAATTTGCCTCCGATGGTTCTTCAAGATGTCTTCTTTTCATCCTTTAGCCTTTGCGCTCGATTTTACATAGTCGAGTATATCGCCAAGGTTCTTTCATCACTTTTAAACCTACAAAGGTTAAAGTAGACATGAGTACTTGAATGAGTTATCAAACAAAAAGACTACTCGAACAATGACTTACCATCCGACTACTTGTTCACATAGTTAGCCTTCTCGCTTTCAAGAACACCAGCTTGCATGTGGTATTCACCAACAAGAGCAACTTGTTCGAGAGCTCTCAATAAAGAAATACATAGTGAGAAAAAGAAAAACACAAATATATAAATATTTGGTAATAGTACTTACATTGATGGTTGATCGAGCAAAATGGGCATACACTGCCTTAGAATCCTCCGTTTATGTAACCCGTCGACTTTGTCCCACCATATTATTTGAATACGCCATCGTCAAAGATATGTCCCTTTGAAATATCCTTAGGTGTGGCATCTGGTCACGAGACCATGAAGAGGACTCGACAATCGATGGTCCAAAGAAATCGGGAAGAGGTCGAAAGAGCCGTCTACATCTTCTTCTTCGTTATTGATAGAAGACACGACTCCACCTTGAGGACCCGAAGGAACATCCTCCACAACCTCCTTCTCGGCATGACGGTCGGAGCTCCCTACTCTTGATTGACCGACATTCCCGGTGATTGTAGGACCACGCCTCTTGTCCGATTATTGAGATTCTCAACAATCGACTCGATCGCCGAGCGCCTTGGTCTTCCGCCGCGCTTCGCCTCCTCCTCTATGACCACCTCGGTGGTCGTGGTTGGTTCGGCGACATGGCCTCCTCCTCACGATCACCTCGTGGTCGTGGTTGGCTTAGCAAAGAATAACCTCCTCCATCATCACATCGGGATAATGGTCGAATCTTCACCACCTATGCTATCGCTCTCTACAACCGTAGGAGAAACCAATACTCTCATGGTCAGACAAAACAACGGTGGGACTCTCAATGAAGCATCATCGGGGCTAGAGAAGGTGACTAAAACAATGAAAAAGGGGAAGAAATGTCAAATTGCGGAATTAAAAGGTAAATATAATTTCTAAACTTTAATTTTACATACATTAGCTTCCTGGATATGATCTTGAATCCAGAAGAAACCTTCCCCAAGGAAGACTTCTTTTTCTTCTTCTCCTCTTCGTCTGCCCCAATTTTTGTGACACCTTCTGCCTTTGGAAGGCTTGGCTTCCAGTGTCACGAGCTTGAGAGGCCGGGACTTCTTCGACCATGTCTGGTCGAATTTCCTAAGGAAGAGTTGGGACCTCTATGACCACGTTTGGTCGTAGATCTTGAACGAGAGCCAGAGCTCCTTGAGCTACCTACTCCTCTTGATGGTCAGAACCAACTTCGACCACCTGAGGGACAGTGCTCGCCTCGACCACAGGCTCTGCTGTTGCAGAGGTAGCCTTCACAAAAGACATAAAATTTTAACAGTATTCCTTTTCTATTTGCTTAACAAAGCCATGAGAAGTAGAAACAAAAATGTTTTGAAGAACGGGTATCCATCCACCCTCACCTTGAGTTTCCGGACAAGGTACTGAGGGTTCATCTAAAGGCAAGAAGGCAAGGTAAGTTAGTTTCATAAACCAAAACAGGATCAGGAGAGAAGAGATACTAAGATGGATAAAGAATAAAAGATATTCTTAACTTAAACTTTCTGAAAATACTTTGATAATTTTGCAAAATAATTTGACCAAGGAACTTACTAACTTAACGCCAACATACCTCTAACCTACAAATAATATGGCTCGATACCAACGCTGGGGACCCCGTAATTATCTCTATAAGACAGAGATTAGACAAGGTCTTAGGGACATAATCACGGGTCTCCGGTAAATGAATTCCAATTAAACTCTATCCAAGTGAGAGGCTTAGCCGAATACTAGAGCCTCAACGATCATGCGCTACGCTCCTTTGCGAGCGCTACATGATTGTCGATTCTCTTCGATTCAAGCACTACACTTAGTGAGTTAAATGGGAATTATCAACAACGAGTATGACTTATATTGGCTCCCAAGATCAATGACCAATATATTCATACTCTCATCCAACGTTGATTACATCCATACAACGATACAACGATACAACAAGAGATTAAAAGACATACGCATAATAGTCAAAGTCTACACTTATTACATACCACGACCGCCAAATTCAAAGTAAAGTATCAAGTAGCAGCGAAGCAAATAAATAAAGCAAAAGACCAGAGTGGTATGCCCATCACCCATCGCAACCGATGGGAGTTAAATGATAGCACACTACTCGTTAGTGTCACCTAAGTCAACACTAACAAGATCGCCGACTCATAATCTTCCTCACCGAAAAGGCCAAAAACATCCGCCGAGTACAAGTGTACTGCAAGTCTTACACAAATAAAAATAGTTATGCATAAGGGTCATTCAAAGGATGGCTCATATTGGTTTAGTTTTTAAAAGAGTCGCAACAATTAACATCCTACACATACTAGTTTTCATGTGCCCATTTTAAAATCAGATTTGAAGTAGAAGTAAAGCATGTAGTAAAGCATTTCAAGAATAAACAATTGAATCATACAAAGACCAAAGTGGCAGCCCACTTTGATGTACTAAACACATGAACATCCTGCTCATGACGAATACCAAGTTCAACCACAATTTTAATTAAAAGTCTAACAATAGTAACTCCCAAACTCAAGCGGTTGTCCATAATCGTGGACACGGCTATTCGAATAGATTGATACCCTAGGGGTGTACTACTTTACTCACACGACTTGATTAGCCCGTAAGCCTCCAGAGGCCTCTCGAATAGCATACTTCCTATGGTATGCCTACTGTAAATCAAGATACGCCATTTTCAGAAGAAAGCCCTATTGAGCTAAGTCCTCAGAACACCCGTGTTCGTCATGAGCCCGGAATGCTACTAAACAAACTCTAAAAAAAAAATAACTCTAAGGAAGACAATTTAATAAAAATTTTACAGAACCTCCCTTGTAAAGTTAATTACATGAAGGTTCCAACACACAGATAATCAAATATTAATTAAACTTCCATTCCAAGACATCAAAGGATAATCGAAACATGCTAAGAATCCATCATGTCTAGAGAGGTATAAAATTCCACTACTCCTCATTATTACATTTAATCCATAGCATAAAACAAATCATAATATTCAAAGATCAATCATTCTCTCAAGATCATTCATCCTTATTTAGTTCATGTGGTATGTGTGTGACTAGCACCTACTTTCCCCATGCATGTCATTCTTGTCTCTGTACCTAAACAACAATAAAGCAAGAGTGAGTCCATAGACTCAGCAAGTACATTAAGAAACCATGGCAATAACACACATGTAAAGGAGATTAACATTAGAACATCGTGTATGCAAATGCAATGCTCAAGGACTTTTATCTTTAACTTTCGTACATTACACTGACATGTGAGTATGCGATCGCCAAGATACCCATGCTCAGGCGCGCACGCACAGGACCAATTGCCGCACTCGCAAGTAACGGGACCTCAAGCCCACACTCCACGAGTGAGGATCTCGGGCCCGCCACATTCATGACGGGATCTCCAAAGGAAACATACTTGGACACCACGTGACCAAGCCTCAACATGATATCTCTATGCAAATGCTTATCATGTAATCATCATCAAATTACCAAAGTACAACATCACTTAATCATAGTAAAGCATGAGCATCATTTGAGCAATAACCATACTTAAGCATTCATTAAGTATACCATCTTGCAATGCATCCATACAGCAAATAACACACAATTTAGACAATCATTCAAACAACAATGCACTTGCCTCAACCGTGCGAAGGTGGATGTCGGAATGAGGTAGTGCTCCCGGAGCCAAACCCACACCTGACAACAATTGAGACAAGCTAAGGCTACCATAAGGGTCTAATAACAAAATCATAAACACAACATGAGTACATCGTCCACTAAACGCAACCCCAACGTTAAAGCGGCTGTCAGATTTCTTTTCCAGAGAACAGCCCCTTCGAAAAATCATAACTAAATGTACAGAAATCCAAATAGAGTGATCTTGGACATTCTGAAAAGGTTATTGAATTCCCTTCTAAACCTAGTTGGTGAGGTTCTCTGATTCGGCCATTTACTAGCCCTACCAATCTACACAACAGAGTATCAATTTTCACGTCGGGTTTCTGGACAGCAACAATGAAACTATCATAACTTTCTCTACGTTCGTCCGAATTTCATGATCTTTAGTTTTCCTGAAAGCTAGAAGGATTATCTACAACTTTCGTTATACTGGGGTTCTCAGATTTCCACTTTATCCATCACTTTTAATTGGTTTTCTACAATCTGTCTAAATACTGACAGAGCAGTGGAACAGCAGACTTAGAAAAATCATAACTCTCTAACCGTTTATCGGATTGGAGTGAACTTGGCGGCCACTGAATGCTAAGACAATAACCTACAACTCTCTAGGAGACCAAAACTCCAGATTCATCCTCTAACCACACGAAATTTACCCCGCAAGCCACTGGACGAAAATTGCATTACAGCAGGCCGACTACCATCTAAACAAAGACTAACCAAAATCTCTCCCAAGACTAATTATCCTTCAAGAACAGCATGTTACCCTTGACGACGCTGCCGAATGCGAACCCCGGATGGCGATCCCTCCCTCTTCCTCTTCTTCCTTCTCTTCTCCCTCCTTTCTTCCCTCCTTTCTTCCTCTATGGCCGGTTGCAAGGAAGGCTTCTTCTCCTCAAGGCCGGTAGCAATGGAGGGGCTCTTGGAGGGGAGGTTGGGGGCGCAAGGGGGAGAGGAACCAGGAGGTGGCTGCCAAGGGAGGTGGTGCATGGGGAGGGAGAGGAGATGGGGCGGCGGCCAAAGGGGAGTGGGGGCTCGGCTAGGGTTTGGGGGAAAGTGGTGCCTCCCTCCCCTTGGCCGGCCACCTAAGGCCTGATGGGCCGGAGCCCAAGCCTGTGTTGGCGAAAAACGCTTTCACCCCGCTAGTTGCGAAAATCAACTATTTCCTTTGATCCTTTACTAATACCGAGAAGTCCTCCCAAACTCTTTCTCGAACCTCTCGAACTTTTGGGACATTACATTCTACCCTCTTACACTGCACTCTGCCCCGAATTTAACCCACCACGCCAAGGGACTGATACGAAAAAGACTTAAAGCACAACACGCACCAGAGAATAATTCCGATATTGCTCGCGCATGCGGCCTCCAACTCCTGTGGCTTCTTTCTGATCGCTGCGACCAAAGAACTTTAACATACTTCAGCGCTTTGTTTCTCAAAACCTTCTCTCGATTTCTCCAAGATTCGTGACCGGCTTTGACTCAAAGGTCAAATCTTGCTCTATGAGTAGAGGCTCTAGCGGTACATGATGCTCCGGATCTCGCAAGTACTTCCTCAGATGGATACATGAAAACATTGTGCACTCCACGATAGACTCGCAGTGTCTAAACGATAAGCCAACTTCCGATTCGAGCCAAGATCGTGAATGGTCCTATGTACCTTGGGCTAAGCTTCCTCCGTACCGAACCTCACCACACCTTTAGTGGGGACACTTTCAAGAGCACCGATCCCCACTTCAAATTCCAAGTCTCTTCTTCTCACGTCGCATAACTTTTCTCGCTCGCCTGAAAGTTAATAGGTTCTGTCTCACCAGAGCCACTCGCTCTGATCTTTTGTACCCAATCCGACCCAAATCGCCTTCTCACCCACGGCTTCCAGCAAAGTGGTGACTGCACTTACGCCCATACAAAACCTCGAACGGAGCGGCTTTATGCTTGAATGATAGCCGTTGTTATAAGCAAATTCTCGCTAAAGGCAATTGATCCTCCCAACTACCCTTCCAAGACAAAACACAAGTCCGCAACATGTCCTCCGTGGTCCGGATGGTACGCCCGCCGCCTGCCTGTCTGTGGATGGAATGTCAGACTCAGACGGAGCTGTGTGCCCAAGGCACTCAGAACTTTCCCAAAACTTGGAGACAAACTTGGCATCTCTGCCGGAAATGATGGTCTTTGGCACCCCATGTAATCTCACAATCTCCCGCACATAGATGGGAGCTAAATCACTTGCTGAGTTAGTAGTGCGACTGGTATAAAGTGTGCTGATTTACTTGAGACGATCCACTACCACCCACATCGCATCCTTACCCTTGGTGACCGGGTAACGCAACTACAAAATCCATAGAAATATCGCCCCACGGCCATTGCGGAATCTCTAAAGGTTGCAACAACCTCGCAGGACGCTTGTGTTCCGCCTTCACCGTTGACAAACACCACATGAGGCCACATAATTAGCTATGTCCACCTTCATCCTTTTCCACCGTAAATTCGCTTAGATCACGATACATCTTCGCTTCACCCGATGAACAAAGTAACGGGTACGATGTGCCTCTTTCGTAATATCATCCTTAACCTTCGCTTCGTGGTACGCAAAGGCGCCCTTAAACCGCAACGCACCACACCCATCCAAACCGAAATCTCCGCCCTGCCCAAATCCAACCGCCAACCCTTTGCAATAATTGATCTTCCCACAGCTCTCGCACCCGCCCGAATGGCCGACTCCAAGATCACCGTGTTTCAACGCGTGCAGTCCCGTGATAGCAAAATGATATACCCATACGGTCAAAGTCGCAATGAGATAATCCAATGTAGCGCGCGCCTTGCGACTAAGAGCATCACCACCACATTTGCCTTCCAGATGGTATTGAATAGATAGATCATAATCCTTAATTAGCTCCACCACTGGCGCGCCTTAAATTCAGATCTTTCGAGTGAAAATATACTTAAGACTCTTGTGATCTATAAAACATCACAACCTCACCATACGATAATGCCTCCAAAGTTTCTGTGGCAAACACTACAACCGCCAACTCTAAATCATGAGTTGGGTAATTGCTCATGCTTCTTCACCGCCTTGACGATAAGCTATCACCTTCCCTTCCCGCATAAGGACACAACCCAACCCAATCCGAGACGCATCGAGTACATCAGTAAATCGCCTGTGCTCTGGAAGTGTAAGGACGGGCGGTCACCGCTTTTCCTTAAGGGTTTGGAAACTACGCCACACCATCATCCCACTCGAACTTCACATCCTTCCGTGAGTCCGGATAAGGGTTTAGCAATAATGGAGAAATCCGCACAAAACGCCGATAGTATCCCGCCATGCCGAAAGCTTCTCACTTCTTTGACATTGGTTGGCGTCTTCCATTCTACCATCAGAGAAATCTTACTTGGATCAACTGTGATTCCTTATCATTGATGACATGCCCTGTAAATCCCACTTCGCACGTCCAAAACTCGTGACTTTTTCAGTTTGGCATAAAACTTATGCTCCCTTAGTGTTTCCAACACAAGCCTCGTGTGTCGCCATGTTCAGCTTCGGTCTTTGAATATATCAAGATATCATCTATAAAGACTACCACAAAATCATCCAGTATTCATGCAACATCCTGCTCATAGTCTCCATGAAAGCAAAGAGGGCGTCGTTAGTCCAAAAGACATAACTTTAAATTCAAAATGCCCATACCTTGTAGAGAATGCCGTCTTCTCAATATCCTCCTTTCTGACAGGATTTGATTATAACCTCGATTGAAGATCAATCTTTGAGAATACCTTGGCCCTCTCAACCGATCAAATAGATCTTCTATACGAGGCGAGGATACTTATTCTTGATGGTTAATCGTTAAGAGCACGATAATCAATACACATGCGCCAACTACCATCTTTCTTCTTGGTAAAGAACAGGCTCCCATGGAGACACACCGGGACGAATGAGATCTTTTGCTTTTAAATCATCCAATCGCTTCTTTAGTTCCTCCCGAACGGACGGCCAACCGTAAGGGGTCATAGAGACAGTGGGCGCTCGTACCAAATCAATTTCAACTCTACAGACGAGGTGGTGGCATCCCCGGTAGTTCTCGCTGAAAACATCCAGAACTCCCGAACGACCAAAATTTCTTCTCTGCACAGATGAACTCGGCTTCTCCACTAGAGACAAAAGAAACCCATTCTTTCGCCGCACGCCACCGGAAAGACTAGCCATCACAAAAGTGAGTGAGATGGAGCGCTACATTGAATACTATCTCCCGCCTGCACGGAGCTTGCGTGGTTATTGTCTTCCAAAACAGAAATGACAAAGACGGTAATTATGCAACCATCCATCCCCAAGATGACATCAAACGGCTCCATCCTCATAACCATCGATTAGCAATGAACTCTTCTCCATCTAACGAAATCACACAACCAGACAAATCAGAGCTAGAGAGAATTCCCAGAGAATTAACTAGAATCGATCGAGCTATTGGTCGCACTCAAACTCGCTTTACTAACAAAATCTAGTGATACAAAAGAAAAGGTAGCCCCGAATCAAATAGAACAAGTGCCTCTATCGAATCCACCAAGAGCGCACTGTCACCACATCAGACGACTCACCGACTCGCCGTCGGATAGCGTAGGAGACCGCCGCTGGCGGTAGGGGCTCCAACGCCCGTACGGTGGTGCGGAACTATTGGAGGTGCCAAGGTGCTACTATCGAAATGGAGCCACAGGAGGGGGCGCCAAAAATACCGCGTGGAGCTCCTCCCGAGCAGGAAGTAAGGCGTGGCGGTGCCTGTTGGAGTAGGAGTAGCCGCTAACATCCGAACCGACCGAGAAGAAGCCGCGGCGCTGCACCGACATCGCACAGTTCCCACTTGATGATACTTGGCGGGATTCCGCCGACAAACCAATGCCTTATGGCCTCCCGACCACAATGGCGATAAGACCCGAACCACCAGACCAAGCTCTATGCTCACCGCCGCACTTGAAGCACTTCATGCCTTGCCCGGGACCGACGTAACCTAGGTGCACCGCAGACGCCGAGAGGTGGAAGAAGACTGTGCCTCGTGAACTTGGTCTTGAATGATTTCGCGACCTTTGAACCTCTTGGAAGTAGGCCTCTGGAAGGTCCCACCCCACCGCTAAAACCCTCTCTCGGCCGCCACCGCTTCCCTCGAGATACCACGCGCTTTCTCCTCCCGGCAGCCTCACCAAGCCGCATCTCCGCCCATGCCCTCGGCTTGTTCGACCAGTGGAGCTGAAATCCCGCAACTCCAATGCTCCCAATACCGCCGAACTTGCCTCGAGCCCCGCGAAACCTCTGGCTTTTTCTCATCATTTGTGGCCACACTGGAACAAAACGAACCAAGTTGTTAAAACCGCTTCATACTCACATCGCATCTTCCTCCGCTTGAAGTTCTGCAAGGAGACTTCCATTCGCTCCACATATGAAGTCGATAAAACCTCTTCCCAAGTGCTCAACAAAATACTCCTGTAATCGTCCATGAGCCGTCCCGCCATCGTAACTCCTTCCCACCGATATCCGCCGCCCCTTCAATTGGAAGGCCACGAACCGAGCCTCATTTCGATGTCATCCCCGAGCTCCGGCCTCTCCATGTGTCGCAGCCAATTAGTCGCTGGCCGACAGCGTGCTCGACCTGGCCGAAGGTGTCCACCTCAAAGCGCTCCATTGATGTAATCCCATGGCATACGCCGCAGTGCCATCGCGCAGGCCACCACAGAGCGACAACAGCGCAACTGGCGGGCCTGGTTCTCCTGCATCAAGCAACCTCTTCCTCCGACTCCGCAGGCTAGCTTCTCCCACTACGGAATTCAACTCTCGGCGGAGCGATGCCCGCCTCGCCCGGCTCCCTCGCGGCCTCGACCACGACTCTCGCCTCCACCCCTTGCCATATCTAATCATCACAAAGAAACAATCAAACAATAAGCAATTTCATCATATAGGACCACAAGAGTAGTCTATCTAGCAGCTATCACACAAGAGAAATCAAAATCTCAAAAGCAAAGATAATGCAATGCATTAACCCATTCCCACCCATCGTGCATAGTGTGTCAAATTTAACCTTTCATATTCCACGGACCTCACACTCGCTCGATACTAATCAGAACACCTCATTCCGTCATGAACCTGGAATGCTACTAAACAAACTCTAAAAAAACTCTAAGGAAGACAATTTAATAATTTTGCAGAACCTCCCTGTAAAGTTATTTACATGAAGGTTCCAACACATGTGATAATAAAATATTAATTAAACTTCCATTCCAAGACATCAAAGGATAATGAAACATGCTAAGAATCCATCATGTCTAGAGAGGTATAAAATTACACTACTCCTCATTATTACATTTAATCCATAGCATAAAACAAATCATAATATTCAAAGATCAATCATTCTCTCAAGATCATTAATCCTTATTTAGTTCATGTGGTATGTGTGTGACTAGCGCCTACTTTCCCCATGCATGTCATTCTGTCTCTGTACCTAAACAACAATAAAGCAAGAGTGAGTCCATAGACTCAGCAAGTACATTAAGAAACCATGGCAATAACATACATGTAAAGGAGATTAACATTAGAACATCGTATGCAAATGCAATGCTCAAGGACTTTTATCTTTAACTTCTATGTACATTACACTGTAATGCAGAGTATGCGACCGCCGCAAGATACTCCATGCTCAGGCGCGCACGCACAGGACCAATAGCCCGCATCTGCAAGTAACGGGACCTCAAGCCCACACTCCACGAGTGAGGATCTCGGCCCGCCACATTCATGACGGGATCTCCAAAGGAAACATACTTGGACACCACGTGACCAAGCCTCAACATGATATCTCTATGCAAATGCTTACCATGTAATCATCATCAAATTACCAAAGTACAACATCACTTAATCATAGTAAAGCATGAGCATCATTTGAGCAATAACCATATTTAAGCATTCATTAAGTATACCATCTTGCAATGCATCCATACAGCAAATAACACACAATTTAGACAATCATTCAAACAACAATGCACTTGCCTCAACTGTGTATAAGGTGGATGTCGGGAATGAGGTAGTGCTCCCGGAGCCAAACCCACACCTGACAACAATTGAGACAAGCTAAGGCTACCATAAGGGTCTAATAACAAAATCATAAACACAACATGAGTACATCGTCCACTAAACGCAACCCCAACGTTAAAGCGGTTGTCAGATTTCTTTTCCAGAGAACAGCCCTTCAAAAATCATAACTAAATGTACAGAAATCCAAATGGAGTGATCTTGGACATTCTGAAAAGGTTATTGAATTCCCTTCTAAACCTAGTTGGTGAGGTTCTCTGATTCGGCCATTTACTAGCCCTACCAATCTAAACAACAGAGTATCAATTTTCACGTCGGGTTTCTGGACAGCAACAATGAAACTATCATAACTTTCTCTACGTTCGTCCGAATTTCATGATCTTTAGTTTTCCTGAAATCTAGAAGGATTATCTACAACTTTCGTTATACTGGGGTTCTCAGATGTCCACTTTATCCATCACTCTTAATTGGTTTTCTACAATCTGTCTAAATACTGACAGAGCAGTGGAACAGCAGACTTAGAAAAATCATAACTCTCTAACCGTTAATCGGATTTGAGTGAACTTGGCGGCCACTGAAAGCTAAGACAATAACCTACAACTCTCTAGGAGACCAAAACTCCAGATTCATCCTCTAACCACACGAAATTTACCCCGCAAGCCACTGGACGAAAATTGCATTACAGCAGGCCGACTACCATCTAAACAAAGACTAACCAAAATCTCTCCCAAGACTAATTATCCTTCAAGAACAGCATGTTACCCTTGACGACGCTGCCGAATGCGAACCCGGATGGCGATCCTCCTCTTCCTCTTCTTCCTTCTCTTCTCCTCCTTTCTTCCCTCCTTTCTTCCTCTATGGCCGGTTGCAAGGAAGGCTTCTTCTCCTCAAGGCCGGCAGCAATGGAGGGGCTCTGGAGGGTAGGTAAGGGGCGCAAGGGGGAGAGGAACCAGGAGGTGGCTGCCAAGGAGGTGGTGCGCATGGGGAGGAGAGGAGATGGGGGGCGGCCAAAGGGGAGTGGGGCTCGGCTAGGTTTGGGGTGGAAAAGTGGTGCCCCCCTTGGCCGGCCACCTAAGGCCTGATGGGCCGGAGCCCAGGCCCAGTTGGCGAAACGCGCTTTCACCTCGCGAGCTCGCTAAAATCAACTATTTCCTTTTGATCCTTTTACTAATATCGAGAAGTCCTCCCAAACTCTTTCTCGAACCTCTCGAACTTTTGGGACATTACAGAGGTGTCGCTTTAGCTCCTTCCGACCAGACTGAGCTCCTCGCCGCGACACGCCCGCGAGCTCGAAGTTCTCGCTCGGCTCGTTGTCTGACGACGGCAGCGAGAGCGCCGGGCGACGTGGTTTCTCGCATGGGCCGCCCATCTCGAGATGAGCGGTCGCGCCCCGCCTCAGCGCCAGAGCGAACCCGGACGATCTGAGCCATCCGATTCAGAATCAACGGCTCATATGCGCCCACGTCCTATGAGTAGAAAACTTTGGTTTGGCCAAGTCTCAAAACGAAAAATGTTAGTGCCTTCTCTTTTCATATCTTTGTCGTCTTAGCTCCAACTTAGATGATTCCAATTTTTTAACTTCCATATAACTTGAACTTAATTATAAAAATAGTTTCAGGCTATGATCAAACCTGGAAAACCATTTTCAAAAATAGTAAACAAGTGAACTTAATACTGTTTTTCAGAACTTTTATCAAACTTGTAAAATGCATATCTTTTATCTATAGCTCATTTTTGTATGAATCCAATGGGAGTAGTTTCCTCTGATAGTCTAATTGCTAGGAAAATTAGTTTCATAAATTCTGCTGTTGTTAAAATCATAAGGACTAAAATTTAGTTTTAATACCCTTTTAAATCATAAAAATCATAACGTTTGCAATATAACTCCAAATGACCTGAAATTTTATATGGGCTATCACTCTACCAGTAGCTAGCTTCCATAAAAATTTGAGCTCCAAAATCATTAGGAAAATATTTTTGCTACAGTAAAATAAAATGGCCGAAAATAGCTATTTCCTTAATATCTTTTGCTCCAAAATCCAAATTGAGTTTTTCCAGATTCTATGTCTAGATAGGTGCTGGTTTTACCTTGTGTATAATTTTTGTGTCTTTGGTTGCTTTTTGCTCAAATTTTGTGATTTGGGTTTATTGCCTTATTGCTCTTTTGCCGTGTATTTGCTTATGCGATTAGGTGACGAAGAGTCCGTTGAGCCCGATAGCACATCAGAGCAACCTCTTGAGCAACAGCAGCCAGGCAAGCAGTTTGATCATATCTCCTTAATCCTATTATTTTCAAAGTTTAATACTTTGCTTCAACTGTATGTATGCATTGCTAATTTGTGTTAAATTATGGTTAGAAATCCTTTAGTTGCATCCTGTAGCTAAATGTTTATTCCTCTACTACATGAGCCTAGGTTATTTGCTGTGGTTAGGTTCATGGTGGGGCCTCATCACTTAGTAGTCACGTATTATATTGCTTAGCCATGCTTAGTGTCGGTAGTCCAGGCGATCATCGACTCGCGGTGGTCCGGATCACACAACTACTATTACTCTTATTATCCAACACTTGGTGTTTGGTGCCTGATTAATTTTGCAAATCCATTTAAAACAAAACTAAAAATGAAAAATTGGTTTCACGCGCACAATGGTATGTTGGTGTGATTCTTTCTTGGGTGTGATCGGATTGGTGCCCGTGGTCAATTAAGGACCGAGCATCTTGTGAGTCCCGTTACTCGTGCATTTATTTGCGTACTCAACCACACTAGGGGCATATGGAACCCCTCTTGACCGAGTACTTTGGCGCAAAGCTAGGGGGTGGCGTGTGGTTTTGTTGATTGGGAGCGTTGCAGCTTGTCCGGTGCTGGGCCTTTGTGGCGCTTGTCTTTTCGGCCGGGCAACGAGCGTATGGATTTCGGTCCATACGAGCGGTCGTGCCTAGTACACAATATTGGAAAAGTCTCGTAGGACTTAGCGTGCGTCGCCTACCACGGTAGTGGGCTGAATCATGTGGCTTAAAGGCGAGGTCCGGTGTGGGTAAAGTGGTACCACCCTACGGGGATAAATCTATTCGAATAGCCTCGCCCTAGGTTATGGACGCGCTTGGTAAGCTTTTCAAGAGCTAGTGTTATAACCTGTTTAAAAACTTAAAACTTGACGGGTGGTATGAACGGGAGTTCATGCTATTGTTGTGGTGACTTGGCGAGTCACTTCTGTGTCGGTGCTCTTTTACTTATTGTATACTTGGTCGCTATGCATTATTTGAACCTTTAAAAATGAATTGTAAACTTGCTTTTAAATGTATTACATTATTGCAAATAAATGTTGCTTTATGCTTAAATAAACCATATGGCCTCCAATTAAACAAAAACCACATATAGCTACATTATAGTTCTCGTTATCTCACACGCGCCTCTTGCAGTACAAGTTGATGTACTCACATGCTTTGCATGCTAATCTTTTGTTGCAGAGGAGGTTGCTCGTAAGCCAAGGTACTTCGCGAGATGTGCTTGGGTTGGGAGAGCGAGTAGCCATGGGTCCTGGCCGGTTGCCTTGTGGGTAAAGGCACACCGGTTGGCTCTTTGGTTCAGCCATCTTATGGCGCTTTTGTTTCCGCCGCTATTTACTTTTGTGCTTATTGTCATTTGGCCGAAAGGCCTCTTTGTAGTGACTCGCTTAATTAATGTATGTCTTTTCTCCGTCTGTAATGTTTTGGTTCTATGTGATGAATGGAATTGATGCTTATGTTTGTATCGGGTATGTATAATGCACTGGAAGTATACATGTCTCAAGCGGTTTTATTTAATTGGTAATGCTTACAAAGTATTACGAGTTAAATAAATCCCTGGTCCTCACAAGCTTGGTATCGAGCCATAATCGACCGTAGTAACCTGAGCTAGTCGCCTCTTAGGATATTTTGGGAAAACCAAATTTCAAGTACCAAATGGTTTTGTGAAAACCTAACTTGATTCTCGTTTACTCCTTACCTACCTTAGCTTTCTTTCTCCTCTTACTCTAATTTGAGTTTTGAAAATTGTTTTCCTCTCTTCTTTTCAAAGATAATGTTAACGGTTAATTGGGTTTTGGGACCACCGAGTTTGGCAAATTGAATTGTGAGCTGCCCTGCTCAAGGTTTTGAAGCTTCGAATGGTTTGGTTACGACTAGGAGCTTGATGCAAAATCTGACAATGAGCGTCGCTTCCTGACACAGCACTTGAGGTTCTAATTAGGTAGAGAATGAGAGAATAAATCAACTAAAGCTTGAAGGGAATAAAGGGTAAGAAGTGATACTAGTTAGCTAAGCATCCGACATTATTTTGTTGACCTAATTATTGTTTTATGATTGTGTTTGCTTTAGTTCGAGGTGCTGAAATTTTTATCTTCTTGATCGATTACTCGCTCATTCAATACGGGTGGGTCGACGAGAAGTTGGCTTTAACCTTGGTCTTTCTCGTCGTTGTAGAGTTGTTTTAAAGATTTTGCTTTCATTACTTCCGTTGTTGTTAAATTTACTTTTCAATTATTAATTGTTAACATAAAGTTTTAAATGAAACAGATGCCTCCCCGCTGTTACTAGATCTCGGTCGTGGACCCGATGAGGAGCTTCCTCGTCCTCCGCCCATGGCCGAGGTGTTGCCGATCGAGCGCAACCGCATGGATCGACGCGATCTCGAGACGATTGCGCGAACAACGCCTCCGCCGGGCGCTCGATCGGGAGGTGGGGTGGCTACCACCGCGTGGGGACTATCGAGTTCCTCCGCACTCAGCCCCCACCTTCTCCAAACGAGGACCCGCCGACGACGATCGTTGCGCAAAGTTGAGCGGAAGCTCAAGATCGCGCAGCGCCGAGAGCCGGAGAAGGCATCGCTCGCTCCCACCGCTTGGAGGGAGCAGCTCTCTGGTGGGAGAGTTTTCGCTATGCGCACCGCCATGTAGTCTCCTCGAGGAGTTCCGCCGCTCTTTCCGGACGCCTCACATCCCCGCGGGTGTGATGACGTCAAGAAGAGGGAGTTTTGGCCCTGCTGTGCGCGCGCATAGCTGAGTATTTATACGAGTTCAACCATTTGGCCGTTATGCTCGGAGGAGGTGGCCACCGATGTGCCAAGCGAGAGAAGTTCAGGTTGGCTTGTCCTTGAGCTTCGGACAAGCTCTCCATCGCCGACTTCCCGACTTCCGTGCCTTGGTGGACAAGGACATCGTTGGTGAGCACTCTAGTAGGGAGCTGAGCGAGTCCCGCAAGCGCAAGTGGAGGCTCAAAGACTCACCAGGAGTGCCCTCGCCTACCACTCCGTGTCCCGACTCGTGCACCACTTGTGAGGTCGGTGGCATCTCCAGACGCTCGCCGCAGCCGTGGATCGCCCACGTGCCCTCGCGCTCCCCAGGTGGCTTCCGCAACCCACCGCGGAGGTCACCGCACCGTGTGGCCTTAAGGGGCATTACGCAACAACCGTCCCAAAGGACAGGAGCAGAGCAGAGAGCCCTCGCCCCAATGGAGGACGCGGGCATGGAGCTGGTTCGTCCCAGACTAAGGTTGCCCCTACCGCCTGTGGAGTGGGTAGTGGCCTGGTCAACTCGTCATCGCCGAGGAGGCTCAGAGGCGCCCGACGTGGTGTTGGGTACCTTCCCAACAACCTACCCGCTACTATTTTATTCGACTCGAGCATCGATTCGCTTATATCTGCATCTTTTGCTGCATTGGGTGGTCTTTGTTTACTCCATTGTCTATCTCGCTCGATTCGCTCCCGGTTCGGAGCTAAGAGCTGAATTAGAGTGTAGGGATGTCCCCATCGAGATCGAGGAGTGAGATTCGCGCGATCTTATCCTCCTCAACTCGCTAGCTTAGATGTGATCCTTGGTATGGATTGGTTAGCCCGGCATCTAGGCGGATAGATCGCGCTTAGGAAGATGGTCTTTTCACCATCCGTCCGTGAGCAAAGTTGGATTCTCACCGGTTACAAGGACATCGTCTCTTCGCTACTGAAGCTAAGCCATCTCCGAGATTCGTGAAGTCCCCGTTGTTTTGCATTTTGTGGATGTCTTCCCGACGAGTTGCCCGGAATGCCACCTGCTCGAGCCCTCGAGTTCGCCATTGAGTTGGTACCGCACCGCCCGATTT
The DNA here is from genome assembly GCA_036346255.1 of Ampelocalamus luodianensis. Taxonomy (NCBI): domain Eukaryota; kingdom Viridiplantae; phylum Streptophyta; class Magnoliopsida; order Poales; family Poaceae; genus Ampelocalamus; species Ampelocalamus luodianensis. The sequence goes on along the minus strand of CM070630.1, from coordinate 48,889,516 downwards.
AGAAGTCCTACCAATGAACACGGTTGAACTAGTGGAGCCAAGAAGCAACTTGAAGACCTCAAGCGCGGTTTCATTCGCCTAGTTCGCTCGTGGGGTTGCCTACCATCTTCGTAAAGAAGAAGGATAATACCCACGGATGTGTGTTGATTATCGCCCACTTAATGAAGTGACGATAAAGAACAAGTATCCCTTGCCTCGGATCGACGATCTTTTGATCAATTGGCGTGAGCACGTGTCTTCCAAGATTGATCTAAGAGTTGGTTATCACCGTGTTCAGATCCGACCGAGGATATTCCAAAGACGGCGTTTCTACTCGCTACGGTCTGCATGCGGTATACCGTCATGTCTTTCGGCTTAACTAATGCTCCACCTTGTTCATGAACCTTATGAACTCGGCCTTTATGGAGTATTTGGATAAGTTCGTGGTGGTCTTCATCGATGATATCCTTATCTACTCTAAGGATGATGAAGAACACGCCGAGCATCCGCTTGTGTTAGGCAGCTTCGTGAGCACCAAATGACGTGAAGTTTAGCAAGCGCGAAGTTCGTTGAAGGAAGTGGCATTCCTGGCCACGTTCTTTCAAAGAGGCGAGTCGCTGACCCTAGCAAAGTCAGCGATGTACTTTCTCGAGTCAGCCCCGTCGTGACCGAGGTGCGGAGTTTTCGGGTTTAGCGATATTATCGCCGCTTTATCGAGAACTTCCAAAATCGCGGCCAATGACGGAGCTGCTCAAGAAGGACAAGAAGTTCCCGTGGTCCGATGCTTGTGAGGAAAGTTTTGAGTACTCAAGCAGTTTGACCACGCTACTGCTCGTTTCTTCCGATATCCATCGCAGGTTTGATATCATCGCGATGCTTCCTTCGGGTCTCTGTTGTGTCCTTATGCAAGAGGTTAAGGTAGTGGCCTATGCATCAAGGCAATCGAGAACCCATGAACTTAACTACCCTACCCATGACTTAGAGCTTGCGGTGTGATTCATGCGCTTAAGATCCGCGACATTACCTTATCAGAATCGCTATGCAGGTCTATTCGATCACCGAGCCTCAAGTACTTGTTCACCCAACCTGATCGAACCTCGGTAGAGGAGGTGGTTGGAACCGATCAAGGACTATGACATGGGTATTCACTACCATCCGGCAAGGCTAATGTCGCTGTTGATGCGCTTTAGTCGTAAAGCATATTGCAATGCATTGTTGCTCCAAAGAACATCAGCCCACCCTTTTGAGGCATTTCAACAGCTCAACCTAGGTTTGGTCGAGCAGGTTCTCTTGTCGCCTTAGTTGTGCAACCAACACCGGTAGATCAAATCAAGGGCCGCCAGAGCATGATGCCGGAGTGGGCCATATTAAGGAGAATGTCCAGAGCGGAACAACCACGGCATTCTCGGTAGATGACCTTGGTATTGTGAGGTTCGGAAATGCCTTGTAGTCCCTACGGTCGTGGAATTACGGACGCGATTCTCCACGGCCCATGACTCTCGCCTTTCTATTCACCCCGGCCACCAAGATGTATCAAGATCTCCGCAGAGGTTTTGTGGACCCGAATGAAGAGAGAGATTGCGCGATTCGCCGAGTGCGCGACGATGTTGTCGCTGTGAAGGCCGAGCATCGCGTCTCGCGGATCGCTTCACCGCCAATACCTAATGGAAGTGGGATTCGATCGATGGACTTCATTACCGGTCCACCGCCTCCCCGGAAGAATGATGCTATCCGGTCGCCGTTGATCGGCTGACCAAGGTAGCTCATTTTTCGCCAAGATGAACCACCCTTAGTGTGAAACTTCAGCGCACCTCTACCTCCCGTATCGTGTGCCCGCATGGTGTACCAAAGACGATTGTCTCGATCGTGGTGCGCTATTCACCGCACGATTTTGAAGAGTCCGCCGCTATGGGAACTCGCTTTCTTTCAAGATCACAGATCATCCCCAAACCGATGGTCGACCGAGAGGGTCAACCAGTTTTGAAGACATGCTTGTGCTTGTGTTCTCGATTATGGGAAGCATTGGGAGAAATGCTTGCCATTCGCCGAAGTTTTCTTACAACAGCTTTCAAGCCGCCTCTGCATGGCACCTTTCGAGGCCTTGTACGGAGAAAGTGCGAGTAACCTCGTTGTATTGGTCTCGAGACCGTGAGAGACCGCTCTTTGGTCCGACTCGATCAATGAGGCCAGAGTCGAGTCCAAATTTATCCGCGGATCGCTTACGCATACCAATCCCGGAAAAGAGCTATGCGGATCGCAGCGCCGACCCTTGAGCTTTGAGCTCGATGACTATGTTTACCTCAAGGTCTCTCCTTTGAGGGATCACATGCGCTTTCGTGTCAAGGGCAGTTAGCTCCTCGATATGTGGGTCCTACCGCATTATCGAGAAGATAGGAGCCGTTGCCTACAAAGTTAGATTTACTCGGGTCTCGAGGGTACATGATGTATTTCATGTATCCCACCAAGAGATGCCTCCGTGTTCCGATCGAGGAAACTCCGCTGGAAGCCCCGACGCCCAAGAAGATTTGACCTATCGCGAGCATCCGGCTCGCATCCTCGAGGAGGCCGAGCGACGAACTAGGAATCGCTCCATTAAGTTCTTGAAGGTTCAATGGTCGAATCCATTCTCGAGGATGAGGCTACTTGGGAACGAGAGGATCGTCTGCGTATGACTACCCTTCTTTCTTTTCCGAGTGAGCCAAAATCTCGGACGAGATTTCTAGTAGGGGAGGTTTTGTAATACCCAAAATGACCCTAATAAGGTGTGTGTGTCAAATCAGAACCTAACATCTGGTTCATGTTTCAAATGTATCAAAATGTGTACATTTTGAAACTTTTCACACATCTTCACCTCCTAGAATTATTGTTATATTTCTTGTAAAGAAAATTCATAAATTGAACCTTCAAATTCATAGTTCAACTCGAGTCAAAACATTTTTGAGTGTTGTCTCAAGTCCAAAACTTTTCAAACTTTTATCATAAATTCTTGGGTGGTATTGTGCACCCGAATTTTTCCCAGATTTTTAGAATTTTTTGAGCCATCTTTGGCTCAGTCAAACCCATTTTTAAATTGGTCAAACCTCAGCTTTATCACTTCTGAAATTTTTAATATAAAATTTAATGCACAAAAACTCTGAAAATTTTAGAGATAAATCATCTAACCCTTTAGCTTCAGCTTAAATTTCATCAAATTTGGAGTTCGTTTGATACTCCAATTAAATCCTCCAAAATTCCAGTCTAAAATCAAAACCTAAACCAGAGTCATCGTTCCTCTGCTAGAACTCGACTCGGCTCGAGCCGCTTGGCTCGACGAGTCCCTTAACTATACCGCTCGGTGATGGACTCGCCGACGTGGCTCGTTGTTAGCCGTTAGATCTCCATCGCGCGGTCTCGCTTAGCCAACGCGGCGAGGCGTGGCGGCGTGAGCCGTCCGATGAAAATCCGGCGGCGCCCCGCCGTTCTCCTTCCTTCGCCTCACCTCGCGAGCGTGGCCGAGCCGGAGCATGGAGGGGTCCTCCGCGCGCCACCTCTCGCGCGCCTCCGCCAACGGTCGCCGAGCATTTAATGCTTGCCGAGCCGCGCCGTCGTCGCCGTTGCGCCTTTTCACCTACTCCGCCGCCGCGCGACTCGCGCGCGCAGCACCCGAGGCAAAGCCACCGCTGATCCTGGTCCTCCCGCCTTCTTAAGCCCTCGGCCCTTTCGCTGACCCCTTTCGCCTCTTCCGCACTCGCTTGCACCCACCGAGCACCAGAGAGCCTCAAGCGCCCAATCGCGGTCGGCCGCCATTGCCTGCTTGAGCCCGAGTGAAGCTTGTGCCCAAAGGATCTCGTGCCCCTCGTTGTCCTTTGCTCGCACCCCTTGGTGAAGCTTACGCCTCATCCAATTTCGTGTGGCACGTGAAGGAACCTCGTGGATTTGAGTTTTTCCCTCGGCGCCGCCGCCCTTTCGCTTCAAGTCCGTAAGGGCTTCCTCCTCCCGATCTTTTGCCCGAGCATCCTGGTGCTCTCCTCTATCCGTGCCACCACTCATTGGGGCTCAATGTCTCCCGTGTTGCTTTGCACCGCTGACCTACTAGCATCGCCAGCCGGTTCGCCGCCGGTCAGCCCCGCCTCCCGGCCCGCCGATGCGCCATCATCTTCCCGAGGCCCCGTGAGCTTAAGCACCTCCTCTTTTCGCTTTGCCGCACCATGGCCGTGGTTCCTTGTTGCGTCGCGCCCGCCGCCGTTAGCCTCCGCCGCCGCGGCTACCATTTGGTCTCCGGCTGGTCGCGTTAAGTCCTTAGGACTCGCTAGCTGTGCACTCGCCCATTTGCGCGTAGCCGGGCCGGTTCTTTGTTTCGTTTGGCCGTAGCACACCCTCCGCCCGCCGCCACGCCCGCCACCATTGGCCTCGCCACGGTGCCATCCGTGCGCATAGCTGTAGGTGCCGCTTTAGCTCCTTCCCGACCGCGACCGAGCTCCTCGCCGGCGACACGCCCGGCGAGCTCAGTTCTCGCTCGGCTCTGTTGTCGACGAGCGGCAGCAGCGGCGTGGCGACGTGGCTCTCGCGGGCCGCCCATCTCGAGATGAGCGGTCAGCATCTCGCCTCGCCAGCCAGAGTTTGAACCTCGGACGATCTGAGCCATCCGATTTGAATCAACGGCTCATATGCGCCCACGCCGTTATGAGTAGAAAACTTTCGGTTTTGGCCAAGTCTCAAAACCGAAAAATGTTAGTGCCTTCTCTTTTCATATCTTTGTCGTCTTAGCTCCAACTTAAATGATTCCAATTTTGTTAACTTCCATATAACTTGAAATTAATTATAAAAATAGTTTCAGGCTATGATCAAACCTGGAAAACCATTTTCAAAAATAGTAAACAAGTGAACTTAATACTGTTTTTCAGAACTTTTAACAAACTTGTAAAATGCATATCTTTTATCTATAGCTCATTTTTTGTATGAATCCAATGGGAGTAGTTTCTCTGATAGTCTAATTGCTAGGAAAATTAGTTTCATAAATTCTACTGTTGTTAAAATCATAAGGACTAAAATTTAGTTTTAATACCCTTTTAAATCATAAAAATCATAACGTTTGCAATATAACTCCAAATGACCTGAAATTTTATATGGCTATCACTCTACCAGTAGCTAGCTTCCATAAAAATTTCAGCTCCAAAATCATTAGGAAAATATTTTTGCTACAGTAAAATAAAAATGGCCGAAAATAGCTATTTCTTAATATCTTTTGCTCCAAAAATCCAAATTGAGTTTTTCCAGATTCTATGTCTAGATAGGTGCTGGTTTTACCTTGTGTATAATTTTTGTGTCTTTTGTTGCTTTTGCTCAAATTTTGTGATTAGGGTTTATTGCCTTATTGCTCTTTTGCCGTGTATTTGCTTATGCGATTAGGTGACGAAGAGTCCGTTGAGCCCGATAGCACATCAGAGCAACCTCTTGAGCAACAGCAGCAGGCAAGCAGTTTGATCATATCTCCTTAATCCTATTATTTTCAAAGTTTAATACTTTGCTTCAATCGTATGTATGCATTGCTAATTTGTGTTAAATTATGGTTAGAAATCCTTTAGTTGCATCCTGTAGCTAAATGTTTATTCCTCTACTACATGAGCCTAGGTTATTTGCTGTGGTTAGGTTCATGGTGGGGCCTCATCACTTAGTAGTCACGTATTATATTGCTTAGCCATGCTTAGTGCTCGTAGTCCAGGCGATCATCGACTGCTTCGGTGGTCCGGATCACACAACTACTATTACTCTTATTATCCAACACTTGGTGTTTGGTGCCCTGATTAATTTTGCAAATCCATTTAAAAACAAAACTAAAAATGAAAATTGGTTTCACGCGGCACAATGGTATGTTGGTGTGATTCTTTCTTGGGTGTGATCGGATTGGTGCCCGTGTCAATTAAGGACCGAGCATCTTGTGAGTCCTCGTTACTCGTGCATTTATTTGCGTACTAACCACACTAGGGGCATATGGAACCCTCTTGACCGAGTACTTTGGCGTGTGCTAGGGCGGGTGGCAGGTGGTTTTGTTGATTGGGAGCGTTGCGCTTGTCCGAAAGCCGGGCCTTTGTGGCGCTTGTCTTTTTCGGTGGGCAACGAGCGTATGGATTTCGGTCCATACGAGCGGTCGTGCCTAGTACACAATATTGGAAAAGTCTCGAGGACTTAGTCGTGGCGGCCTACCTACGGTAGTGGGTGAATCATGTGGCTTAAAGGCGATGCAAGTGTGGGTAAAGTGGTACCACCTGCGCAGGATAAATCTATTCGAATAGCCTCGCCCTAGGTTATGGACGCGCTTGGGTAAGCTTTTCAAGAGCTAGTGTTATAACCTGTTTAAAAACTTAAAACTTGACGGGTGGTATGAACGTGGAGTTCATGCTATTGTTGTGGTGACTTGGCGAGTCACTTCCTGTGTTGGTGCTCTTTACTTATTGTATACTTGGTCGCTGCATTATTTGAACCTTTAAAATGAATTGTAAACTTGCTTTTAAATGTATTACATTATTGCAAATAAATGTTGCTTTATGCTTAAATAAACCATATGGCCTCCAATTAAATAGCCGCATATAGCTACATTATAGTTCCGTTATCTCACACGCCGCCTTGCGAGTACAAGTTGATGTACTCACATGCTTTGCATGCTAATCTTTTGTTGCAGAGGAGGTTGCTCGTAAGCCAAGGTACTTCGCGAGATGTGCTTGGGTTGGGAGAGCGAGTAGCTTGCGGTCCTGGCCTTGCCTTGTGGGTAAAGGCACACCGGTTGGCTCTTTGGTTCAGCCATCTTATGGCGCTTTTGTTTCGCCGCTTATTTACTTTTGTGCTTATTGTCATTTGGCCGAAAGGCCCCCTTTGTAGTGACTCGCTTAATTAATGTATGTCTTTTCTCCGTCTCAGAATGTTTTGGTTCTATGTGATGAATGGAATTGATGCTTATGTTTGTATCGGGTATGTATATCAGCACTTGGAAGTATACATACTCTCAGTGGTTTTATTTAATTGGTAATGCTTGATAAAGTATTACGAGTTAAATAAATCCTGGGTCCCTACACCTCATCAACTCCAGACTCTTCTCCCGTGCCCTCGTAGCTCAACATCCATATATAAACCCTAGCTTTTTGTCATACCATTGTTGACCATCAAGTTCATCCTCCATTGTTGTCCAAAGGAGTTTCTTGCTTCGCCCTTTGCTTACCTATCCCAAGAACTGGTTTCACCTTGCACTAAGGTTTTGACATCCTTTGTAGGTTGAAACAGAGGTTATCTCTCTGTTGAGCAAAATCGACTTTCTCAACTTTTGGTGCCTTTCCGTCCGGTAAGCTAAAAACCCTAGCTTTGACATCTTGAGCATCTTAATGACCTTAGAAACTCCGTGAATCATTCTTTTAAACATCAAGAACTTCAACTTGCTTTAAACCGAAAAGTGATTATTCTAACTTTTCAGTCTTTTATGTCATTTTCAAGACCTATGGTTTTTCTCGTCGACTTGTTATCCTAATTAGGTTTCAACTAAACCCTAGTAGCATAACAAGTTGATCTTTCAATTCTTGTCATCATCTATTTTGCCTCATAGCTGAAATCATGTCTCGTGTTCTCGTTGTCGCTTAAGCGACAACTTTTGAATTTTAGTAGTTTCGTGATCTCACAAACAGGTTAAACTAGGGTTTGCTTAAGATATTATCCACTCTAAACATCGACTAAGTTTCAATTTAAAATCTTTTACTTAGCCTATTCATAACTAACCCAAAACTGCCCTCGTCTGCCTCTGTTCTTTTCAAAAATCTAAAATTTGCAACTTTGGTTCAAACACTAGTTTCGATATTTAAAAGTTGTGTATTATAATATGGGTTATTATCACTATTAGGTAGTTATGGCTTAAGCATCTTTGTTAAACATGCATCTTCATATTGATCATGCATATTTCTTTCAAATTGTATTCTTGTCGACTTTGGCATTTATTGGATTTTATTGCTTCTTATAGAATCGTTCATCCAAGTTTTGAATCTGTCTCAACAACCCTGAACTCTGCAAGTATGTATTACTATCAAGGCAAGCATTGTGAGACCCCGTTTATTAAACTTGTAATACTTAACCTTCCACCGTTCTAGTATCACAAATAGAACAATCCGCTGCCTCGATGAACATGTGCCTCCCTAACAAGCAAGACACATACATCAAATCAAAGCATGCATCATTTCCATACAATGTAATATAACAAGTCTAACAAAAGACATACATAATATAAGTTATTACAACACGGTGACCGGCCAAATGACATAAGTACCAAATAAGTAACAGTGAAGCAAAGTTGCCATAAGATGGCTTAAACCAAAAGACGACCAGGTTAGCCACATAACTCCACGGTAGCAACCGACCGGGCCGCCAAGCTAATCGCCCCTTAAAGCGCCACAAAGACAACTCACAAAAGTGAGGTCCATCGGACTCACTATCATCCTCTGCACAACACAAGCAATGCAGTGAGTACAAAATGTACTCGCAAGACTTACGAGTAACAAGCCTATACATAGCTACATGAAAGCTGTATTCAAAGGAATGTGGTTATATGGTTCTTTGACTGACAAAGCAAGTTTCATTTGCAATATTGTAATAGATTGAACAGAGTTTGTAAAATCTGTTTTTAAGCATTTAAATAACAATGAGTAAACATAAGTAACAAGTATCCACCTAGAAGTGACTTTCCCAAAGCCACCACAACATTGCATGAATCCACGATTCATACCACCATCAAGTTTTAATTTTAAAAGGTTGTAGTCTAACTCTTGAAAGACTTCCCAAGCGTGTCCATAACCTAGGACGAGGCTATTCGAATAGTTTTAATCCTCGCAGGTGTACCAATGTACCCACACTTCGCATCGCCTTTGCCAAGCTATTAAGCACACTTCTTTTAGTATGCCTACACGGCTAAGTCCTACTGAACCCTTTCCAATGGAATATTCTAATCAAGAGACGCACGATGGGGGTTAATCTTAGTGATCTCTGCCACGAAATATGGATCACAAGGACCCATACGTGGAGCAAGAGACACCGCCGCGCGGTGCTCCCTCCCTAAACACGCCCATGTTGCATATAATTAAATATGCAACCCACCACGCGACTCATTAATTAACACACCAAAGTACTTAGCTAAGAGGGGTCCCATATCCCCTAGTGTGGTTAGCACGCACAAATGCTTGGTTCGTGTAACAAGTAACTCGGTCCTTAATTGACCGGGCACCATTCCAATCACACCCAAAAGATCACACCATCTTACCATTGTGCCCAAGTCTAAATTGTTTTCATTTTCAGTTTAGTTTTGCAATTTAGACATAGCACAAGGCTGAAATATACATATTATAACAGTTTTAGTGATCAAGGTTATCGACAAGTCGATAACCGCCCATTTCTACCGATAACTAAACATGGCTAAGCATAATGACACGTAAACTACTAGTGACAAGGGTTCATCCAGCGAACCCAAAATCACGACAAGTAATCCTAGGCTCGATGGTAGAGGAATCCACATTTCCTATCGATAATGCAACTCTTGGGCCAACTATCGACAATAGTTTAAAACAACATAGCAATGCATACATAGAATTTGTAATCAACATATTAGAATTTGAAAATAGTAGGAACAACATGATCAAATGAATGCTACATCCGCTGCCTTCTTTGAGTGCAGGATCTCGATGGTCGCGTGGCTCAATATCGACAATAAAATTATCTTCTAACCTAACGCGAAAAGGCGATAAGCAAATAAGAACGAAGAACACCAAATAAACTCCAACGACAAAACACATCCAAATCTAATAAAATTTACACAACAGCTAGGGAACGATTTTATATAGTGATAGGAACAAGAATCATGCAATTTGGACTTAACATGCAAAAGATATGGACAAAATACTCTTTCTCAAACCTTATATCAACCTAATTAATAATTAGCACTCGTTAATGGCAAATTTTCTAGAATGATCTAAGGTCTGAAATTTTTATAACAGGTAGATTATAACATCCTAATAACAGCAAAGTTGAGTTTACTAAATTTGGAGTTATACATATTTACTTATGATTTTTGTAAGTTGTAAATCTAATGCAAGTCATTTTGCTGCATTATGAACATGCTCAAATCTTATTCCATATGAAAGTATACTAACGTGATGAATTTAACAAAATTGATTTTGCACAAATTGGATTTATCTGAGAAAAAGATATGCACTTTACAAGGTTAAATCCATTTTCGAATATTCAAAGTGATGTAAATCAAGTTATTTCTAGTTATACGTCACTTTCGAATATGCTTAAATCCATTTTTATAATAAACTTAATGATAACACAATTTATTATCGTTGGAATTATCTAAAAGCGCTTAAAACGAATTAGTTATGAGTTTCTAAAGTTTTTATATCATTTTCATTGTTAAATAAAACTTACCAAAAACAGACAAACTCCAATAATAGAATAAGACGTGGACACTTATCCACCCGATCTAAAATCTCACGCCCACGCACAAACAACAGCGCGCGCTGCAAACCTGATCGAGCCCACCGTTGGATCACGATCCAACGGCGCACACAAGTGTATGCAACCGGACGGTGCGGTTGCTTGGGCCAATCCCACCGCAGATCTGCGGATGGACGGTCCGAGCGCACCAACGGTCGGAAGGTCCGATTGCATACAAGATCCCGGCCGCGATCGTAAGATCTACGGTCGAGAATGATCAAGGCATCCGGAGGGTCCGAATGCACTCACGATGCGGGCGACGATCACGGATCGACGGTGGCTAAAGATTGAAGTTCAAAAGAGATGTCGACGCGTGGGACCGCATGTCGGTGACTTAGGTCACGCATCGCAACATTTTAACCACGTTACAAAGCAGACCGTCCCACATGTCCACGACTAAGAGTGATTTCCGACAGCGAACACCCCGACACATTAATTAATCAATGATTAAGCATTAATGATGTCGGAACAGCGCGGGATTGCGCCATCGGGCGATTTAAGGACGTTGGGCCCACTGGTCAGTGGCTCAACGACAAAGATTAAGACACCATTAATTAATCAATGATTAGCTTTCACTGCAATTAATATGTCCTAATCAAATGACGAAAACGGGAGTTCTGTGCCAGCAAAAACCCGAGCGGCTTCAACGGCGCGTCGCCGGCGACACTGGTCGCGCGGCGCCAACCAAGTACTAAAATGGAACCGCAATAACACTACGAACCTAATGGTGGCATTCTCGCCGGCGGTGAGGGACTAAAACGCCGGCTAGCCGGAAAATGAAAAAGGGAGCTTTTACTGCTAAGTGCGAAAATAGCGAAAGCTCAGCTGCAGTCCAAGGAAGCGGGTGCCAGAGCCTCTAAAGACTAATAAGAAGCTACCTGGATGAAGAGAAGCTTCAAAAATGGCCGGAGAAGCTTGATCACGGAGGAAGCTCTGGACTTGGAGAAGAAAGATTGAAAATGACACCCTAAGCCAAATGAGTGATACTAAAGCATCAATATAGCTTCATTAAGGTCCTGTAAGCTACATGTGCAAGTAATTAGAAAATGGAGCACTCACGAGTTGAGGAAGAAGATGACCAATTTTGGCTTTAATTTGAACAAACCCCAAATTGGACAATTCCGAGAATCAAATCCAAAATTAAGTGAGGGGAAATGTTCAAGATAGAAAATGGATAAGGATAGGGCAAAGAAACATGAAGGAGAACTGATCGGAACACTAAGAACACCAATGGAGCTCTTCGGGTCAACAATGGCGACTTGCCATTTTTGAGGTGTTAAGCTCCAATATCGTGAATGGAGCTTGATGGTTGTCTAAAGAAATACCGTGAAGTGATTTGGGTGCTTATAAGGTATTGGAGGCATTAGGTTTGCACCACAAGCCTTTCAGGCGGCAGCTACGAGCACAAGGTGCACGACAAGGAAAAAGCTAGTAGACGTGCAATAGGGTATGGCTCGCCGAATACCTCTCCCACGACCCTCACTGTTGACTAGGTGGCTGTAGGAAGCATGACAAGACACGCCATCTCCTACACCGTGCTCGCACGCACGAGGTTGAAGATGACCAGCGCAAATGGCTCCGCGATTTCCACTAGCTGGATTAGACGCGTGCGTGAGATCGCGCCATGCCTCCCTGTGTTTAAATCACAACGAAGGAGATGAGCAAGCGTTGGATCTTAACCCCACTCTCAGTTCAAACCAACAACCGGAGGGTCCGGAAGTGTCGGAGGATCTCAACGTTGGATGGAGCTCTAACGGCCGACAAACGAACTTGCAACCTAAGGTCCAATGGTTACACGCACGAGGGCCGTGCGATTTAGATCCAACGGTCGAGAATGCACGCGCGCTTTAAAGAGAGGCTCGGTGCGCTTAGTTGATCGACTGAGTCAATTGGCTCGAGCCCAGTCCGACTCGAACCCAAAGCACAGTGAGACTAGGTTTGACTTCAAATTTAGAACAGAGACTTTGAAGGATTTATTTGAGGTAGCAAATTGACTCCAAAATTATGAAATTTTACAGGAGCTTGCTAACTCAGCTATCAACCTTGTGTAAAATTTTCAGAGGTTTCTATGCTGTGAATAAACCTCCAAAAATTCTGCAAGGCTCTGCTTTTAATGTTTGACTAAGAGTCAAACAGTTTGATCATTTCTAAAAACATTCAAACAATTTCTAAAAATTCTGAAATTTTCAGAGGGGTCACATACCAACCCAAGAACTTAGGAAAACTATTCCAGAGGATGATCACAAAATTTGACAAGATTGTTTTGGAATATCAAAGTTTGGATCAAATAGACTTGTGACATTGTATTTCCATAACTTCTTACAATGTATGTTCAAAGCTTACAGAAATACATGATGTAAGAAAAGTTTTAATTTCTACTGATTTTCTTACATTTGAAACACAAGTCCAAAGATGGGATGTTACAAAACCTCCCCCCCCCCTTACAAGAATCTCGCCCAGAGACTTACATTTACTCCGGAGAAGAAGGATGGGTAATCACGCACGAAGACGATCCTCGCGCTCCCAAGTTGCCTCATCTTCAGAATGGTTTGACCACTGAACCTTAAGGAACTTGATGACACGGTTCCTTGTCCTTCGTTCAGATTCTTCGAGAATACGAACAGGATGCTCATGATAGGTCAAATTTTCTGCACATCGAGATTTTCCAACGGAGTTTCCTCAATTGGAACACGGAGGCACTTCTTTAAGTGTGATACGTGGAACACGCCATGCACACCTCAAGTGAAGCGGCAACTCCAATCAGATGCAACGGCTCCAATCCTCTCGATGATGCGATAAGGCCCAACATATCGAGGAGCTAACTTGCCCTTGATGCTAAAACGCCGATGGCCACCAAGGTGAGACCTTGAGATAAACAAAGTCATTGGGCTCAAAGCTCAACTCTCGACGACGACGATCCGCATAGCTCTTTTGCCTGGACTGGGCCACGCGCAGATGCTCACGAATCAGCTGAACCTGACTTTCGGCCTCATTGATGGAATCGGCGAAGCGGCGCTCACGATTTCCGACCAGTTCAATGGGGTTCTACATCTCCTCCCATACAAAGCCTCAAGCGGTGCCATGCCAAGACTAGCTTGAAGCGTTGTTGTAGGAGAACTCGCAAGCGGCAAGCACTTTTCCCACTTCTTTCCATACGAAAGAACACAGTAACGCGAGCATATCTTCCAACACTTGTTAACTCTCTCCGTCGACCATCGGTTTGAGGATGATAAGCGAATCAAAGAAAGACGTGTACCCATCGCCTCTGCGGACTACGCCAAAAGCGAGAGGTGAAAAGAGAACCACGATCCGACACAATCGGTCGTGGCGCACCATGCAAACTCACAATCCTCGAGACATAAAGCTCGGCCAAGGGCTTCCTGCGGTTTGGGTCTTGATAGGAAGAAAATGTGCCACTTTAGTTAGCCTATCAATCACGACCCAAATGGCATCATTCCTTTCGGTGAGCGGGGCAACGGTGATAAAATCCATACCAGCGGAATCCCACTTCCACTGCATGCGGCAAAGGTGAAGAAGGCTGGCTTTGGGCGCCGATGTTCAACCTTGACACGACGGCACATATGTCGCTACTCGACTCACGAACTCGCAATCTCGCGCTTCATGCGAGTCCACGAGAATCTGTCGAAGGTCTTGGTACATCTTGGTAGCTCAGGGATGGATAGACAAAGGAGAGTCATGGGCCTCGCGGAGAATCAAATCTCGTAATTCCATGACCTTTGGAACCACGGTATTGTCCAAACCACACAACCCCGTGCTCATCCTCGAGAAAGCACTTAGCTGTCCCATTCTTGATATTCGCGATTTGGATCACACCAAGCATCTGTCATTGGCAGCCTTGATTTGCTCCACCAAAGTCGGTTGCACAACCAAGGTAGTAAGAGAACCATGCTCAATCAAACCCAAATTAAGCCGCTGAAATTTCAAAGAAGGCGAGTTGTTGCTCTTGAGTAACAAGGTATTGCAATACACCTTCCTACTGAGTGCATTCGCAGCAACATTGGCCTTGCCCGGTGATCTGAATGCCCATATCATAATCCTTGATCAATTCCAACCATCTCCTTTGCACGAGGTTCAGATCAGTTGGGTGAACAAATATTTCAAACTCTTGTGATGAAAACACCTCACAGCGGTTACCAATAAGGTAATGCCGCCAAATCTTGAGTGCATGAACCACTGCAGCCTAACTCCACATCATGGGTAGGATAGTTGAGTTCATGAGGCCGAATCGCCTTGATGCATAGGCCACTACCTTGCCTTCTTGCATAAGGACACAACCGAGTCCCTGCTGAGAGGCATCACAATAGATATCAAAGCTCTTATGCACATCAGGGAGAATAAGCACTGGAGCTGAAGTCAACCGCCTTTTGAGTTCTTGAAAACTCATATCACAAGCTGAAGACCACACGAATTTCTTTTCTTTCTTGAGCAATTCGGTCATGGGCTTTGCAATCTTGGAGAAGTTCTCGATAAAGCGGCGGTAGTAGCCCGCTAAACCAAGGAAACTCCTCACATCGGTGACTGACTTGGGCTGCCCCCAAGACAAAACATCACTGACCTTGCTAGGATCTACTGCTACACCACCTGATGAAAGAACATGGCCCAAGAATGCCACTTCCTTCAACCAGAACTCGCAATTGCTGAACTTGGCATACAGCTGATGCTCACGTAGCTTGCCCAAAACAATCTGCAGGTGCTCAGCATGCTCCTCTTCACTTTTGGAGTAGATAAGAATGTCATCAATGAAAACCACAACAAACTTATCCAAATACTCCATGAACACCGAGTTCATAAGATTCATGAACAAAGCTGGAGCATTGGTCAAGCCGAAAGACATGACGGTGTACTCGTAAAGGCCATAACGAGTAGTGAACGCCGTCTTTGGAATATCCTCAGCCCTGATCCGGACTTGATGATACCCCAACCTCAAGTCAATCTTGGAGAACACACAAGCTCCAGTGAACTGGTCAAAGAGATCATCAATATGAGGCAAAGGATACTTGTTTTTCACCGTCACTTCATTAAGCGGACGGTAATCCACACACATACGCAGGGTCTTATCCTTCTCCTTCACAAAAATAACTGGACAACCCCAAGGAGATGAGCTAGGACGGATGAAACCTTTTGCTTGAAGCTCACCCAACAGCTTCTTCAGCTCCTCCAACTCATTAGGAGGCATTCGGTACGGCGCCTTTAAAATTGGGGCGGTACCGGGCAACAACTCAATAACAAACTCCAAGTCTCGAGGCGAGGCATGCCGAGCAAATCTTCGTGAAAGACATCCACAAAGTCACTGTTGTGGGCACATCTGAATCTCCATGGTCGGCTTAGCTTCAGGGCACAAAGATGTGGCCCTTGTGTGGTGAAATCCCAACTTGCTACTTTGAGGGACTAGTGAGGAAAACCATCTTCTGCACAATCGATTTGCCCCAAGTGTTGGGACAACCAATCCATACCAAGAATCACATCCGGCGTGCGAATCAAGTAAGATGAGATTCGCCAAGAATTCCACTCCTTCAATATTAATGGGAAGCTCCGGCATTCTTGATCGGCTCTCATTTCCGCTCGGGAGGCGAATAAGCAAAGGAATCCCAAAGGAACAAAGTGAAGGTCACAATCAGCAGCAAATGATCTCGAAATAAAGGAATGCGATGCTCCGTAGTCAAACAACAACTGCAGCGGGGCGATAACTAGCGAGCGTACCCAACACAGCGTCGGTGCCTCTCGAGCCTCTCGGCGAGATGTGGTTGACTCGACCACTCCAGGCACCACCGAGTCTTGGATCACCTTACGGTGGTGTGTGACCATTCCGCGCCCTCCATTGGGGCGCAGGGCTGCTCCGATCCTCCGAGGGCAACGCAGCATAGTGGCCCTTCTATTGCAAAGCGAGCGGTAATATCGCACTCGGCTATGGAGCGCAACTGCTTCCTGGTCGCAGTGCACGTGGTGAAACACGGCTCGCTGGGACGGCAATTGGCACCAACGGCCTCGGCGGTGGTGAAGCCAAAGCACGAGCCCTCGTGCCGCTCAACACGGGATGAGTGAGGCTTCGGCTGCGGCATCGATGGGCCTCCCACTTGCGCTATGGACTTCACCCGCCGCCTTGTGCCTGGCGACGGCGGCCTTGTCAACCAAGGCTCGGAAGTCGCAAAGTCCACTATAGATAGCTTGTCTGCAGCCTCGGACAAGCCATCCATGAACTTCCCTGCTTAGCCTCATCAGAGGCCACCTCTCCCGAGCATAACGAGGCAAGTGATTAAACTCGTAAAGATATCCGAGACGAACTTGCGCTCCCGCTTAAGCGCAAGAAACTCCTTCTTCTTGAGCTTCATCGTGCCATCGAATGTGGGCCCGACCGAAGCAGATCGAAACTCATCCCACGACAACGTGGCTCGCGCTGCATGGCGCAGAAAGTTCTCCCACCAGAGAGTGCCGCACCCTCAGGCGATGGGATGGAAGAGTACCCGCCCCGCTTCCGGCATCGAAGCGATATTGAGCTTCGCCAACCAGACGCAGCCAATCATCCGCGTCCAAAGGGTCCTTAGACCGAGAGAAAGTAGGTGGCTGTGTACGGAGAAACTCCGCAAGCCCACCACGAGACTGGTGGCCACCACCTCCAGGCCCTGAAGCACCAGTAGGAGTGGAGGTGTTCCTTGCAATGACTTCTAAGATCCGGGTCTGGTCCATGCGATTCCGCTCGACTCGAGCGTAACCTCACCCATGGTCGGAGGAGGGGGAAGCTCCTCATCGGAACCAGACGGCCGATATTATGCGGTGGTTCTGCCATCCTGTTCCATAAAAATAGGTTAAACACAACTCCGGAACAGGAGACAAAGAAAACAACTGGCCACTCCACAAAACTAACTTTAAAAACTCAAGTAACAATAACAAAACCGCAGCAAGATCACAAAGGCACCAACCATCTTCCTATTATGACTAACTCGTGATGGGAGAACGAGTAATCAATTTTCGGAAGGTAATTTAATATTAACTGTTTGAAACAATTAGAGATAGGGTGAGAAATTTACTAAAGAAAGGTTAGACACTTAGCTAACTCATATCACTTCTTACCCTTTCATTCCCACAAATTTTAGTTGACTTAACTCTCATTTTCAAAGACCTCTACTAATTAAATGCTAGCTGTCCGAAATTCCCGCTGCTGTCCAGATTTTCTTTTCACACCTCCGTCTAAATTTGTAGCTTCCAAGAGTCTACTCTTCACAAGACAACCACACTTTCATTTTATAACTCATGATTTACCCAAACCAATCTACTCGATTAACAACTATCTTTTGGAAGAAGATGAGGGAAAACTCACTTTCAAATTTAGGGTCATTAAGCGAGATAAGCAAGCTAAGATAGATAAGGAGTAAAATCTGAGAACTTACTTAAGATTTTCAGAAAAACACTTGATATTTGGAAAGTAAGTTTTCAAAATATACTAGGGACGCACAAGCTAGGGTTTCTATTTCAAGATGGCTCGATACTAAACTCAGTGAGACCCGGTTTATTAAACTTGTAATACTTAACCTTCCACCGGTTCTAGTATCACAATAGAATAATCCGTCTCGATGAACATGTGCCTCCAAGAACAAGCAAGACACATACATCAAATCAAAGCATGCATCATTTCCATACAAATGTAATATAACAAGTCTAACAAAAGACATACATAATATAAGTTATTACAACACAATTGACGGCCAAATGACATAAGTACCAAATAAGTAATAAATGGAAGCAAAAGTTGCCATAAGATGGCTTAAACCAAAGACGACCAGGTTAGCCACATAACTCCACAGGAGCAACCGATCGCCGCCAAGCTAATCGCCCTTAAACCGCCACAAAGACAACTCACAAAAGTGAGGTCCATCTGACTCACTATCATCCTCTGCACAACACAAGCAATGCAGAGTATAAAAATGTACTGCGCAAGACTTACGAGTAACAAGCCTATACATAGCTACATGAAAGCTGTATTCAAAGGAATGTGGTTATATGGTTCTTTGGACGCACAAAGCAAGTTTCATTTGCAATATTGTAATAGATTGAGCAGCAGTTTGTAAAATCTGTTTTTAAGCATTTAAATAACAAATGAGTAAACATAAGTAACAAGTATCCACCAAGAAGTGACTTTCCCCAAAGCCACCACAACATAGCTTGAATCTCGATTCATACCACCATCAAGTTTTAATTTTAAAAGGTTGTAGTCTAACTCTTGAAAGACTTCTATCCAAGCGTGTCCATAACCTAGGGCGAGGCTATTCGAATAGTTTTAATCCTCGTAGGTGTACCAATGTAACCACACTTGGACCGCTCTTTTGCCAAGCTATTAAGCACACTTCCTTTGGTATGCCGCACGGCTAAGTCCTACTGAACCCTTTCCAATGGAATATGCTAATCAAGAGACGCACGATGTAGGGGTTAATCCTTAGTGATCTGCCGAGCGCAAATATGGATCACAAGGACCCACACGTGGAGCAAGAGACACCGACATGACGGTGCTCCTCCCCACAAACACGTCCATGTTGCATATAATTAAATATGCAACCCACCACGCGACTCATTAATTAAAACAGCCCAAAGTACTCACCAAGAGAGGTCCTATATCCCCTAGTGTGGTTAGCACGCACAAATGCTTGGTTCGTGTAACAAGTAACTCGGTCCTTAATTGACCCGTGCACCATTCCAATCACACCCAAAAGATCACACCATCTTACCATTGTGCCCAAGTCTAAATTGTTTTCATTTTCAGTTTTAGTTTTGCAATTTAGACATAGCACAAGGCTGAAATATACA
Source organism: Ampelocalamus luodianensis (assembly GCA_036346255.1). NCBI lineage: Eukaryota > Viridiplantae > Streptophyta > Magnoliopsida > Poales > Poaceae > Ampelocalamus > Ampelocalamus luodianensis. The sequence continues at coordinate 48,870,220 of CM070630.1, read as the reverse complement.
TATTATAACAGTTTGTGTGATTAAGGTTATCGACAAGTCGATAACCGCCCATTTCTACCGATAACTAAGCATGGCTAAGCATAATGACACGTAAACTACTAAGTGACAAGGGTTCATCCAGTGAACCCAAAATCACAGCAAGTAATCCTAGGCTCAGTAGTAGAGGAATCCACATTTCCTACTGATAATGCAACTACTGGGCCAACTATCGACAGTAGTTTAAAACAACATAGCAATGCATACATAGAATTTGCAATCAATATATTAGAATTTGAAAATAGTAGGAACAACATGATCAAATGAATGCTACATCCGCTTGCCTTCTTTGAGTGCAGGATCCGATGTTCTCTGTGGCTCAATATCAGCAATAAAATTATCTTCGAACCTAACGCGAAAGGCGATAAGCAAATAAGAACGAAGAACACCAAATAAACTCCAACAAAGAAACACATCCAAATCTAATAAAATTTACACAACAGCTAGGGAACGATTTTATATAGTGATAGGAACAAGAATCATGCAATTTGGACTTAACATGCAAAAGATATGGACAAAATACTCTTTCTCAATCTTTATATCAACCTAATTAATAATTAGCACTATTCATGCATGTAAATTTTCTAGAATGATCTAAGGTCTGAAATTTTTATAAGAGTAGATTATAACATCCTAATAACAGCAAAGTTGAGTTTACTAAATTTGGAGTTATACATATTTACTTATGATTTTTGTAAGTTGTAAATCTAATGCAAGTCATGTTACGACAATTATGAACATGCTCAAATCTTATTCCATATGAAAGTATACTAATGAGATGAATTTAACAAAATTGATTTTGCACAAATTGGATTTATACTGAGAAAAGATATGCACTTTACAAGGTTAAATCCATTTACGGAATATTCAAAGTGGCCAATCAAGTTATTTCTAGTTATACAATTTTTACGCTCTTGGAATATGCTTAAGTCCATTTTTATAATAAACTTAAGTGATAACACAATTTATTACAGTTGGAATTATCTAAAAGCAATTAAAATGAATTAGTTATGAGTTTCTAAGTTTTTATATCATTACAGGTTGTTAAATAAAAACTTACCGAAAAGCAGACAAACTCCAATAATAGAATAAGGCGTGGACACCCATCCACATGATCTAAAATCCTCGCCTCCAGTGGCGCGAAAGCAGCGCGCAGCCTTGTGTGACCTGTCGGAGCCCACCGTTGGATCGCGATCAGCGGCGCGCACGAAGGTGTATGCATCCGGATGAGTGCGGTTGCTTGGGCCAATCCCACCAGCAGATCGAGCGGATGGGCGGTCAGGCGCATGTAACACCACAGCTATAAAGCCAAGATGTCACCTAAAACATCTAACATACATCCATAATGCGTAAGAATTTGAATAAAATCAACTAATGAGAGGATCAAAACAACAAGACATAATGAAGGTATCCTTCCTTCACCATCTAATCTATTTATTTCAGTTCATTGATAATGAAAGTTCACACACAATAATAATTTGACATCAATGTGGAGAAGGTATCCTTCCTTCACCACTTATAAATTTATTATTACGCTTTATCATATACGAATGTAAGATAGAACTAAATTTAATCTTGAACATGAATTGATGATGTGAACAAGTAGAGCGTGTCTACTCCCTCCCAAGTGAGCCAACATCGGGGTTACCTAAAAATAAACAAACAACGCAAGAGTGAGTCCACGACTCGGCAAAATACAAGAAAAGGGCATAACACGCATATGAACAAGTCATCATCATAAGAGAATATGAGCGTACATCGAATGAAAACTTAGGAATGCATGGCATGAATGAATGCTCAAGCGATGGACTGCAGACATGCTTATACCGATATAGCGAGTGACACACCTCGTTTGTTCACTTAAGCCCGCACCTTAACAAAAGTGTGGGGATCCAAGTCCTATATGAAGAACACATCATATGGGTGTCCAAAGCTGCCCATACCGGAATTGATGGGTCTTACGTGCCTATACCGGAATTGATGGGTCTTTCAATCCACTCTCTGGACTCGACATGACAATGTCCAAACCTGCCCACATTGGAATGGTGGGATTCTGAGCCACCCCGTGGACATAGCATGAATAAAAGGATGCATGATATGAACATGAACAATGCTAATATCATCTTTCGCATTTACTCCACATAATGATAGAACATAACCAATTCAGCATTTCGGTATCACAATATGTCACATCATATTCATGTAAACATTCACAATCACAAAGACTTAAAACCAACAAAGTACTTGCCTTCACGTTGCGACGCTGCTAGCGGTGCAACGATAGCGCTCCCAAACCCGTAGACTCCGGCCTAAACAATTAAATAACCGAAATAAGAACAACATAGAGCCCATCATGAATTAATACTCTACACTACCCTCTTGCACACCCAAAACATAGTCATAACCCGAATCTGAAATTCCAGCAGTAACATGGAATCCCATCAGGACAGCAGCACGGTAAAGCCAAAACTAATGATCTGGGACTCCAAAGAGATGAGCCCAGAACCTACACGAGCTTAACAAATATATCTACAACTTTGTAGTTGATTTAGATAACCTAATTCGGCCAAACTAAATTGCTAACTGTCAAACGAAATAGCAGAACAGAATCTGACTGAGCAATTAGAACAGCAGAACTAAAACGTCCATAACTTTTAAACTACAACCTGAATTGAGTGTTCTTTAACAATCTGAAAAGGTTATGAAATTACCTAAAATAACCTAGTTGGCACGACATTCGTATTTTGCCTTTAACAAAAAGTGGCACACGGGTCAAAACTAAAGATAGAAACCGACATACACTTTGGACAGACTGACCTACAATCTGGACAGTCACAAAGAAAAGTGCATAACTTTTGATCTATAAATCCAAATGAGGTGTTCTTTATCAATCCTGAAAGCTAGTGATATCACCTTCAAAATTTGTTATGGGCAAGACCTCTGAATCACCCTCTAACTAGGCCATATATCAACCTATACAGAGACTGCTAATTCTCGTCAGGATTCTGGACAGCAGATAGTAAATCTATCATAACTTTTGACTCGAAAGTCGGAATGAGGTGATCTTGGCGGCCACCGAAAGCTAAGAGCGTCCTCTAAATAACTCTAGGAGATCAAAATACCTAATTCTGCCTCTAAGCATACGAAACAGGCCACGCAAGAAACTGGATAGAATTGAATTTGTAGCAGCAGCAATTTAATCCAATCAAACTAATCGAATTCGATCTAATACAACTTAAACAGCAAAGAACGCCCCTCGTTACCCTTTGTCGAACCTTAGAGACGCTGATCAAACACCTCAAGAAGATCCCTTCTCATCTCCTCTTTTCTCCCCTCTTTCCCCTCTTCTTCTTCCTCCTTCTGCCCAGCAGGCCAAGCAGGAAATTCTCCGGGAGGTGGCAGCAATGGAGGGTTCATCTTGAGAGGAAGGTGGAGGCACCAAGGGAGGGAGAGGGCAGCGGCTGGCGCAAGGAAGGGGAGTGAGGGGCAAATTTCGCCAAGGGAAAAGGAGGGTGGCTAGGTTAGGGTGTGGGGCGCGATGGGCTTTGGGCCATGATGCCTCCTCTTGAGAAGGACCGCCACCTACACGGGCACGGCTGCCCCAGTTGCCGTGAAAACCAAGAACCCCCTCTTTACAAGATCCGATGAAGAACAATTCCCCGAATAAAATTAAGCGCTCTGATTAAATTATTTTACTCCAAAGTTGATCTTCACATTTTCGATATTACAGCGCACCAACGGTCGGAAGGTCCGACAGCATACACGATCTCACCGTTGATCGCAAGATCGACGGCCGAGAATGATCAAGGCATCCGAGGGTCCGAATGCAAACAAAGATTCGGGCGCAGACCCGAAACGAACGGTGGCTAGAGATCGAAGTTCAAAGACAGATCGACACGTGGGACCGCATGTCGCTGACCTCAAGTCACAATCGCGAACGCTTAACCCACGCGCACGTCTGCTACCGCCCACATGTCGATCGAGTAGCGGTTTAGGATGAATTAATGCTCCTAATGAGTATCATTAAATAGATCTAAGAGGGACACTAATGACTTCGGATTTTGACTTTAACCCCTCGCCCACAAGTCAACATCGAAAGGTAAATTCGACAATGACGTTAATGCCGACACATTAATTAATCCATGATTGAGCCCTAATGATGCTCTGAAGCAATACGGAGTTGCGCCAACGGTGATTTAAGAACGCTAGGCCACCGGTCGGTGGCTCAACGACATAGATTAACTTACAATTAATTAACCAATGATTAGCTCATCGCAATTAATATGTCCTAATCAAATGACGAAAGGAGTCCTGCACCGAAGCCAAATACCGAAGCGGCTTCAACGGCTCGTCGCCGGCGACACGGCCGCGTGGCACGCCAACGAGCACTAAACGGAACCGCAAAGCACTACGAACCTAATGGTGGCATTCTCGCGCTGAGGACTAGAACGCCGGCTAGTCGGAAAATGAAAATGGGAGCTTTCTTGCTAAACACAAAATAGCGAAAGCTCGGTGCGATCAAAGAAGCGGGTGCGAGAGCCTCTAAGGACTAATAAGAAGCTACCTTGATGAAGAGAAGCTTCAAAGATGGTAGGAGAAGTCGGGTCCACGGTGGAAGTCATGGACTTGGAGAAGAAAGATTGAAAATGACACCCTGAGCCAAATGAGTGATTCCAAAGCATCAATATAGCTTCATCATGATTCACAGAAGCCATAAGAGCAAGGAATTAGAAAATGGAGCACTCACTGAAATGAGAAGAAGATGACCATTTAGTCGAATTTGAACAAACCCCAAATTGGACAATTCCTGAGAATCAAATCCAAAATTAAGTGAGGGGAAATGTTCAAGATAGTAAATAGATAAGGATAGGGCAAAGAAACATGAAGGAGAACCACTGGAACACCAAGAACACCAATGGACCTCTTCGGGTCAATAATGGCGACTTGCCATTTTTGAGGTGTTAAGCTCCAATACTGAGAATGGAGCTTGATGGTGGTCTAAAGAAATACCAGGAAGTGATTTGGGTGCTTATAAGGCCTTAGAGGCATTATGGTTTGCACCACAAGTTTTTCGGGCGGGAAAGCACAGAGCACAAGGTGCGGTCGACAAGGAAAAAGATAGTAGATGTGCATTAGGGTATGGCACAGTAGGTGTGTCTCCACGACCCTCCCACTGTTGACTAGGGCGACGTAGAGGAAGCATGACAAGACACCCCATGCCTACATCGTGCTCGCATACGGCGCAGTTGAAGATGACCGCGAAAAGGCTCAGGCGATTGAGCCCCACAATTTAAATCGGACGGCTAAGATGGCGCCACGCCTCACAGGTTTAAAATACAACGAAGGAGATCGCAAGCCCTAGGATTAGAAATGAACGGCTCAGATTGCCCCACGTCGCGAACACGATTTACCACAGAGGGACAAGCGAGCGTTGGATCTCAATCCAACGGCTCTGATTCAAACCAACAACCGGAGGGTCCGATCATTTCGGAGGATCTGAGTGGTTGGATGGAGATCTAACGGTCGACATTCGCGCATGCAACCGGAAGGTCCGAATGTTTACACGCGCGCGGGCCGTGCGATTTAGATCCAAAGGCTGAGAATGGACGCGCGTTTTTAAAGAGAGGCTCGGTGCAGTTAGTTGACTAGACCGAGTCAATTGGCTCGAGCCCGAGTCTGACTCGAACCCAAAGCGCAGTGAGACTAGGTTTGACTTCAAAATTAGAACAGAGACTTTCAAGGATTTATTTAAGGTAGCAAAACAACTCCAAAAATTATGAAATTTTTACAGGAGCTTGCTAACTCAGATATTAACCTTGTGTAAAATTTTTAGAGGTTTTATGCTGTGAATAAATCTCCAAAAATTCTGCAAGGCTCTGTTTTAATGTTTGACTGAATTCAAGCAGTTTGATCGCCCTAAAAATATTCAAATAATTTCTAAAAATTGTGAAATTTTTCAGAGGGGCTACATACCATCCCAGGAACTTAGGAAAAATATTTCCAGAGGATGATCACAAAATTTGACAAGATTTGATTTTGGAAAATCAAACTCTGGATCAAAAAGACTTGTGACTTTGTATTTCCATAACTTCTTACAACGGATGTTCAAAGTATACAGGAATTACATGATGTAAGAAAAAGTTTTAATTTCTACTGATTTTCTTACATTTGAAACACAAGTCCAAAGATGGGATGTTACACAGACCACCCTTTCTCGCCCACGTACCCGGCTCGAGCGCCACCACAACCGCGTGGGCCACCGCTTACGCCTGCCGTCACGCACAAAGCCCCATTTCCATTTCTGTCTAAGGGACCATGACCCCATTACTATCACCCACATTATTATGTAACCATCAATTGCCTGCCACCATCATCACATGCTCTCAATTTTGCCATTTCATCGCCGTCTCAATATCACTTGAAACCGTCGCTTTAATCCGCGAGCGTTCCCTATCGACTCAAGCGTCACCTTTGTGCTATATAAGGAGCATCGTGTGTCCCTCATTCTCCTCTTCGATTCGCCCCATACCTCATAGCCTAACTCCTCTCCATTTGGCGAAGCGTGCGACGCCACGCCTTCTTCTCCATGTCCGCCACATCGCCGCATTGATCTTCTTCTCCGGTGAGTTCTAAGTCGAGGACGACCACATCGCGTCATGTTCTCGACCAAGTGCTTTCTATCCCCACCTCAATTTTGAGTTTCGCCGCAGTATGTCGTCGCCATCGCATCACCATCACCACCGTCGGCCACTATTGCCGCACTATTGCGCACCCCCACGCCTCCCCACGGCCGCCGGCCGCTTCCTCACCGCGTGCACCCACGTGCTCCCACCACCTTTGCCGCGCCGCTGCGAGCGTCATAGTCCCATGTGCGGCGCGCTGCATCGCTATCCCGCCACGCCGCCACCACCGACCGCCTTAGCCTGCGCCGCCACCTGTAATACTCCGGATTAAACTTTGAGATTGAGAATTGATCTTTAGGGAGAGGAAGCATTGGGATTATTGAATTGTCTCTGAATTGAGGGTTTTTCACTAATTGCGGTGACAACTGGGCTGGGCTAGAGGCCCATTTGGCCCCCTAGTGGCCGGCCAAGGGGACTCCACCCCTTTCTCCCTTTGCCAAACCCTAATTTTTTCCCCTTTTGGCCCCTCCTTTCTTGCCGCCACCCCTTGGCCTCCCCTCCCATGCGCCCAACCTCCTCCCCTTCCCGGTGTTCTCCCATGGTGGTGCCCTCAAGTCGTCTTCCCAGCTGCGGTGTTGATCTTCCTCCTGCCGGTCTTTGCAAGGATCGGGGCGACGATCGTGGTACGTGGTTCAAGGAGAGGAATTCACCACCAACTTCTTCTTCGAGGCACGCCAAGCATCTTCTCCCACGTCGTCAAGGGTAACGATGTGTTCTTGGGTTTTCTAGAAGTCTTTCGTTAAAGCGAGCGAGTAGTTTTGTTAATTTTTGTTGTGTGGAACCTCCAGTATCCTCGTATACAAAGGAGGTTCTGCCGAAATTTAGTATTTCAGCTTAGGGTAGTTGCATTCCAGGCTCGTGCTGAGTTGGGGTGTTACACCACCTCCCATCACCTCTACGCGAAGCCGTCGACCCATGTTCGCCATCACCACCAGCTGCCTCACCTCCCCTCACCGGCACCACTGCCCAACCCGTGCGCCTGGAGCCCTGCTCTGTATTCTCTTCTTTAGCACTTGAGGTCACTTACATGTGGGACCCAATGGTCAGCCTATTTCTTTTAATCCTTAATTCTTAAATGGAATATTCTCCCTCTTTTGCTTGGAATTTCCATGTCCGATAAACTTCTGCATGTTCATTCTCCTTCATACGAACTCCGATTTCATCGATTTTGTTCCTAAATTCATAATATTTCTTTTGTTAATAATTTTATAATTTTTAGATTTTATTTGGATTTTTGTTATTTGTCTCATTTTGCGCATATAGATTCCGACGTTTCCCAAGCTTTCATGAACCAGTCTGTAAAGTATGACTATCCTTCAACAAAGGCAAGTCGTAGATATTTGATCATGTTGTATCCATTATTACAAAATTATATTGTTTTATATCAACATGCATGCTAATTTTGTGTCAATTATTTTCGGGAGTAGCTAATTACCTAATTGACTTTATGCCACCTTGAATATTGTGAATGTCGCGTATCCTTTGACTCCATAGGAAGGGTTGATATTAGTTGAACATATTTGTATTACCAACATGGTTATCATAGAGATGTTAGTCATTCTTAATTACGATGGGCTCATTATCACAAGTGCAATAATGTTAAATTTGACTCAATGATATATGGAATTGTGGTGCGATGTCATTGTCATACAACCGTAGTGTGAGGTCACCGTTGTTATGCGGTTGTGGTGTGATCGCTATAATAAAAGTTTGTGCCATGGCGGATTGTCATTGGTTTAGGTGAACAAAATGATTTATGCTCGGCGAGTGATCGTGCAATAAAGGGGGTGCATGGGACACTTTGTTTTGGATGAGATAGTCTCACCTGAGTAATCACTAAGGATTGAATCTTGTGCACCATTGATTTTGGCCTTACCGTACAACCACATGTCCAGTATGGGATGGACCTGGATAATTAATTAGTAATGTCTTGATTTTAGTTCTACCATGTGTGGTGTCGGTTCGGAATTTGGGTAGATTCACAAGGTGCAATGATGAGGGCATGACCCTTATGGATACAACCATATTTGCTATACTACTTGTTCCAAGTATAAGAGCTCAAATGCGCTTTACTTAAATTATCAGTGAGCTTGTTTTTAGGAGTGTCTTTATATTATATGAACTATATGATGCTACCTAATGATGAAATATATATATATATATATATATATATATATATATATATATATATATATATATGTCAACACCATGTCACTTTGGTCCAAGACAACCAAGCGATTCGAGTTGGACCTGTTTGGAATCCAGTTCGGCCTCCGAATCAGCCCGATAACACCAACTTAAAATAGGCATAACTTTCACATACTGAGTGCATTGGAGGTCCACGAGTACTTGATTGAAAGCTTATTTCGTTTCTCTTTCCAACGGATCCAGTCTCACCTCCAAATTCCTTCGGACTGATCGGAATCATCAAAGAAGATGTCATCTCACTTGTTTGGGCCAATCTGGACTTTGTAATCATCTTGAACTTGGCCCATCTGCCGGCGGGCCACTGGGTGTGGTTCTCGTTCACATGAACATTACCATGAGTTTTAGTCCCACCTCACTATTTCTTTTAGATTTGTGGCTCCTCATCCCTATTTAAGGAGGACGCACCCTCTAGTTTTCTTAGATTTTGTTTAGTTAAAGTTAGACCCCCAACTCAACCTCCAGGCTTGACCTAAATGTTATGTTCATTTGACCGGTCCTCTTTGAGCTCTATCTTTGGTGGTGGGACCTCCCGAGCTTTGTTCTTCTCCTTCCTCGCGCCGAGCGCCATGTGAAGGAGTAGAGCCTTGTCACATCCCTCGTCCCGTCAACGGCTCCTTTGCTACTAAGCATTAAATGTGCGCGAGCTTTCCTCAAAGTCTCCCTTTACCCCGTCACTTCAAGAGTGCCCTTGGCGAGAGCTTTGACCGAATGCACCCAGTGGGGCATTGCCATTACTTCTCTTTGCTCTTCGGCTATAAAGGTCTCCACAGGCTTCTCAGGCTTCTTTTAGTGTAACATCCCAATTTTGGACTTGTGTTTCAAATGTAAGAAAATGAGTAGAAATTAAAACTTTTTCTTACATCATGTATTTCCTGTATGTTCTAAACAAATCTTGTAAAAGAAAGATGGGAATGCAAAGACACAAAGTATTTTGATCCAAAACCTTGTCTTTCAAAAAACTTTCTTGTCAAAATTTTGTGGTCATCTCCTGGAAATATTTTTCCTTAGTTCTAGGGTTGGTGTGTGACCCCTCTGAAAAATTTCACAATTTTTAGAAATTGTTTGAATGCTTTTGGAGGTCAGTCAAACTTGTTTGACTTTTAGTGAAACCCTATTCCAGAACCTTACGAATTTTTTGAGAAAATGCACTTCATAAAACCTCTGAAAATTTTACACAAGGTTAATACCTAAGTTAGCAAGCTCTGTAAACATTTTAGAATTTTTGGAGTTGTTTTGCTACCTCAAATAAATCCCCAAAGTTCAGCTCAAAATAAAACCTAAAACTAAACTGGGTGCAAGTGGACTTGGGCTCGAGTCAAACACGAGCCCAAGTCCTTTGACTCGGTGGACCTAGGCCTTTGTTCGAGCCGTTGGATTAAAATCCAACGCTCACGATCTCCTCTGATGTTTTAAACCTCAGGAGCTTTGAGCAATCTCAGCCGTCCGATTAAAATCCAACCGCTCACAATCACCCTAGCTTTCTCTGGTCATCTTCTTCCTCGCGCGCGTCGCATCACAGTGGCGGCATGGCTGAGTCAAGTCTTGCTCCTCGTCAACCTCTCTGCAGTGGGCATTTAGTGCATGCGGCTCACTTTGGCGGAGACATGCCCTACCCTACACCCCATCATTTCTCTTTTTGGACCATGGCGATTGCTATGGACCTAGCTCACCCAAAAACTTCGTTTTGTTGCCAAACCCTAATCCTCTAGCTTTTAAGCTCCCAAAACCCCTCCTGGTACTCCTTTACACCACCCCTAGCTATTTATTTGCTTGTGGAGCTGAAAATACCAAAATTACCAAAACCACCATTTTCGGCCATGAAGCTCCATTGTGAATCTTGATGCTCCAATGGTTCTTCTTCAAATATTTTTGTCCCCTTTGAGCTCCTTATTGCCTAATCATTTCCCTAACTCAATTTTGGGTTTCATTCACGAATTGAATTGATCAATTTTGAGTTTGGATCTTTTGGCCAATTCACCTTTTCTTCTCCACCTCCAGTCACGTGGTTCATTTAGCAATTACTCGCTTTGGAGCTCCTCGAGCTATAAGGAAGCTATATTGTTGATCCGGTCTCACTCATTTGCCCAGATCATCATTTTCACTTCATATTCTCGCTCCGAAGCAAGCTCCACCGTGGTCCAAGCTCCTCCGGCCATCTTTGAAGCTCATCTTGGTTGAGGTAGCTTCTTATTAGTCCTAGGCGCTCGCTGCGCTTCTTGATTCTTTGTGGAGCTTTTGATCATTTTTCGCCGGTACGATTTTGTCACCGTCATTAATGTCCGGCTAGCCGGCGTTGTGGACCGTTGCCGTCGGCGAGGTCATCACCATCGGGTCCACAAGGTTATTGCGAACCCATTTTGGTACTTTGTGGGCGCCACCGTGGCCGGAGCCGCCGGCGACAAGCCATTCTTTGCCGCTCGGTTTTTGCCGGGCGGGAGTCTCTCGGAGCCGTTGTCATTAGGACATCATTAATGGCTAATCATTGTTAATCAATTGTAATGATTGATTAGAAATTAATGGCGGTCTTTAATTTTGCGTAGTTGTCACTGACTGCTGGGCCCGATCATTTAAACCCCCCCGGCTCTATTCAACGCCTTAGGACATCATTAATGATTAATCTTTGTTAATTAATGCTTAGCCTTAAATGGTTGTCGAAATGACTCCATGAGTCACTCCCATGTGGTCCGTAGGCCTTAAACGCGATCCAGGGTCATTAGGACTAAATTTGAGTTCATTAAATGCTAATCATTGTTAGCAATTAATGGTTGTCAAAATGGGCTTTTGTGCCATCGCGAGTGGGCCCTCAACCACTTAAACCCCCTCTGTGCGAAATCTTTAGGACACATTAATTGCTAATCATCACTAATCATTGGATTTGTAATTAATTAATGTCCTAAATAGCCCTCTGTATCGCTTACATGTGGGCCCGCGCATTTAAACCTCTCCGCACGATCAAAACCCACCTGTGCTATATGCGCGTATCGTGGACCGTTGATCTGGAGATCAACGGCCCAGATCTTCGCGAACTTTCGGGTCCCCGACGTCTAAGTCATTGGGGCCGTCACATCTAGATCAACGGCCTAGATCGGTGGCGTTCGGACCACCCGAGATCCCAACGCTCGGATCGAAATCCATCTCGCGATCAGCGGCTGAGATGGAGGTGCCGTTCGGGTCACCCGAACGTTTATGCGCTCTGAGCCCTCCATCTCAAGATCTGCGGTCGTGGTTGATCGGAGCGTTCGGGTCACCCGAACATCTCCATCCACGCGGACCGTTGGATCCAGATACAACAGTGGGCTCCTTTTGGATCGCGCGCGTGCGCTATTTCTCCAACGCGTGGACCGTTAGATTCCGAATCAAGGGCCCACGTTCGTCCACATCATTTTATTTTCGATAAGTCTGATTATATTTCGGTAGGCCTTTATTTGTCAACTAAAAATTGTATTAAACTTTGAAAACTCATAACTAGTTCATTTTAAAACCTTTTTAGATGATTCCAGCTGGGATAAGTTCATGTTTAACTAGAGTTTGATCTAAAAATGCTTTTAGACATGTTTCTGTAACAGAAAGTTTTATAAACAATATTAACTTGATTTCAGCCATTTTAGAATATTCCAGAAATTGATTTGAAACTTGTAAAATGCATATATTTTTCTGTATAACTCAAAAATGTGCAAACTCAAGCTGGTAAAATTCCTCTGTTAGCATACTTTAATATGAAATAGGTTTTGATCATGATTTCATTTCTGAAAAGTAACATGTGCTAGATTTACAACTTAGAAAAATCATAACTAATTCATTTTAACTCCAAATTAGGTAAACTCAACTTTGTTGTTCTTTGTCTATCAATATCTACCTGCTGTAAAAATTTTAGGTTCCAGATCATTCTAGAAATTTATGCCATGAACAGTACCAGTAATTAATTTCATTGGAATTAACAGGCTGAGGGAAATTGTTTTAGCTATAACTTTTTCATACTTGATCCAAATGACTTGATTCTTGTTTCTAAATTCATTTAAAATCATTGTATAAGTTTCATATGATTTGGATGAGTTTTGCTGTTGAGTTTTGTTTGGTGTTCTTCGTTCTTATTGGTTTTATCGCTTTTTAGCGTTATGTTAGAAGAGATTGTTGATCTCGAATCGAGCCACAACAGCGGACCACGCCTCGGCAAGGCAAGTAGATGTAGCATTCATTTGATCATGTTGATCCTAGTAATTTCAAATTCTAATATATTGTTTGCAAATTCTCGTATGCATTGCTATTTTGTTTTAACTATCGATAGTTGAACCATTAGATGCATTATCGTAGGCAAATGTTTATCCTTTACTCACGAGCCTAGGGTTATTTTGCTGTGATTTTGGGTTCGTTGGATGAACCCTTGTCACTTAGTAGCTTTCGAGTATGTCGCTTAGCCATGCTTAGCTATCGGTAGAAATGGGCAGTTGTGGACTTGTCGATAACCTTGATGACACAAAACTTACTATGATCTTTATGGTTCAGCTTTATGCTATGTTTACTTGTGAAAACTAAAAACTGAAAACAAAATGATTTGGACTTGAGCACAATGGTAAGATGGTGATTTTTGGGTGTGAATGGTTGGTGCCGGGTCAATTAAGGACTGAACATCTTGTGAGTCTCATTATCCGGGCAATTTGTGCGTGCTAACCACACTAGAGAAATGGGACCTCTCTTGACTTAGTACTTTGGCGTGAGTTGGCTATGAGTCGCAGGAGGGAGTGTGTGCGTTGTGTTGTGGTAAAATGAGATGGTTTATGTGTTGGGAGCATTGTAGTTGTCCGAAGAGCTTTACCGAGGGTAGTTGTCTTTTCGGTTTACAATGTAAGCGTCTGGGTTTCTATCCATACGAACGGCTCGTAGTTGGTACACAATATTGGAAACGTCTCGTAGGACTTAGCCGTGCCAGCATACCTTTGGAAGTGTGCTAATCATGTGGCTTAAAGGCGGTTTGGAGTGTGGGTACATTGGTACACCCCTGCAGGGTTGAAACTATTCGAATAGCCTCATCCTTGGTCATGGACACGCTTGGGTAAGCTTTTCAAGAGTTAGACTATAACATCTTAGATTAAAACTTGATGGGTGGTACGAATCGGGGATTCGTGCTATATTGTGGTGGCTATTAGGTTAGTCACCTCTAGGTGGTTACTTGTTACTCGCTGTTATTTCAATGATTAAAAACTGATTTGTTAAATTGCCTTCAATCTATTATATTATTGCAAATAAAATTTGCTTTATGCGTCCAAATAACCTTATACCATTTTCTTTGAATACAGCTCACATGTAGTTATGTATAGGTTTGTTACTCGTAAGTCTTGCGAGTACATTATTGTACTCATCTGCATTGCTTGTTGTGTGTAGAGGAAGAAGGTGAGCCCGAAGGGCTTCACTTTTGTGAGTTGTGCTGTGGCAGTGTGTGGGGCGACTAGCTTGGCGGCCCGGTCGGTTGCCCTATGGTTATGTGGCTAACCGGTCGTCTTTTGGTTAAAGCCATCTTATGACACCTTTTGCTTCCGCTGTTATTTGATACTTATGTCATTTGGTCGGTCGGCTGTCTTGTAATAACTTTATATTATGTATGTCTTTTGCTAGACTTATTATATTGATGTATGGAAAGATGCATGCTTTTGTAAAAGATGTATGTGTGCTGCATTTCTAGGAAGCACATGTTCATCGAGGCACGGGGTATTTTGTTTGTGATGCTAGAGCCAACAGAAGGCTAAGTATTACAAGCTTAATAAACCGGGGTCTCACATTTAGATACCACTCGGCAAACTGAGCTCCTCCTCTTGGTTGTTTTTTGTAAAAACCACCCTTAGGACTACCCTTGGGGTCCCTCTACAAGTCTTAACCACTAGGACCTCCCTCGCGTCGATCTAGACCGTTAAGACCTCCCCCTAAGAGATCTTAGCCGTCGAGGTCTTCCTCCGTTAGATTTTGACCCTTAGGACCTCTCTGTGAATCTTAGCCGTCGGGACCTCCCCAATCTAGATCTAGGTCATCCAGGACCTCCTCTGGTAGATCTTGGTCGTCTCGACCTCCTCCGTTTGATCCTTAGATTTAGGACCTCCCCTCAGCTCTGGACCGTTAGATCTAGATCCAACGGGCCAGACCTCCTCAGCGTTTAGAGTTCTAAGTTCTCCGATCCTTTTGTGCCATTCATCTCTTGATCTGCGGCTCTAGTGGCGCAAGCTTTCAGACCTCTGACCGTAGTCTTCGCTGTGAGCCGCTCATCGTTAGATCTGCGGCCCACGTTCATTGGGACGTTTGGACCGCCGAACGCCCCCTTCGCTGTGGACCGTTGGATCTAATCCAACGGTGGGGTGGTGTTGGGCGCTGCGCACGTCCGTTCGGCCCTCACAATTGGGTCGTCCGATTCGCGATCTACGGCCCATATTCGCCCACGTCATTTCCTTTTTGTTTAAGTTGATTGTTTTCCAGTAAGCTTTTATTTGTCAACTGAAAATGGTATTAAAACTTCAAAAATTCATAACTAATCCATTTTAGCCCCTTTTTAGATGATTCCTGTTGAGATAAGTTCCTGTTTACCTAAACTTTAATCTAAAAATATGTTTAGGTGCTATTCTGTAGGAGAAAATGAAATAGGTTGTATTAACTTGTTTTAACATTAATTGTTGGCTAGAAATTCATTTAAACTTGTAAAATGCATAAGTAATTCTCTGTAGCTCCAAATTTAGCAAACTAAAATTTTTTAGGTTCCTCTATTAATATGCTTTAGTGTAGGATAAGTTTCAATGTGGTCTTTACTGTTGAAATTGATAATGCCCTAATTTCATAACTTAGAAAAATCATAAGTAATTCATTTTAACTCCAAATTGAGTAAACTTAGTTTTACTGTTCTTAGAATGCCATGTTCTACCTACCATAAAAATTTTAGGTTCTAGATCTTTTTGGAAATTTGTGCCATGAACAGATGTAGAAATTAATTTAAGTTGGAATTTGAGAAATGAAAAATTGTTTAGGCTATAACTTTTTCATGTTTAGTCCAAATTGAATAATTCTTGTGGCTAAATTTGTCTAAAATCATGTTCTTCCTGTTGTATAAATTTCATGGATTTTGGAGTATTTGGATTTTGAATCATTTTCGGTGTTAAATGCGTTTTATTGGATTTTCTCGTTCTTGCGATAGGTTCCGAGGAAATTATTGATTTCGTGAGTGATCCTCTGTGAGAAGAAAGTGATCTTCAACAAGGCAAGCAGATGTAGCATCATTTGATCATATTGCTCCCATTACTTTTAAATTCTAATATCTTGTTTGCAAAAACTAAGTATGCATGCTTCTTGTGTCAAAGTTATTTTTTGTCGAATAGAGGTAATTAATCTTAATGCATAGTTTCCCTGAAATTGTTCACCGCTGCCGCAGCCCTAAGTTATTATCCTCACTGGTGAATTAGAGACCGGTGAATGATTTATGGTCTTTTTATTGTCTTTATGATATGATGCTTAGCGATGCTTAGCTACCGGTAGAATTGGGTGGTTATCGACTTAGTCGATAACCTTGATCACACAAAACTATATTATTGCTTATGTTCAGCACCTTGTTTATTTGTGAAAACTAAAACTAAAAACAAAATGATTTGGACTTGGGCACAATGGTAAGATGGTGTGCTTTTGAGTGTGACTGGAATGGTGCCCGGGTCATCAAAGACCGAGTTACTTGCGCCATTGATCCAAGCAACTTTGCGTGCTAACCACACTAGAGGGATATGGGACCTCTCTTGACTTAGTACTTTGGGGGGTGTTAATTAATGAGTCGCGTGGTGGGTTGTATATTTGACTATATGCAACATGGACAAGTTTGTAGGGAGGAGCATCGTGGCGGCTTGAGCCATGGGCGATGTATCCTACTCTCGTATGGGTCCTTAGTGGGGGCCGTAATGGTGGTCCACTAGGTGATAACCCCCATACGTGCGGCTCTTGATAAGCTCAATCCATTGGAAAGTGTCTCGTAGGACTTAGTCGTGCCGGCATACCAAAGGAAGTATGCTTAATAGCTTGGCAAAAAGGCGATCAAGTGTGGGTACATTGGTACACCTACTGCGAGGTTTTAAACTATTCGAATAGCCTCGTCTAGGTTATGGACACGCTTGGTTATTTCCATAAGAACTAGACTACAACCTTTTAATTAAAATTTGATGTGGATGGTGCGAATGGGTAATTCGTGCTATTGTTGTGATGGCTATTGGGTTAGCCATCTCCAAGATGTCTTTATGATTATTACTTATTGTCTCGCTGTTATTTATGCAAATAAAATTCAGATTGTCAAAACTGCCTTCAAACTATTACTTATTGCAAATAAAACTTGCTTTATGCTGAAAATGAACCTTAAGCCTTCTCCTTTGATTAAAGCCTACATGTAGTAGTATCTAGGTTTGTTACTCGTAAGTCTTGCGAGTACATATTTGTACTCATTTGCTTTGCTTATTTGTTGCAGAGGAGGCTGATCCCCAAGGGATCGACTTTTGTGAGTTTTGCTGCGGTGTAGACGACTAGCTTGGCGGCCCGGTCGGATTGCCTTGTGGGTGTATGGAAAACCGGTTGACTTTTGTTTATAGCCATCTTATGGCATTTTACTTCATTGATTAACTCTTTTAGCTTGTTCTTGGCGGTTGACTTATCTTTTGTAATAACTATTATGTATGTCTTTTGCTTGTAAAGTTTTAGCTTTAGTTACATGTGTTGTATGGAATTGATGCAATGTTTTTGTAAATGGGTGTGTATACTACAATTCTGGGAAATATACATTTTACGAGGCACGATATATTTTGTTTGTGTTGCTAGAGTCGATGGAAGGCTAAGCATTACAAGCTAAATAAACCAGGGTCTCACACCCAGCTAAGCATAGATTTTTGCAACATGTTCTAGTTGATACTAATGTATCAACTAGCTTTTAACTAAGGTATCAAAGGTGGTCCAAAAGGCGATCAAATGCAGGTGTACAAAGGAATTGAGAATAACTATCTAGTTCAAAATAGGGATTTAAAGTACTTGAATTGAAATATACATGCAGTAATAATTTAAAATAGAAGGTACATAATTTGAAATACTAGGTTCAATATGATTAAGGGTATGACTTGCCTTGCTCGAAAGCTTACGGGTCTACCTCTTCAGCGTACTCTTCTTCCCCGGCGTCATCGAAGTCTACACGAGAGAGAACAGAGCAGAATCAAATAAAGCTCGAATAATGATCCAAATGAAATCCAACTCAAAAAGCTTTAGAGTAGGAGGTCCAACGATGGAAGTCCAACGGTGGAAAGCTGTGGGGCGAGCAAGAGAGCAGAAGTGTTGGGGTGAAAATGGATGGAGGGGGAAAGGGCAAAAGGCTCCCTGGTGCGCTATTTATAGTGGAGGTAGGAGAACTGTGTAACATACCAAGTCTTTGCTTGTGTTTCAAATGTAAGAAAATGTGTAGAAATTTAAAAAATTTCTTACATCTTGTGTTTCATGTATTCCTGTAAAGGAATTATGGAAATACAAAACCACAAGCCTCTTTTGACCTAAATCTTGACCCTTTAAAAACTTTCCTGGTTAATCTTATGATCATCCTTTGGAAATATTTTTCCCAAATTCTAGGGTTGATGTGTGACTCCTCTAAAAAAATTCACAATTTTTAGAAATTGTTTGAATATTTTAAGAGGCCAGTCAAACCAGTTTGACTTTGAGTCAAACCCTAGCTCAGAACCTTAGGAAATTTTTGGAGAAAAATGCTCTACATAAAAATCTATGTAAATTTTCACAATGTCAATCCTTGAGTCAGCAAGCTCTGTAAAAATTTCAGAATTTTTGGAGTCAGCTTCTACCTCTAAAAATTCCTCAAAATTCAGTTTCAAATTTAAACCCTAGTGCAGTCGGACTGGGCTCAGTCGAGCTAGACCACCTTTAACGCACTCGGACGTTCATATTATAACTAACCATATCTAACAGTCACATCCCTCGCATGTTTCATAACATACCGAAATCTACCTTTATAACTACGGTTATGGAGTAGCGTTGGCAACCCTAAGTGTACTATTACACATATAGAAAACCATCACGATATCAAGTCTAAGGATTATACATCATCATTGCTTGAGACCATCGATGATACACAAAATCATAACAATCTCAATAGTGCCTCAAGGTGGGTCAATCTAACACCATGTTCTCTAACATGTGTTCATATTATTGATTCTATATCTCCATATCCATGACTAGTGAAACATGGTCATCAATCAATATATGTGTTGATCGATAAGTCACTAGTATTCCGACCAGTGACATCCGACTAGGGATACATTTAGAATGACATCATATAAGTTAAAGAGCTTCACCAACAAGTCACATAGTTGTTAATCTTTATAAATGATAATTCATGCAAGGAACATAATAATAACATTTATTTTATAACTCATAAACATAGATATGATACAGTCATCTATATGATTACCTCTAGGACATATCACCAACATAAATGTCACATGATATAACTGCTTGATTTATGGGGGCTAATGTGCGCGTATCCCAGTTGGTTTGTTTACTGCTTACAATAATCGCCCTTACTGTATACGTGATTTTACTGCCTTTTGCTTGGCGATTACTGTTATGGTTTGTTCAGCAAAAAAAAATGCAACGAACCGTGACACTGTTTCATCTACTGATATATGAGAGTTGTATATGTAAAATAATTTTACTATGTTGAGATTCCCGTAAAATTACTGACCATCGATTTTGTTTGGAATTACTGTATGTGTAAAATAATTTTACTATGTTGAGGCTTATCGTTTACTGTGCTATCGCTGCGCTATTTTTGTTTTTGTAAATTTGCATGTGAAAAAAGAAAAACGACACCATATCAACTGATTCCTCCGTTTTAAAACATACCACTGCTGCTTGGGCTACCCGATGCGTTTTTTCATCTCCCTCTCGATGACTTATAAAGATGGACATCCGCTTTTGAAAAAACACAAGTCCCCATCTTCCCCTTACTGAAAAAACTCCAAAACACACACTCCACTGCCTTCATTGATCTCCAAAGCCAAACAGGAAAAATGCCTTCGAGCTCTTCTTCATCTCCCCTACCCATGGTAGTTCTAGCCTACCTTGCCCTTATATACAAGCACCTATCTAGCTGGGACTTGATCCAGGTTGCGGGCCATTATTATGTTCGCGACCTCCTCTGTTCTCCGCTCTCGTGTCTGCCGGAGAGCATGTTTTTGATCATCCGTTGGCTGCGCCTCCTACTCAATCGGACCAATGACTTGGTCTCCGATGTCCGATGGGCCAATCTTGTAATCGAGATCATGCTCTCAAACTACGTGGAGTGTGTTGAAGCATCGATCTGGAGGCACGATGTATACATCGACATACAAAGCACAAGGGTCGACGATGCTGAGAGCGTGGAAGAGGCTGACGCCCTCCTCTAGCACATCGTCAGCCTATATCCTTGGTAAAAACATCTCCTAGCGCGGCTCAACAGCGCAAAGCAACAGGTGGAGGAGTCTCTCCACATATTCCCTGATCCCGTTCCCGCCAAAGCCCACAAGCAGGCTTACTAACGCTTGAGGATTGTGATAGGGTCCTACCTTGGCCACTAGGGCCTTCTTTCTTTTCCCTTTTTCCCTCTTTTCCTATTATCATACAATATAAAAAAAAGCGACCGACCACGCTATGTGGATGAACCCTCGAAATATATTTAATAAGTTTCATCTTCAGTTGTTACTGTTATGTATATATAAATTTACTACAATTTTTGCTTCATTTTACTGCCTAAGCAATCAAAGGGATAAAATATCATTGAAAATAACACAAAGAAAATACACATTTACTACTTTGTACTAACCATTTTACCACTTAATGTATGCGCTTTTATTGTCACACTAACTTTTGTTGTACTACCCGTTGAGCATTACTGGTGTGGAACGATTCTCGAGCTGGTCATTTACTACTTGTATTGTCCATTTTACCGCTTCGTGTATGAGAGTTTACTGTCACACTAACTTTTGTTGTACTACCTGCGGCTGAGCATTACTGGCCTCTCACGATTCTCTTGTTTGTAAAAAGTTAATGTTCGTATAAGTAAAAGCATATGTCGGGTGTAGTAAAATCGTATGATGGGTTTGGTAGTCGTTGGCAGTAGGCTTATTATCACAAAAATATTGTGTGCGGTACATTTTTTATTGTTGGACATGACATCTCGCGTCTCGAGCAGGGGAGATCGAGGGTCCTTGACTCGAAATACACACAAAGTCCTTTGTGACATGATGATATTGCTTGAAATATGTTCAACATAATTATTGTAATATATGATGCAAGTTACTGCAAGATGGGACATCGTGCATCGGGAGATAGTGGGGCGTGTCGATAAAAATAATATAAACGTATGTGATTCGGCAGTAAAACACATTACAAAATTACTGAGCAAAGTGTTGTGTTTTACTGTCAGACGTATGAGCTCAAATAGTCATATCCTAAAAACAAGCAACAAAACAAATATACAAATTACTATCACACCCCCTATCAATTATCGTCAAATCAAGTTTCGCGGAGTGGATGTTTCTAGCCAGTCTATTGAAGTTAATGGGTCGGTGGTATGAGGATTACGTGAGAGCGTGTTCCACCTGGCCTGGTCCCCCACGGTGGACTAGCTGGCGTAGAAAAGTTGTTCTATGCTTAGCTAGAGAATATACATATACATATACATACATACATACATACATACATATATAGATACATACATACATACATACATACATACATACATACATATATAGGATTAATACTTTCTACTCTCAGGAGTAGTTACTCCCACCTCTAATATACCACCAAAAAAGAACTTGACATACTCCTTTATCACTTTGGGTATCCTCATATACTAATTATAAGATACTCCAATGTGAACCATACGAAAAATTTGCAAAAGAGTCTATAGTTTTTAGCATATTTTGTAAATACATTCATATTCGCACATAAAAATGAGTATGTCTAAAAAATTTATACATACCACCCCTGAAAAGGTGTAAATACCACCTAGATGGTCTTATATACTCGTATACTACACATGCATACTCTTAGTTATGTAAGATACTCCCTACGTTGTGAGACACGAAATAGGGAGTAACTACTCCCGGGAGTTAAAAAAAAGGCTTCATATATATATATATATATATATAGAAAATGGTATGGTACTCCTACTTCTCATATATCACTTAAATCGTATGATGATTCCTCTTTATCAATTTGAGCAAACTTCAATAATGATTATAAGAAACCCCAAAATGAGTTTCATGAAAAAATCATTAAAATTTATTTTTATAGCAAATTTTATGTATATACTTCTTTTATATATGAAAAGGGTATATAGCAGCATTGAAGTATCTTATAATTGGTATTTAAGTATAGTGAAAGTGATAAAGAAATATAATATGTTCGTCTAAGTGATATATTGGAAGTGGGAGTATGTACTCCTGGGATTACGAACCGAGCTTATATATGTGTGTGTATATGTATGTATGTATGTATGTATGTATGTATGTATATGATACATACACATATACATATACATATACACATACATATATGCGTACATATACATACAGATATACATATACATACACTATATATAGATAGATATATACATACACATATATATGTGTATATGTACGTATACATGTATATGTATATGTATACATGTATATAATATGTATGTATATATATACATATTATATATACATGTATATAATATGTATGTATATGTATATCTGTATGTATATGTGTATATATACGTATATATGTATATGTATATGTATATCTGTATGTATATATACATATATATGTATATGTATATAATATGTATGTATGTATGTATATATGTATACGTATATATATGTATGTGTATATATATACACACATGAATCAAGTGGTGTGAAGAATCACTACAGACTCGGGCACTTTGCGAGTGCCTCGAGCACTAGGCAAAGGCTCCTTACACTCGGCAAGGCTTTGCCGAGTCGACACTCGACAAAGGCACTCGGAAAAAATTAATCGGCAAAGCGGTCTTTGCGAGTGTCTTTTCGGGCACTCGGCAAAGCTTTACCGAGTGCGAGTCAAAGAGCTTCGGCAAAGAAAAGGCCGATTCTGGCGCCGGCCGCGGTGATGACGCTTTGCAGAGTGCCAACCGGCGGCATTCGGCAAAGATTTTTACGTTTTTTTTTGAAAATGCCTTTGCGAGTGCCAACCCGCGGCACTCGGCAAAGATTGTTTACTTTTTTTTTGAAAATGTCTTTGCCGAGTGTCGGAATGATGGCACTCGGCAAAGGTTTAAATTTTTTTTTTTTTTGAAAATTCTTTGCCGAGCGCCGCAGGCACGGCACTCGGCAAAGATTTTTTTGAAAATGTCTTTGCGAGTGTGGAACAGCGGCACTTTCGGCAAGGTTTAAAAAAATTGAAAATTCTTTCCGAGCGCCGCAGTGGCACGGCACTCGGCAAAGTTTTATTTTTTAAAAAAATTCTTTGTCGAAGTGCCATGGTCATGGCACTCGCAAGGTTTAATTTTAAAAAAAATTCTTTCGAGTGCCATGGTCATGGCACTCGGCAAAGCCTAAAGCGGGATTTTCAGTGCCCACATTCCAGCTTTGCGAGTGCCATGACCATGGCACTCGGCAAAAAGACCTATTTGCCGTGTTGCACTCGGCAAAGGGACTAAACTGCGTTTTTATTTGTTTTACATTCCATCACGACAAACAAATCCATCCAAACATATATCGATCCATCACATATATATCACATCCATCACATATATATCTCATCCATCACATATATATCACATCCATCACATATATATCTCATCCATCACATATATAACAATAAGTGCTCAAGTCCATCCAAACAAATCCACAAGTTCATCACGATCGACAAGTGCATCATAAGTATATCACAAGTCTATCACCAAGTGAACAACAAATGAAAATACAACTACCATTCATCTCGAAGGTGGCCACTGCGTATGGTGAAGGAAAAGCTCCATCATTCGGGCGCATGAGGTGGATTATTGAACCGCCGATTGAGGCTGCACAAAGGAGAAGAGATTGCATGTGAGACAAGATTACATTAGATACCTAATCTAGGAAGGTAGAGGTCATACAAGCAAAGCAAAGCGAAAGCAAATAACTTTCATACTCACGGGAGTAGCTGCAATGCAGGGCGCGTGGCGGAGGTTGAGCGAACGGCCGGTGGCGCACAATGGCCGTATGTTGCCCAAGACCTTGTAGGAACTCCATCATGTCCGCCAAGCTCTGCGTCACGGGCACGCCGCTCGGCCTCGGTGGCCGACATCCTCTGCCGCTCGGCGGTCGGCCTCGGTGGTCGACATCCTCTCTGCTCGGCCTCCGGCTCAGACGTTGCCTCATTTCTTGTTCCAGTAGGGCTGCAATATTTTACTCCAATGTTTCAGCAATGCAAAGCTAATAAAGGTGTGTAAAGATCAATGTCGACGAGTAAAACATGAATAACCTCGAGTGCGTCGACCGTCTTTGTCGTGATGCCGTGGGCGTATGGCGGGCTCGCTCGTGCTCGTGCTCGGATCCGGGAGAGATGGAGTAGAGGCCGTGTCGATGAGGCCGTCGCCAAGCGAGAACCGCCCATGCTTCTTGCCTTGTCCCACCCTCGCGCGATCTCTCCATCAAGGTCACGGGTGCTCGGATCATGGTCCGCCCATGGACCGACCTTGCCGGCGTGTACTCAGCGATGCGGTGTGGGCGCTTCGGGTTCGTATCGCCTCGGCGGTCCTCGAGTTGAAGGAGCGTCGGACGTCGCCTTGCCCTTGTGGGCCATACACCATGCCTGGAAGTCCGGAAAGGGTGGGCACTATGTGATGCCATTGCGAAAGACGACAAGATAATTAGAAATCGTGCGATTGAGCGTCACAATAGATAAATGAATTCGTGTACCCATGCTTGTTTGTATGCGGAGAAATTGCGGTTGCCTTGATGGTGTCTTTGGACCTTGCATCATCAAGCGGCGGTCTCGGGCATCTTTGTGCATCTGGAGATACTCCTCCGTGAACCACTTGTCCACGATCATCGCCCGAGACTCGGGATACGATTGGCACCACCGGGGAATCATCTACGTCATCAAGTATTTGACATATAAGAAGATCAAATTAAATGTACTTAATCTCAAAAGCGAATCAATATTAATGTTCTTCATCTACCTCAAGGTGCGCTCCGGTCGTCATGTTTCTTGCGTCTTTCTTGGTGACCTTCTCTCAAGCTTCGACCGTGGTAGATTCGATGGCTGGATCGCACCTCGTGATGCATGTCGGTGATGAGTTTTACAGGCTTTGGTAGCCACGGTCCATACGGCCTCAAATCCTCATCGCATCGAAATAAGTGCGCATACAAACGCGATGTATCCATTCATTATTTCAAGAAAAGTCCAATGAATGCGATGTATTGAGCAATGTTGTGCGAGGAGACTTACCCAAAACTCCGCCTTCACGCGCGCGCCTTGTTGGGGTACTCCGCATCGGGCCGGCGGCGTAGTGGTCAAGCGAGTAGGCGGCTCCGCCTTCCGGCGTGCGTGACAATGCGGGGTAGTGTTGCTGCCTGAAGACCCAGGATGCCATTGGGGCGTGCGCCACCACCCGACACAACCACCCGGTTCTGCACAAGTGATTAAGAAAAATTATTAGTTTCTCTTTTTTCAACATATCATATGAAGTAGTGGTGACAACATCTAAAGTTACTTACTTTTGCCCTTGGGGCGAATCATCTGGCGTCGGTGAGGATCACGGAACTTGAGGGAGGCTCGCGGGACCTGCAAGTAGACACCGAAGAGGCGAGAGGAGGAAGCGGAACCGTGCCTACAGCCCCGTCGTCGTCCTCGTCCGCCCCCTCCTCCTCGCCCGTCTGCCGAACCAGATCCTTGTCCAACTCGTCCCACGGCGCCACCTCCTCCTCCTCCTCCGGCACCTCCTCACGCGGCGTGGGAGCGAGATGCCCCCTCTGCGGTGGCGGTCCTCTTCCTCCTCCTCTGTCCGACCCCTCGCCCCTCCTCGCGGTCGTGGTCTATGGTAAAGCGAGGACACGTTACGACGGTTCCCGCCATCTTTGTTCACTCACCGCAATTAAAAAGAATAAGCAAGACGTAATTAGAAATAGATGCAAAATGAACATAACATAATTACAAAAACATAGTAATACATGTATTAGAAATAGATGCAAAATGAACAAAACATAATTACAAAAACACGATGTTACATGTATTAGAAATAATCTTCATGATTGGGATTAATGGATCATAGGTCTCGTCATCACTATCAACATTGTCCAAATCATCAACACTATCAGAAGGAGGAATGTTGTCTTCATTGTCATTGCCTAAGCGTGTCGCTCAAGCATTTGTAAGTCCTTCACATTTCGCACTCGTCTCAGCCTCGTCATCAACCCTTTCATTGTCTACTTCCATTCCTATCGCTTCAGTTAAGTCTATCTCAAACCTCCTTGTAGCCCCTCTTCTTGAAAGAACTCTCCATCATATGTGTTTGGGTTGAAGTTGTAATCTTCATCGTTTGGGACAGTAGTTTACAGTGTGGCGATACCTTGTGCACAATAGCCCAACCCTTAAGATGCTCTTTGTCTTGGCACGCGTATGGCGTATAATAAACTGGACGGCTGTTGAGCCACAATGTAGACATCTTTTCTGGATAGAGCGGAATCTGTCGAATCTCGACTAGCCCAAGATTAGGGGTTCGCCTCGTTACTCGAGGATGAAACCAGCGACATTTGAATATGGCGAGATTAAGAGGTTTGGAACCGTAAAATGGAAGTTCGTAGATTTCTTCAATTCTTCCATAATAGTCGAGGCCATCGATGCGGGCGTAAAAACTCATTGTTGTGGTTTTTCGATTGGGCGACTACGCTCGTAGCTTGCGTGTGAAAAGCGATATCCATTCACGTCATAACCGTAAATGACTTGACCCTAACGACACGCCGTTTTACCTTTGTCTCAACTCGTCACTTATAGGCGCATCGGTTTGGGCACGCAAGCTCAGCGGGATAGATCGTTATATTATTGAACGCACGATCAACTTGGAATGTCGAACTAAATACGAGCTAAATTGGGCGGTACCTTACTGTTTGAACCAAGAAATGAAATCGGGCTCCACTGGTCCCGCACTCGTGAAAGAAGGGTATCGGTTTCTGCGGTAGGATCCCTTGATTCATGCCGGGATTGTGAAGAAATTCCTGTACCAACGAGAAACAAGGGTGGATGAAGAAACAAGGAGTGACGGCGTATTGAAACAAGTTCGTTGAGAACTTACCCAATGAGCAGTGCACCTCGACAAGGTTGGTCAACACATATAGCATGATCTTTGCGCCACTCTTCATTTTCAATTGCTTAGTGGTCGATGCACTTGCTCCGAGTTGCCCTTGGAAAAGGTGAGGTTCGATTCATTTTCTTGACATTGTAACGAGGGTGGATTATGAACACTAGGAAGGTTCTCGGTGTAGTATTTCTCGTGAAGTTTGACACCTCCTCCGAATGTATGCCTCGCCATGGAAGCCTCAATTTTGGCTTTATTTCTACATTTTGGCGAAGAGTCTTGAGACATCTCTCGATTGGATAGCACCAAGCGGCTCTGCAGGCCCCCATACGATGCCTCATACGGAGGTGCACAATCAAATCTTTGCATCGCCAAGAAAAAGCCAGTGGAAAGATCTTCTCCAACTTACGAGCAACACGGGTGCCACTTTTCCAAGTCATCAATGACGGTCCGAGATAGCTCCTTGGCACAAAGTGGCGGAAGAAATAGCTCAACTCGCCGGCACTTGCAAGACATGCTGGGGACATAGCCTCGAACCATCGCGGAAGAAGCGCTCAATCCATATGTGGTAGTCATGACTCTTCATCCGTTGATTCGCGAGTGCCTAAGTTCACTCCCTTCTTGATTATTGCATACCCATCGAGGAACATTAGCGTGCTGGATCCATTCAAGTACTTCCCTCCTTTGGTCCTTTTTCAAGACGAAATCGGCCTTAGGCCTTCTCCATGTCTTGCCGCGACTAGGAGGCTGCATCTCTTGATTTGGTCTATCGCATAACGTTGCCAAGTCCACTCTAGCCTTAGGGTTGTCCTTAGACTTTTCGGTGTCCATGAGTGTTGCCCAAAGTGCCTCGGCGACATTCTTTTCAGTGTGCATTACATCAATGTTATGTGGCAGAAGAAGGTCATCGAAATAGGGGAGCCTCGTCAAGCCCGACTTATGAGTCCACATATGTTGCTCACCATATCCCACAAAACCACATTCTTGATTGGGCACGAGCATCTATGTGAGCATGAACCTCGACGAGTCATAATCCAGCGGTGCGAGTGCGTCACTCGACACCTTTCGTAAAGTTCTTGATGTCTTGTCTGAATGGATGGTCAAGAGAGAGGAATTGGCGATGTCCGTCGAGCGATGAGTACTTGCCACCCTTGTGCAACCAATGGAACCTCACACCTTCCTTGCATAATGGGCATAGGAACTTCCCGTGAACACACGGTAGAGAATAACCCATACGCGGAAGTCATGCGAGGGTAGTGGTACCAAGCGTGCATTTTGAAGCTTGTCTTTGTAGCTCGATCGTATGTCCATACCCCTTCGTCCCAAGCACGAACCAATTCATCAAACACGGGCTCCATGAACACACCCATATTACTCCCGGTGTCAGGAATTATCAACGACAAGAATACGTTATGTCGTTGAAAGGAGACTGGGGAGATTGAGGGGATAACGAACACGGGCCAACATGTGTATGGGCAGCCATCATCCATAAGATTGAACCCATACATTGCGGGCGACACGTACATTGCGAGCCTCATCCGCTTTCTCACGATGTTGGTCATCAAAGCGGGTCCATGCTTCACCATCGGATGGATGTACCATCTTGTCGATATTATACCGTTTGCCATTTTTGTGCCATGTCATCATTTCGCGGATTCCTCGGTCATGTATAGCCGTTGGATCCTCGGTAGGAGCGGAAGGTACCGTAGGATTTTCACGGGATCGTAGTCGCCTCTTCGGCCATCACGAGTCTACCTCCGGTACGGAGGATTTACACTGGACGATACTTTGCATCCTTGTGTTCTTTCCTAAATAGGACGCACCCTTCGAACAAGCATGTATCTGCTCATACGGCATCTTAAGTGCACGAAGGAGTTTTCGTGACTCGTACATGCTCTTTGGCGAAATGTGGCCCTCGAGCGTGGTGCCAATCACGGTCAACATCTTATCAAGTCTTCTGACTCGAGTTTAACTCGGACTTCAACCCCATTAAGCGTCCAATGGCATCCACTTGAGACACCGTTGACCGATCGTGAAGGGGTTTACGTGCGAGTCCATCATGTCGTAGAACGCTTTGTGCTGGTTGCCTCCATCTCCTCCTTCTCACGTCCCTCATCGAATCGTCCTTGGTGAAAGTCATCTAACATGTCGCTACCCAAAGATCGGCATCATAAGCCTCGACGCGTGGTCTCACCACCTCCTCTCTCATACGATGGGCTTCACCATGGTGGACCCACCGGGTGTAGTCGGCGTAAATCCATTCTTCAAAAGATGTTTACCCATGTCCACCTTGTTTACCCTTCTCCTGTTTCCACATTTGCTGCGGGGACACAAAACTAGACAATGTCCTTTAGCGACCTTGCCAAATGCAGTTCAAGAAAGCATCGGTATTGTTCATCCATTACGTGGTGTAATCACTCGACTTCTCCGGCCCGTGTACATCCAATGACGGTCATCCATCCTCTCGACATATGTATCGTGAGTAATGTAACCATCAATTGCATCTCGTGATCTACGACCATGATCACGAAAGAGGGGTTATACCTAGGGTGGCGGTGGAGTCGGGCTAGCGGGTCGTGGCGGTCGGTGCGATGTGGCGGCGGCGTGTGGAGACCGAGACGGCGCCGAACTCCGACTTCGGCTCAGCGGGCTCTTCTGCAAAATGGAACAAAATACGTCATTTAAAAAAATCGGCCGAACCTCCTGCGCGGTGAGGTTTCCAAAACACAAAAAACAACAACGCACGATGGCGACAACCATATATACAACCACAACCACAACTACACCGTAATCGGCATTAATTATCCATCGATTATTCTTGCACATATAATGACTAGCCTACACACACACACACAAATATATGAATTATTATGGATGGAAATTCAGAAAAATAATAATTGGATCTAAAAAGATCGACAATCAGTCATTAATACCACATTGGTGTAGAGCATTACAATTCTTTCTTAACATCCATAGTTCCATACAAGGAAATAGCCATATGTTGATATGCACAATAAAGTATTCAATTAGAAATGCAGATGGTGTTATGTAAAGTTCGCAGATATGCCTGTTGCGGTCTTGTTCATTCATTACAAAGTATGCTACATGTAGTCCAACTCAAGTGTATATGCTCAATGTGTCTACTTAAATCAGTCATGAGATAATATACTTCAGTCACCCAAGTGTAAATGTTTGATGCTTATATTTCATGTATGATGCTTTTGCATGCACATAAAGGTTACGTATGATATATAAAATGAATATTTATATAAATCAACTTTCACTAATTTCAATCAGACTTCACATGCTCTACTTACGTTGGAACTTGTGATCAAGAGCTGAAAAGAATCAAACTTCACATATCAATGTTTTATAAATACTTTTCTAGAATCCAGACAAAATCAGCTAACCAGAAAATTGTCAAAACATTTATACATATTTTTTTAATCATACCGTGAAACCAGAATACACTTCAAACAAGGTCACATGACAATACCTAGTCTTTCTTAAATTCGTTGTCACCAATTTTCATCAATCTGAACTTGCATTTTATGCTTAACAATCACATGTGAAATCAACAATCTATTACTCCTTGATCGCAAGTTATAACTCACATCTCGAGATTGTGCAATTATTTCTCAAATGAAAGCACCTTGTATACAAGGGTAGTTTAAATCACTAATGCCTGATCGGAAAATATGATATTTTACCAAATTTTGTTACGGAAGTTATGTATATCCTCCAGTCGTGCCTTGATCTCATGACCTACTTAAAAATGATTCCTTGTGCTATACAACAACCCAGAGAATCCATATGATAGTTTATGCACTTATGCTATCTGAAGTTGTAAATACATTGCACGACTACCCTTAGAAAAAAACTACGAGTTATTAGCTTGAGCTATATGAAAAGTGATATCAGATTAAACCTCTTGTGACCTCGCCCTCGATGGTGAGGATGAACTTCGTCGATGAGGGGGCGCGGCGGCGCAGCGGCGCGGCGGCGGCAGCGGCGGCGCGCGGCGAGGGCGGCGGCGGCGGCAGCGAGGCGGCGGCGGCGGCGTGGCGGCGGCGCGCGCGGCGGCGCGCGCGGCGGAGGCGGGCGGCGGGGGCGGCGGGCGCGGCGGCGAGGCGCGCGCGCGGCGGCGCGCGGCGCGCGGCGGCGGCGGCGGCAGCGGCGCGCGCGCAGGCGGGCAGCGCGCGCGCGCGGCGCGGGCGCGGGCGGCGGAGCGGCGGCGGAGCGTGCCAGCGCGGCGCGGCGGCGCGGCGCGGCGGTGTGTCCGGTGTGTGCGTGTGTGCGTGTGTGCGGGTGCGTGCGTGCCAGCAAAAACTTTTAAGTGTCGAAGGTTTGCCGAGTGCCCGAGATCTGGCACTCGGCAAAGTATTTTAATTTTTTTAATTTTTTTTTTAATTTTCTTTGCCGAGTGCCCCAGATATGTCACTCGGCAAAGAGGTTTTTTTTATTTATTTTTATTTATTTTAAAATTTTTTAAATTTCTTTGCGAGTGCAGAGATCGGCACTAAAGCAAAGAGAATTTTCAAATTTTTTTAAAATTTTTTTCCCCTCCAAATTTTTTTTAAAAACAACAGGACCTCTCCCCATCTTTGCCGAGTGCCCGAGATCTGGCACTCGGCAAAGAGGAATTTTTTCAAAATTTTATTTTAAAATTTTTTTCCCCTCCAATTTTTTTTAAAAAACAACAGGACCTCTCCCCATCTTTGCCGAGTGTCGTCTGTTGGCACTCGGCAAAGACCCCCTTTGCCGAGTGCCATGGCACGACACTCGGCAAAGATATTTTTTATTTTGGCCTCCAAATTTTTTTTGCAGCCCTACTACAGTATCAGGTACTCTATGTTAGGATTTGGTACATTTTTTGTGGCTTTTTGTTATACTTAGTTAATTTATTTCATTTACTAGAATTATTTCAGAAAATGCAAATTTGAACTGCACGTGCATCGAATAATGGAATTTAATGATTCAAAAAATGATAGTCATGTTATTGACTGTAGTGTGAGGCCGTATCCAGGAACGGACCCGAAATTTCGGACATCTTGTTGACGAAACATGACCGTGAACTTGCGGGCGAAGTGTTTTTAAATTCTATAAAAAGCAAACAACGTCCGAAAATTATGAAACTCGTGGAGATGTCATGATATCATATGTGAAGGCTGTGATAAAATTTTGAGAAGGTTTCGTGCACGTTGTCACGTACGATGCTTTCAAACCAGGACATCTCCACATGTGATATATCATTTTTTGAATCATTAAATTCCATTATTCGATGCACGTGCAGTTCAAATTTGCATTTTCCGAAATAATTCTAGTAAATGAAATAAATTAACTAAGTATAACAAAAAGCCACAAAAAATGTACCAAATCCTAACATAGAGTACACGATCATAGTAGTAGGGTGCAAAAAAATTTGGAGGCCAAAATAAAAAATTCTTTGCCGAAGTGCCGTGTTATGGCACTCGGCAAAGGGTCTTTGCCGAGTGCCAAGCGGCGCGCTCGGCAAATTTGACGTCGGCGGGAACCGTTACCTTAGGCGCCTTTGCGAGTGCCCCCTTTGCCGAGTGCGGCACTCGGCAAAGGTTGAATGTACCGAGTGTTAATCTTTGCGAGTGCATGGCACTCGGCAAGAGGGCTTTGCTTAGAGTGTAGTTCTTTGCCGAGTGTCGCACTCGGCAAAATAGCTCTTTACCGAGTGCCCGCTATTTAGCACTCGGCAAAGATTTTTGCACTCGGCAAAGGGGCTGTGTCCGGTAGTGAATAATGCAAAGATGGAAAAATGTTGTTTGCGAAGTTGGTCCTAAGGCGCACACCATTCCCTTTCCTAAATTTGTTTCATTCACACCCGTCCATTTAGCCTCACGATTATCATAAGCTGATCATATTTTAAGCTGAGTGTACGAGCGACTAGATGACAACTGGATTGCTCCAATAGAAGGCATCTACACCTTCTTCGTCTTGGGGTCAGAAGCATCAGCCTCTATGTATGTATGGATGTTGTTATAGGGCCATGGAGCATGGACACCACAAGCTCAAATTAATTATTGGGATACTAGCTTAGCTAGGGACATTTTGCATCAATGCCACGGGAGAGGCTGAAAATTGCATATGAGCCATGGCAAAACTAGGATTTGCAAAAACATGCCGAACCATTGAAAACATCAGCATAATGCAAAATCTGTAAAGAACGGCCACCGCGAATTAATAATCTGAACCTTGCACAAATTAAGCCATTTGGGAATTATGACATTATAAGTAAGAGTACTACTAGAAAAGGCTCCAGTTTTGCAAACTCAAGCTTTCTTGATGGCATTTTTTAGAAATGTCGATGTCGTCCTAGTGGTGGCTATAGATTTGGATAGTTTTCAGGTTGTACGGGTGCAGATGTTCCTATATATATTTATTTATATATCCAGTGGAATGTGTGCCACAGAAGTACATCATATATATATATATATATATATATTTCTTAATGTTAATGTGTCACTAGCGCTATGAACAAGCGATAGGAACACGAGTTGTTCTCAAAACTTATGCCTAACTTTGTCATATATCACGTCCAAAAACTGGAATCTACGAACCAAAGTGCACGCTTTGAACTCTTGATTCCCGTGCATGTGAAATTAAGCTCCAAATTAAGGTGGCCTTTTTTCACGTAAAATTAAGCGCTGTATTTTACTTGTAAAACTGGTATATGTTGCTACTGCATGTCCTGATGCATGTAAAAGGCTAAATAAGTGACCTTTTGTGCATGTCACGTACGTAAAATTTTGGTGCCTGCTGATCGAGCAACCATATCTGGATGCAGATTCCTTTGTGCTAGACCAGATCCATTCTTTGTCGTGGCTGTAATTACTTTTATATAAAAAAAATTGTTTTGGTCGCTAACTCGATGGAATAAGATGCAGCTAACATTAATGGGACTGGGAGTCTGGGATAAGATTGACTAAGGTTGTTTCGGGTAACGCCAGTTACTTTGGTTTTTGTCATGAACGTTTACGTCCAGTTACATGCATCAGAAAATAAGAACGTAAATGGGGATACTAATACTACTACAACTTGCATGAATTAATTATCGTAAGTTTACCATGAGAATATGTTGGAATTTGTCCGTTAAATATCAATACAATTTCCAGCTAAATGTTTTCTAATAGATAGATGGTTTCATGTTGTGATGGTTGCAACGATGTAGCAGCAAGTTTTATGTTGTGTTGTTTTATATTGCAAATATATATATATATATATATATATATATATATATATATATATATATATATATATATATATATATATTATGAAAGTATATTTCACGAGGAATCTAGATAATTTTAGTATACTTAAATATAAAATATTTGACCGGCACGGATTATATTTGTAATTAGAAGGAGTGCATTTACTCATAGAATTTAGCCACCGGCTATTATGTGATTTGTTTATCCTTCGTATTCGTGCACAAAAACTTACTTCTTAAAGAAATATATGTGCATGTGTGTCATTGTGACGTATATATATGAAGGTTTCTTTTTCGTAAGATTGCTTGCGGTCCAGTACTACCATGAAAAAAAAGAAAGAACGAGAAATGCATCAAGGAACGCGGGTTTGTTTATAGATATGAAATACGCATGCAGATCTACGTCAGTGTGATATATATATATATATATATATATATATATATATATATATATATATATATATATATATTTGGTGGTGAGATTTTCCTCATCCGGTCTACATTAAAGAAGAATAGCACTCTCACTCGCGAGTCACCACGGGAGCCAGCGCTCGAGCTCTCCTCATTTTTACCAACTGAGCTCCAGCTCAGTCCTCAAACCCCACACACACACCAACACACGCATCCATGCGAGACACCAGGGGCTCGAACGCTGGTGGGCAGCCCGCACTCCAGGCGGCGCCACCACCCGAGCAAAGCTCGGTTTGCTATATATATTTATATTTTGCTTCTTGATTAGCTTAAGTACTGAGCTTCCCAATCAGTTAATGCCAGGTCCCACATATATAAGATCGTTCGAGTCCATCGTTCGTATATACGTATGTATGTACTATTGTGAGTGTTTGACCAGGTCGACTCGCATTTCTTGACCAAGTAGCTTCTTTATTTTATTTTTTAAAAAAAAAAACAAGTGCAGTGTCCATGGAACTCTTCAAATTCGAAAGATTCTCATGGCATGCAGAATAAATCGCACAATATCTGCAGTGTCTGATACAGCTGGCTAGCTAGATAGATACAATACAAATAGCTTCATATATATACAGCTTGTGTCTGTAGTTATGCACTATATACAGTGTAGGCATGGGGAAAGATGCATGATTACGCGACAATATGGAAGTTGGAACCAAATTTGGCCGCTACCTTTGGTGTACAAACTAGGCATGTACGTACAAAAAACTTGGTTATCTTTCTCTTTCTCTCACTTTTTGATCGATGCTTTTGTTCCATTGTACTCTAGCTTGGGGTGAGAGAGACAATAGCTTGCTAGCTAGAGGCTCTCCATCCTCAATGAGAAAACTTGAGAGTGATTCTCTACAAGGCATGACAAACAAAACATCACGTTGCTCTTATTTTAGACCTTGTTTGGAACACGGAATTTTTTTTCCTTATTTCTACCGAAATTGAACTGCATTTTTTTCCTATTTTTACGAAAATTGAACCATGAAATGCATTGGTTTCAAAGGGCTGGCCTGGTCATCTGTCAAAGCTGTTGGGATGATCTTCGGCTAACGGTTCCCGAGAATCCGGAGACCTCGTCTCCATACGCGCCATGATCGGAGCGCGTCCAACTCCTTTTGGTTGGGTCCCGGTCACCTAGCGCAACAAGAACACTCAAGGGGCTCGGCGAGCTTGACACGACGTTGTTCTTGGCCATCTAAACCCCGCACATAACCCGATCCTCGGGCGCTAAGGTGAACGAAGACCTAGGACCGCGGCCTCGTCCACGACCACCACTCGTCCACCGACGCCTTTTCACCTCCGGCGCTACACCGACTTATCATCTTTTCATGGCATCATCAGGTTCGGGTAAGCACCCTAACGTTTCCGCATCTAATGTTTATGTAGGTGTTCATGAGATTGGAGCTAGGGTTCATGTCATGTTTTCTTGTTTAGCCTAAGTTTTAATCCCACATTTGGTATCGAGCGGTCTAGCTCATCCTTGAACCCTAATTAGCCAAAGAACCGAACCTAAATGTGCTTAGATCTAATGATTAAGGCTTCGGATCTAATGTCTAACGACGGGATCTAAGGGATAGAGGGTCGGGTTAGCATCTAGAAGGAGGGGATTCATGAAATTGTTGCAAAACCCTAATGAACTCAAGAGCAAATCCAAATCGAGACCTCCCGAAGTTCTTTTTCCCCAACTTAAACCCCAAAATTAAAACCCTAATCTAGATGCGGCGAAAGTTACTCACGTTTTTGGAGATCCGGTCTTCGCTCCGGTCTCGGGCACCACCGTAGCCCCACTCGACGGCCGTGCGCGCAACCTCGGCGAAATGAGGGCGAAATGAGGTGGCGCCGCCTCACGCCATCTCATGCCGCGTTTTGGGCCGGCGAAATGAAGAACGGGCCGACCATTTTTCGGCCGTCAGATTAAATCCGACGGCACTCGTGAATCCCGGCCGAGGGCGATTTTGGGGCGGTAGAGTTTTGGGCGCCAGCGTGTATCGGGGCGCGCGTGGATTTTGGTCGGCTGAGCGATCGATTTTTTCTTTTATTTTAGTGCAATTTCTTATGTCTAAATCACTTTTGTGCACTGATTTAATTATTGTTTTGATGCCCAAAATTATGGTATATCATGAATAATGTATTATTGCCCAATATTATGCTTAATCTCTGATTAAAATTGAACCAACGAGATATTTTAATTAGAGACTTGTTACATTTTATGTTTTTGGCATTATGTATGCATGTGATTATATTCTAACCAACGTTGATTATAATCATATGTTGTTATATTAATTAATCAGTTCTTTTTCATTATCTGCCCAACGGTGATGTGAATTAGAACTATAGTTTTTATGTGTTATTAATCAGACCAACGTAGGATTAATTGCATACAACATATTCTTATGTTAATTCTAATTTATGCCCTGTATTTTGGTATTCAGCAATAAATGCATCAAATGTCGCTGCCACAATCGACAACATTGAACAGCTTACGGGAGCAATTTTCCCTCACGGAAGGAGAGGATCCATGTTGTCCTTGGGGTTTTAGATCTCGATTATGCTTTAAGGGTGCCGCTCCCATTCCCCAATCAAAGTGAGGAAAATTATCTTGTGAAGGAAAATTTATGAAACTAATCTTTGAGAAATGGGAGCGGTCCAACCGTCTATCACTCATGATTATGAAGACCTCCATTTGGTTGGGATCGGGAGCAATCCCGATTACGAAAATGCTCTGAGTATCGGCATCGTTGAAGAAAAATTTAAGGGCTCTACAAAGTTTATGCTAGTACTCTAATTGGAGGCTCTTAACAACTAAGTATGATGGATCCGGCGGTATTAGAGAACACATAATGATGATGACCGATATGGCGGAAAACTTAAGGAATGGACATAGAGATTTACGATGGTTTTCTAGTCCATTTCATTATGACCTCTCTCCTTACGAGTATCTGACTTTTAAAATCAACTATAATACTCGAGAAGAAAAGTGGAACATGGCGATTTAATCGCCATGTGTGTTCGAGGAGGAGGAAAGAATAAGGACGGAAAGAGGATCTTGCACTTCAAGTTGGTGGCTCCAATAAAAGGAAGTTCCAAGGGGACTTCAAATCTAAGAAGAAGCTGGCGTTCTTCCCCAATGCTGATAAGTCAGGGCCTAAAGTGCACAATGCACCTAAGCCCCATGTCGCTCCTGCTCGAGCACCTAAAGGGGGTGAATGTCATTTCTGCAAGGAGTCAGGACACTTTCAGAAGGACTGTGTCAGATTCCTTAAGTGGCTCGCAAAGAAGGGTAATTATACAATAACTTATGTTGATGAAACTCTTTATGCTAATTTTTCCATTAATTCCTGGTGGATTGACTCAGGTGCAACTGTACACGTTACTAATTCTTTACGGGGATTCCTTACCGCGAGAACCCTAAGAAAGGGGGAGCGAAGTCTTAGAGTCGCGGATGGAAAGGAAGTCGAAGTCGAATCAATAGGATCAATTACATTAGTCTTAGACAACGGCTTCTCGCTTCGTCTCAATAATGTAGTTTATGTTCCTTCTATTAGGAGGAATTTGATTTCAGTTTCTTTGTTGGACGATGAAGGTTTTAAGTGTATTTTTGGTGATAATAAATGTATTATTACGTTTAATTCTAATGATATTGGTCTTGCCTTTAGACGAGACAAACTTTATATGC
Source organism: Ampelocalamus luodianensis (assembly GCA_036346255.1). Lineage (NCBI taxonomy): Eukaryota > Viridiplantae > Streptophyta > Magnoliopsida > Poales > Poaceae > Ampelocalamus > Ampelocalamus luodianensis. Next base: position 48,831,578 of record CM070630.1, on the reverse strand, counting down.
TTTCCCTTAATGAATCTCCTGTATCCTTGAATGTGTATGATACTAAGGGTAAAAAGAATAATGAGATTTCTTTGAAATTGTGGTACTGTCGTTTAGGCCACATTTCGAAGGGGAGAATGGAGTGTCTCATTAAGGAAGAGATTCTCCACCCATTAGATTTCTCTGACTCAGACCATTGCATTGATTGCATTAAAGGAAAATATGTGAAACAAATAAAGAGGAGCTACTCGCGACACGGGACTTTTAGAATTAATTCATCGCGATATTTGTGGTCCTTTTCTGTGATATCGGTGGATGGTTTTGATTCTTTTATAACATTCACTGATGATTTCTCCCGTTATGGTTATATCTTTCCCATTAAAGACCGATCTGAGTCACTTGACAAATTTAAGATATTTAAGGCTGAAGTTGAAAATCAGCACAACTTAAGAATTAAAGTGGTAAGATCGGACTGTGGGGGAGAATATTATGGAAGACATGCCTCTTATGGAAAAATTCTGGCCCTTTCGCTAAGTTTCTTCAAGAAAATGGCATTGTTGCCCAATATCTATGCCAGTGAACCTCGTGAGAATGGAGTAGGCGAGAGACGCAACCGTACACTTATGGATATGGTGCAGAGCATGCTCACCACTCTAGTTTACCCATTAGTTTGTGGATGGAAGCACTAAAGACAATTTGCACATATTATTAATCGGGTTCCCATAAATCAGTACCTAAGACACCTTATGAATTATGGAGGAGAAAACCGAGTATGAAATATTTACGAGTGTGGGGTTGTCGTCTTTGAAGCTAAGATTTTTAATCCACATATTGGGAAATTAGACCCTAAAACAATAAGTTGTCATTTTATTGGGTACTGAAAGATCCAAAGGGTATCGTTTTTCTTGTCCGATAGGACAACTAAGTTTGTAGAAACAAGGCATCTTGTGTGCTTAGAGAATAATGAGGAGTGGAGCCCGGAAAATAGATCTTGAGGAGAAGAGGGTTTATGTTCCTTCACCGCTTATCCCGAGACTTTTATTCCTGTGCCTCGGTGGTTGCACCTCGATGAAAATCTTTGTTGTTGCACCATTGTTGAGATCTCTGAAATTCCTAATGTTGCACCTAATGATGAGCCTCAACAATCTCTGTAATAGCTAATGAACCTATTAGAAGATCACGGCGGGAGAGAAGATCGCCATCCCGAATGATTATGTTGTATATATGAATGAAGATATTAATGATATAGGGAAGGCGACGATCCCACCTCTTATAAGGAGGCCATAATGAGTGAACATTCTCCTAAGTGGCTTGATGCCATGAAGGATGAACTAAAGTCTATGAGCACTAATGATGTATGGGACTTAGTAGAAATTCTGACGAGTCAAAGCGATGATTTGTAAATAGGTCTACAAAACCAAACACGACTCAAGGGAAATATCGAAGGTTCAAAGCAAGGCTTGTAGCAAAGGCTTCTCACAAAGAGAGGGGATTGATTATAATGACACCTTTTCTCCTGTCTCATCTAAGGATTCATTCAGAATCGTAATGGCACTTGTAGCTCATTATGATTTAGAGTTGCATCGAGATGGATGTTAAGACGACATTCCTTAATGGCGATTTGCAGAAAATGTTTACATGGCTCAACCGGAAGGTTTTCTTTGTGGAAGGCAAGGAGCATTTGGGATGTCGACTTAATAAATCAATTTATGGCTTGAAACAAGCATCGAGCGATGGTACCTCAAATTCGATAAGATAATAAGGAACTTTGGTTTTAAGGAAAATGAAGTTGATAGCTGCATATATGTTAAGTTCAAGGGAGTAAATTCACCATCTTAGTGCTTTATGTGGATGATATCTTATTGGCGTGATGATAAGGATATCTTGTTTGAGACCAAGAGATTTCTTTCATCTAATTTTGATATGAAGGATCTTGGTGATGCCTCTTACGTTCTTGGCATTGAGATTCACGAGATAGGTCCAAAGGTATATTAGGTTTATCTCGAAGGCATACGTTGACAGATCTTGAATAAATACAATATGCATAAGTGCTGCGGCTGCTTTGCTCCTATCGTTAAGGCGATAAGTTTGGGACATTTCAATGTCCAAGGAACCAATATGAAACCGATCGGATGAAGTCGGTTCCTTATGCTTGTTGTCGGAAGCATTATGTATGCTCAAGTATGTACACATACTGATTTAGCTTTTATGGCAGGGATGCTTGGCGAGATATTAGTCAAATCCAGGACGGACCTTTGGAAGGCCGTTAAGAAAGTCTTGCGCTATATGCGGGCTACTAAGAATTTCATGCTCACATATAAAATTACGATAACCTTGAAGTTGTTGGTTATTGATTCAGATTTTGCGGGATGTATTGATACTAAGAAATCCACGTCAGTTATATCTTCACACTCGCTCAGGAGCTATCTCGTGGAAAAGCTCCAAACAAACCCTTACGGCATCTTCAACGATGCAAGCTGAGTTTGTGGCATGTTATGAGGCCATAGGCAGTTGTATGGCTTAAGAATTTTATTAGGGACTTAGAGTGGTAGAAGCGATTCAAATCGCTCACCTTATCTTTGCGATAACGAACCGCGGTCTTTTATGCGAGTAACAACAAGTCAAGTGGTGCTTGCCAAACACATTGACATTAAGTATCATGTTGTGAAAGATAGAATCCGAGGATCAAACCATCGATTATCAAGCATATTAGTACTAAGTCAATGCTTGCGGATCCGCTTACTAAAGGCTTACCACCCAATATTTTTGTGATCATGTTGCGGCATGGGTTTATTGGAAAGCCTCGATTCGGATAAAAGGACCTTAAAGAAAACCAACTCCCATTAAGTATAATGAACATCCATTTCAAAATAGGATAGTACACTATAGATACTGAGGTTGTATGACACTTCATTGGTCATGCGACGCATTATCTTGGTATGCTATTTTATTGAGAATGGGCTTATGATGTTAGCCTTACGATCAAAGGGGAGAATGTTGGGATGATCTTCGGCTAACGGTTCCCGAGAATCCCAGGAGACCTCGTCTCCATACACGCCATGATCGGAGGTGCGCCCAACTCCTTTTTGGTTCGGGTCCCGGTCACCTAGCGCAACAAGAACACTCAAGGGGGCTCGGCAGGCTTGGACACGACGTTGTTCTTGGCCATCTAAACCCCGCACATAACCCGATCCTCAGGAGCGCTAAGGTGAACGAAGACCTAGGACCGCCGGCCTCGTCCACGACCACCACTACGTCCACCGACGCCTTTTCACCTCCCGGCCGCTACACCGACTTATCATCTTTTCATGGCATCATCAGGTTCGGGTAAGCACCCTAACGTTTCCGCATCTAATGTTTATGTAGGTGTTCATGAGATTAGAGCTAGGATTCATGTCATGTTTTCTTGTTTAGCCTAAGTTTTAATCCCACAAAAACATCAAATACATTGTACCTGGATTAGCTTACAGGTCATATGCATGTGCTACAGTGCTTCGAAAATGCTGCATTATCGTGATATTGCTACAATATGCATGCCTGCTACATTGTGACGATGCTTAGCAAGGATGTCGAACGCTGTTTTTCTGACAGGATAATCACATTGGAAGCAGCGTCCTTTTCCAAGCAATTAATGTAGCCAGCTAGCTGAGGTGTGAACGACGATTGGATCAACAAAATTAAAAACATATGGAACCATGCGCGTACGGTCACGTGATTAGCATGCATCCATTCGGCTCAACATCAAGCTAGCTAGGGTACATATGTATGCAGGAGATTGCTCATCATGTGGTCGATGATCCTATGGTCGATCGATCTTGCAAGATATGCATGCACGTCTCTTCAGTTGATTTCAGTTTGTCGATCGGTTCCATTAATTCATGTGGCCATGGGAAGCTCTCGGCTTTTTTTTTAAAAAAAAATAATGAAAGAGTAAAAAAACTCTCCTAGGCTGTGCATCCAAGATGCACACAGTTTATTTTATCTAAAGATTAAAAGTGTCAAAAGTATCATACAGAGTTAACAGTGGCCTGAAACTTTACAACCAAAAAACGACTGAAATTTAAACTCAATCATTCCTAATTCTGTGACTAAATCGTCACCCATGGAAGTTTAAAATTTGCTTCACCACAAATTCGACTGGCGCCCGGCCGACATAGCCACCTCAGGTTAATTCTGCAGATTTGCCCAGTGCAGCCGTGTCCACTCGAGAAGATAACTGTAGGGATTAGTGATATTCGTTTGTCAAAAACAAACTCATTCCGACATAGCAAAATAGACCAGCATAAGGAACTAGCTCTCACTAGGAGTTATGGTTTAAATTTTTTGGAAATACCGATTAACCAATTCCTAAACATGTGTGCTATGCTTACGGGAGAGATAAATTAAGCACATTGAACACCCACCACGCAAGGCGTGCAAAGGGGCCGTCAATAAATAGATGTTGAATTGTTTCCTCTTTAATACAAAAACAACACTTTTTACTTCAACTCCAATTTCTTTTGAACAGATTATTTTTAGTCAATAATACCCCTCTCTTGAGATACCAAAGAAAAATTAATTTTTATGCACCAAAAGAACTCCCTAATGGGAGCCCGAGTAATAGTTCCAATTAGTGCTATATAGAAAGACTGAACTGAAAAAATCCCAGACTTATTCAAATTTCACCTAAAAACATCTTTTTGGGAGATCATTTGCAAATTCAACATTCACAAAATTATCTCATTCCAAGCATGTAACCTAGGCCCAATAATATGTCTACGAAAAAGAAATATTGAAAGAATTCGATCCTAGAATCGTTGTCACTGTATCATTATTTCTCCTCACTACATTATAAAGAGTAGGATATTGACTTTTCAGTGGAGACTCGTCTAACCAAATATCTTTCCAAAACCTGATCTGCATTCCGTTGTTAATCTGGAATGAGTCAAATCGAAGAAATTAATCTTTAATCTTCATTAGACCCGACCAGAACTGTGAAGTCTCAGGTTTGTTAACCACCTGTGAAAGACTCCTTTCTCCCAAATATTTTCTTGTTATCAAAGATTGCCATACCCCTTCTTCATTAAGCAGCTTGAATAACCATTTTCCTAGCTCTCGGTTTTCATAGGCCTATATGAATATATGATCAGAACAGAGGCCGAAAATTTTTATACAACAGATCATATGGTGATAACTAAATATCAAGAGGTGTCAAGTAGAAATATTTTATTATTCTACATGCATAAATTAAAAATAATATAAAGAGTTTCATTAACATAGGGACAGAGTTCGACTGATCCACCTCTCTAAGTCCCTGTATATGATGCAGTTGTGCGCCATATGATCAGTGACGTACTCACGTCTTTTCGTTTGGCACGTACTGTCGAGACGTCTGCAAAAACCTTGCGATCGAGAAACCAGCAAGCTGTCAGATACCTAGTAGAACTCGTTTTATTAGCTTGCTCAATCTCAATGATGCATGGACTAATAATAGTGATCAATTAATTAATGGCCACAAGACGACAGCAGGTGTGTAAAGCATGGAACTAGTGACCGATAAACGTTAAGTCCGGCCGGGCTGCAAAGTACTGTTTCGTCTAGTCACAGTGCATGTCCGCTTGGCAAATAGATATGAGAGAACTCTGAACCAGTCCTGTCTCTCACCCTGCAAAACTACGTTCATGTATAGCCACACATCGATCGAACAAGGTTTGTTTTGACTTTTTCTATGCAACAATGGATCTGCGCGTGTGGAACACGTAAGTTCGTGTTTTTGTGTTGTACTAATGACCAATGGTTGCGAAGTGCGTGTGTAGCTAGCTAGCCAGAGTTTGTGTGCGTGCATGTGGGGTGCTCATTAAGTGCACGAGGAGAACCCCAATTTAATATTTATATTTATATATAAATATAAATATTTATTTATATTTATATTTATTTATATATATATTATCTGGCCAAGCGTAGAATATTTATTCTACGCCTAGCCAGCCCACCGCATGTGACCTAGGCCTGGTGTGACACGCGTGATCCCCAATCAGCTGGCCCATCAAATACAGTTGGTGAGCCAGAAACGCCGCACCCACACGGGAAACTCGATTTGACGGTAATTGTTAGTTTTTGTAACAGTAATTTGTGTATCTCTTTTACTATATATTTTTCGGGAATGCGATATTCCGAGCTCGTATGTCCATTAGTAAAACATAACGGCGTACACAGTAATCGGCTTCCCATTTTTACCACCGTTGTTTGCTACCTCTTATTTTTACAGTAAAAAGTTTGTGTCAGAATAGTAAACCTTGGCTATATGTAAGATAATTGTGTTAGTTTTTTTACTCAGTAGTTCCAATGAAGTAAACAGGCGTTCGTAGAATAGTAAAAGCGAACGTATCCACAAGTAAATATATGATTTTTTTCCACCCGTAGTTGATGTCGTCGTAAAGTTACACTAAGACTGTATATCATGAAGGCAGTAATATAAAACACGTCATTCAGTAAACATGTTCAACATTGACAGTAAATACAATTTCAAACCGGATATTTCATTTTGTATTTATATATGGCCTAACAGCGTGACTAGTCATTTTTTACAAAGAATAAAAAAATAGAAACCTAAATAACCAAGTTTTGTAGTTGGCAATGTAGCCTGCTATCTGTCGACGATCAAGTCGCCGATCTTACAATAAATGGAAAAAAGAGAGAATGACGTGGGAAATCTTGGGATTGTAATGGGGTGCTCTTTATTAGTATGAACTAAGATTTTACAAGGGTGTATCTGACGAAATGGACTGCTTTCTAGAGTACAAGACAATGCTTCTTTCTTTCTATCTTACGATGATCGATCTCACGAAGATCTCCTCCTCCCCTCGATCCGCTTGAGTTCCATCTTTAAATAGCCCTCGAAGAGGTGGCGATTACTTCGGAGAAGGCGCGATGCGGCGTTGCGTCTAGTCTGAGTCAAGTGACGGTTGATCTGAAATTAACCGTTTGGTGGTTATATGTCTATGAAACATATAACCGCGCGGAGGTTGTTCAACGGTGTGTCTTGGATAAGATCGTCGTATGGAATATGCGTGTTCCATTCATCATCTGATAGAGAATATACCTTGGAATCGGTTCTTACCTTCTACGACAGTTCTCCTTGTCGGAGGCTTGGCTTGGGCCTTCGTCAGGCCGAGGTACCCATTATGTAACCTCTGGAATCTCTACGACCGGTGGTCGTGCACCTCAAAGGTTACGACCATGAAGGCGTATGGTCTTTTATATATTAAAGATAATATATAGAGGTTTTAATCCTCGTCACTAGCCCCGAACTTTAAATGAATAGGTCGTGTGAACACCTTCCTTAGATGAAATCATATCGGGATGGCGCTTATTAAATACAAAGGCATTTGAAGCGGTTTGTATTCACTTTAAAGTTGAGAACTTTGCCTTGGGATTTGAAGAGTTTACGTGTCCGTTGGACTTTTTGGGTAACTCCTTATTACGGTTTAGGATTATGAAGCTTATAAAACCCCTTTGTAAACCTAGGGTTTTTACTTCCTCCTTTCCTTCTTCATCTTGAGTGAAAACTTCTTGAGACTTCCATTGCTTTCACACCCAAAAGAAACTAACCATGTCGGACCAAATCACCAACCGGTCGGTTTCAGACTGAGTGAAAGAAGTTGGAGAATGCGGAGAAGATCGGGATGCTCCCAGCAAGGATGTGATTTCTTGGAGATCCGCCAGGAGAACATTCCCGAGCAATGAAGATGGAGAAATTCTGTTTTCTCGCATATATCGAATGCGGATTTCGGCTACCAACTCACTCCTTCCTTCCTCAAGTTTTGGAGTATTATGGAGTTGAATTGGTGAATCGGCTCCCAATGCCATCGCCAATCTCGGTATTTTTATCTATCTCTGCGAAGCGTGCTTGGGGATTCAGCGGATCTGGATCTATTCAGTACTACTACGGGATGACAAAGTGCGGAAGGCGATTGGGGCTTTGGAGAGTGCACTTTGTGTCTCTATGATGGAAAAGCTGATGAGTACATTTTTATGTACTCAAAATCTTCGTGGTCGTCGTGGAAGAAGAGCTGGTTCTATATGACTTTATTATTACAGTAAGAAAGCGGTCGAGAATCAGAGATGGCGCTCCTCTACAGAGAAAGAGAAATGTGGGAAATGGGCTGAAGCAATCAAGCTTCTTAGTGTCAAAGGTCTAACATCTTGGCATGTGGTGAAGGATTTTCCACGCCGGGTTAGCCTTTGAAGGCCCGAGCACATAAGATGCTCTGGTACATTGGTCGTGATAATCGACGGAGATTCCAAAATGGTAAGCCATTAACGATTCGACCAGTTTTCCTATCTCGGTTGATTATTTACGTATCCTTAAATCTTTCATCTTACCTTTCTGACTCTATCTTCGATGAGATTAGAAGCGGATCAAGATGATGCATGCTTGGGAGAGCTTGGCGATAAGGCTAGTTTCCCTCGGATCTTAGCGGCCGTTTCATTGAAGAGAGGATTGAGAGACTTAAGGTAAAAACATCAGCTCTTTGTCTTGTTATCGTACATATTATTTTTGATCGGTATACCATAAACCCTCTTTGATGTGTAGTCGGTTGGGTTGAGAATCAATAATGTCACTGAAAGATGTGAGCCAATTGATGATACGATCTCCCCTTCGACCACACAGGATGTAAGCATTCGGAGGTAGGTAGCAGAACACAAATAATATTTTGGATAAATTATGTTTATCGCCTAACTATCTTTGATGATGAATTTAGGCGGTCGTCGTACCTTCCGGCAAGGTCGCGAGAACCCTCCGGTGCCTCACGAGGCCTTGTTGTGGAGGTAGACGAATCTACATCTACTAACCCAGCGATCAGGGACCTCGACCAAATGGTCGTGGATATCGCTTCTGATTTCCGATCAGTGGATGTGCAAGATCTAGTCAACTCTACCGGTTTAGAATCGGTGAAATTAGTTGACAAGAAGAGGAAGGCCAGCGCAACGAACTTTACTTCGATGCGCTACAAGGGTAAATTCAGGAAAACAACAAGGTATATATATAAAATAAAGAGGTCGTATTTATACATACCTTGGATCTTCCTTACCTTCTCTCTCTCTTGTTTTAGATCTTCTGGTGTTCCGGTCGTATTCGACCAGAGCACCTCTCAGGAAAAAGTTCCTGAGGTGGAGGTGGTCGTGGAGGCTCCTGACCAGGATACTCCTAAAGCAAAAACTACCGAGGATGAAGTAGCAAAAGAAGCCCCCGAGCAGGTTTCAGCATCTGCTCAGGATCCTCTAGTAATCCTTACTCCTTCTCCGGAGGTAGTCATCCCCAGAGATTCTCAACAGGTTCTACCTCCCCCAGGAAATACTTCTCAGGTTAACAAATTCCCTTTTTCTCCCCGATTTATCGAGGATAAGGAACTTGATGAAGCCTGGGGAAAGATATCGGACCATCAAGCCAAAATTGGTCCAGATACCATCTTTTCCGAATATAATGATATAGCAATTCGGGTAAGTGTTCTACGACCATCCTTACAACTCTTTCTTTTGCAGTTTCTTTGAAAGCTTGCTAAAGAAAGGAATTTTTGTTTTTGTAGCATTTGGTCGAAAACTATCTTTGTGATTGGAGGATGACCAGTGAATAAGAACTTTGGAGCAAAACACTCGATATGATAAGTAAGTACATTTCTCTTTTGATCTCCTAAGGTTTATTATCTTGATTCTCCTTATAGATTATCCTTCTCTTTCTATCATATTTGATAGATTTAGAAAAATTAAAGAAGAGATCAAGGCCAAGGAAGCCATAATAATAAAGCGAGGAAGAAAATCGAGTAAAGACCGATCGATCGAGCATGCGATGACCGGGCAAAAGAGGTTTTGACTCTTGTGAGAAGAAAATCAAAGGTAGCTGGTGGAGACCTAACGATATTCCATAACTCAATTGTAAAGAGTACATTGATTTTGTTTATCTACTCGTGCGAGAAAAAGCGTAGCACTTGAGCAGCGGAGAAGACCCTCGATTTTGAGCGTGGCCAAAGGAAGCTCTTGTATTTGACCTTGATGAGAAGATCAAGGCTCTTAACAAGATGATCTTCGATATGGGATCGGGATCAAGCTTGCCTTCTTTAGGAGATCCAACGGAAAAGATGACCTACTTTGGTCAACACGGAAGATCCGAAGGCTGCTCAAAACTATAAGGAAAACCATACCAGACAATGAAGGAAGCTATCGTGGCTGGAGTTAGTGTTGCTTTAGCAAAACTAAAGGCTTCGATCCTCTATTAACCTTAAAGGCGTGGAAGAGGACTTGATTGCTCGAGAGTGAAGCAACAAAACTTCGAGGAAGTAAAACATCTCGGAGAGAAAGTTGCGAGGAAATGGAAGTCGGATCTCCATCTCATAGCGACGATCGGAGGTCCTAACATGTAAATGAATGTAACTTTTGACGATGTAAAATGAAAACTTACCGTTTATCAAAGAAGATCTGCTTTGTCTTATTAATGTTGTTAAATACTCATATAACTCCTAGCCCCATCGCTTATGTTAGTAGATGAGCGTTACTAAAAGAAAGCGATGAGCAGAATAATTGAGTAATAACGATGACCATGGTAAAGTCTTGATAATGTGGATGACAATGATCTAGGAAATACTAGGAAATCATGTGGTCGGAACCAGCGGCGACTTCGCTAGTCTAGATTTTGCCCATTATCAGTACTATGGAATACCACTTGTAGTCAAAAGACATAACAAAGACTAGATCTTGCTTATAAGAAGATATGCATTAAGAATGTATGCAAGAAATGAAATGAAGAGATAAATACCGTTGTTTCTGAAATATTTGGATCTAGTCGTATCGAATCTTAAGAAGCGAAGATTTGTAAAATATTTCATGGCGTGCTCATTCTCAAATCCATTGCGCGAGGATCGTAGGAAAAGGACCGTCACTAGGAAGCTCCTTCGGTGGGCGGGACCACGTGCGAGAGAGGAGAGACTTCGACCGGGAGGCTTTACGTGTCGACCGATAGCCAAACTTGATTAGAACAGAATGTTGAAATAAAATAACAATCTTCAATTTCAAGAAACGAAAGCCAAGTAAATCGTCTGAGTTGGTACTCCTTATACTCGTATGACTCTTTAAGAAAAGAATGTCCGGTCGTGAATGTGTATCATTGAAGCAATGATCACGGCTAAAACCAATGTGATTGGTGACATTTAAGTCAACAACCATGAGTAGTGGAGATCCCAAAGAAGGAATATCGGAGAGAATGAGAGTCTTCTCCGACCAACCAGTAACGGGAATGGCATACGACCAGATGCAACAAATAATAAGTATAAACAACCATACTTATCATTTTTAAGGAAAAGCATCTTATTGAAGAAAAAATGAATAAAAATGAAATACATGAAATTAAACATAGAACTTACGCAATTGATCAATATTCCAAGAATTAGATAAAACCTGCCCATCTGACATAGCTAACGTGCATCGATCACGGTGGGTTACTTCGACCACGATGTATGGACCTTCCCATTTAGGTGAAAGTTTATTGCGATTTGCTTGGTTACGGATTTTTCGAGAACGGATCACCTACTGACTAGGTCTGCGAGGTTGTACCTTACGATTGTGATCTGAAGCGCATGGCTTGTTGGTAGATTCTTGATCGTATCAAGGCTTGATTTCGTCTTTCTTCAAGAAATTGATGTCGTCAAGTCGTCGTTCGATCGATCACTTTCGGAAAAGTAATCGATTCGGCGAACCAATTTTGATTACGGAGGAAGCATAGCCTCACCAGTAAACTAAAAAGAATGGTGTTTCCCGGTCGCACGACTAGTTGTGATACGAACAGCCCATATCTGATGGGAAGTTCTCGAACCCAAGCTCACGACCGTTGAAATGGCGGTCGAATGCTCGTCGTTTGATCCCTTGCATTATGATACCATTGGCTCGCGCAAGCTGCTCCATTGCTCGTGGATGAGCAACGAAGCGAAATGTATCTTGACACCTAGTTCTTCACGAATTCACGAAAATTGCCGCGAGAAGCGAGCACCGTTATCGATGATTATCGATTGGGTACACCAAACCATGTAATCACGCTTTTGTTAGGAACTTCTTGGCGGCTTGGTTGTAGTTTTACAACGGCTCGGCTTCAATCCACTTAGTGAGCGTGTCAATCATGACGACAGAACTCAAAGCCCGGTGCCTTTGGGAAAGGTCCCGAATGTCGATCCCAGGTTGCAAAAGGCCAAGAAAGAGGATTGTTTGCAAAGCTTGAGGCGGTGATGTACTTGTCGGCTATGGCGACATTATGCGCGCCGTCACGAGCTCTTTTGCATCATGAAGGCGGTTGGCGATGAGTATCCTTACCTAAAGGCTTTACCGACCAGCGTTACAGTAGGAATGATGAGCTCCATGAACTCCTCCATGAATTTGGTTAGCAATTTAATGTCATCCGATTGAGATATGCATCTCATCAACACTCAGTGAGATCCTCGTTTATATAAGGTGCGTTCAATGAGAGTGTATGATTTGGCTTTTCGTGCAATACGATCGGCCTCTACATCATCTTCTCGGAATTATGTCATCTTGAAGATAATTGTAGATCGATGTCATCCAATCTCTAGTGATCGTGATGGCGCCAACCATCATCGACTGTGGAGCATCCATGTTTGCGAGAATCAAGGTGTGCAACCTCCTTGCTAACATCTATGTCCTCGGAGGCTCGACTACGAGGGTGAATCAGTTTCTCGAGAAAAACTCGAGGCGGGATGGATGTCCGTGTGGAAGCCATCCGCCAAGCTGATCTGCCGTGAAAGTTTTCCTTTCTAGGAATGTGTTGGATCTGAAAACCGAAGAAATGCTTTTCAAGTTTCCGTACTTCGCGGATATGATGACATCTTGGTACTAGAGCATTGATACTCTTTCCCTACTTGATTCGCTACTAGTTGAGAATCACCTTTCACTAATGTCTGCGAATCGAGCGAGCGAGCTACTCGAAGTCTGTCGGCAAACCTTCGTGATCTACTGCATTATTTGTAGCGAGGAAAGTTTAAGCGAATGGCGTATTTAAGTTGTTCGCGATGGGAAATCAAACGACCCAGCCCCGAGCCTTGAAGCATCAAGGAACCATCAAAGTACATTGTCCAGTGTCGTGAAACTCGTGCTCGGGTTCTTGGGAGGTTCGGGGTTTGTCCATTCGGCAATGAATTCGCTATTGCACGAGACTTAATCGCTGTTCTAGGGACAAAATGGAGGTCAAACGCCCCAAGCTCAACCGCCTATTTCGCTATTCGTCCTGATGACTCCCTGTTACCTAGGACTTGACCAAGCGGATATCCGGTAGGTACGACCACTTTATGGGCCTGAAAATAATGTCTAAGTTTCCTTGAAGTCATAAGGAGACCATAGAGCAATTTCTGTATCTGTGGATATCGTTCTTTTGGTTCATGCAAGACTTCGCTACGTAATATATTGGTCGTTGGATACGATCACGTTCTCGACCAATACACGCTAATGCTTATGCGTGGCGTTGCGGCGGCGTAAACTAGCAATGTCTCTTCCAATCTTGGAGAGACTAAGGCGGAGGATTCGTAAGATACCGTTTAAGCTCCTCAAAAGCATCGTTTGCCTCTTTAGTCCATTGAAACTTCCATGTTTAGGAGAAGCTTAAAGAATGGGAGTCCTTTTCACCTAACCGTGCTATGAAGCGACTTATGCGCCATACACCGGTTAGCTTCGGACTTCCTTTTCGTAGTCGTCGAGCATCGATCGATAGCGGTTATTTTCTTTGGATTTGCTTCAATGCCTCTAGCGAAACTAGAAACCGAGTAGTTTTCCGATGAAACTCGACGCACACTTTTCGGATTTAATTTAAGGTTATGACGTCTTAAATTATTGAAAGTCTCTTGTAGGTGCGGAATGTGGTCACCAATGTTGATACTTTACGACCAAGTCATCAACATAGGCTTCAAGATTCCGACCTATCGTGTACTAAAGGTTTCTGCATCAACCTTTGGAGCGTCGCACCGACATTTTTAAGACTAAATGGCATCTTTACATAACAGATGGTACCAAATGGAGTGATGAAGGAAGTTTTCTCTTCATCTTCTTTACTCATATTAATCTGGTGGTATCTGAATATGCATCTAAAAACTTAATAACTCACACGGAGGTAGAGTCTACAAGTTGATCAATGCGAGGAAGGGAAAATCATCCTTTGGACAAGCTTTATTTAAATCAGTAAAGTCGATACACATCGCCATTTTCCATTGGCCTTTTAACCATTACGAGATTGGCAAGCCATTGGGGTGGTCGACCTCACGGATGAATCCGGCTTGGGTAGCTTGTCAATCTCCATTGGATTGCTATTTTCCGATCGGTGCAAAACGCCTTAGCACGCTGATCGGTCGTTTATCGGTGCAATGCTAGTCTATGCTCGATCACCTCCACGGGGACTCGGGCATGTCGGATGCACGCGGCGAATACATCTGGTTTGCTCGGAGGAAGAAGGCGGCGACTCTTCCTATTTGGGGTTGAGTCCTTCCCGAGCCAGAATCTTGGCACTCTCTGAAGCACTTTACGTCGAGTGGTACCTCTTTCATCCGGTCGGAAGGCTTTGGTGCTATCTTTGGTCTTGAGTGTTTGACTGCATGGTAGCGGTGTTAGTTCCTGCAGTGGAAGCTCATCGACCGATTCTAAACATTTCCGATCACATGCGTGGCGATTTTCGATCACCTCGGACCGTGATGACACCCTTTGGTCTGGCATTTTCAAACTCGTAACCGTGTGCGTAGCTACCGAGAAATTTTGCTAAGGTGGGCGACCAAGGATTGCATTATATCTTTGTTTCAAAATTCACTACATCGAAAGAAACTTTTACGTTCGGAAATTGTCGGGTTTCGAACATAACCAATAGGGATAATTGCCTATTGGCTTGGCGATGATCCAGGAACTATACCATGGAAGGCATATTTCACAGGCTTTACCTTAGAATTTGGAATCTGCATATCTTCCAATGCGCTTGCAAAGAGAATATTTAAAGAACTACCCCCATCTATCAAAACCCGATTAACCTTGCAGTTATTAATAGTAGGCTCAACGACAATTGGAAACCTACCTGGTCGAGTTGAAGGAATTGGGCAATCTTCTTTGCTAAAGGAGATTATTGTCTCCGACCACCTCGAAGGTTTGGTAATGATCGGAGTTTCAGCAAGGTTGACTTCTCGCTCCATGGCCTTCAGGTGACGTCTGGATTCGTATGAAGAAGATCCCCCGAAAATTACATCGACGGTATCTTTGAGGTTCTTGATACTCCATCTCCTCGTCACCATCCTTGTCCTTTCTGGAGCTTGTTTCCCCAATTTCTTGAATTGAAGGAAGTGGACCTTTACCTGCATAATAATCATTCAATTTCTTCTGCCAAGCGCGACAGTTGCGTAAATTGTGTCCTGCTTGTTTATGGAGAGGACACCATTTTTTGCTTTTCTTATACTCATTGGTCGGAGCTTTTGCTTTGCTATGACCAGAGTAATCTTTTCTTCCTTTAGGAAATTTCTCAGGAACAGCCAGAACCTCCTTATCCTTAGTTCTGTCGTGTTTCTTCTTCTTGGGAGCTTTCTTCTGCTTCTTTTCCGACTTATCCGGACGGTGGGGATCTTGTCTTTTCGATCAACGGCCGTTCCACTCGACGCGCCGCTAGCCGTTGCGTACTTGTCAGCCATGTCGAAGAGCTCGATGGTTGTTCGTGGGGGATGAATTGTTAGATCCTCCGTAAACCTTCGATTTCTTAATCCCTCTTTAAAAGCCTGGATAATGGAAGACTCTGCAACCTCTGAAATCGAGTTGCGAACTTGGCTAAATCTCTTGATGTATTGTCGAAGAGTTTCATTAGGTTTTTGCCGTATCCTGTGGAGATCATCCTCCTTTCCAGGGCGATCGTACGTACCCTGAAAGTTTGCAATTAGAAGATCGCAAAGCTGCTCCCATGTATACACAGATCCGATAGGTAAATTTAGCAACCATGATCGGGCTGATCCTTCTAGTACCGTGGGAAGATAATTAGCCATTACATTTTCGTCAGCGCCGACAGCGGCTCTGATGGCGGTGGTATAAATCTGAAGAAATTCTAAAGGATTTTGGGTCCCATTGAATTTATCGGTTGGCGGTCGAACTGTGTTGGCCAACGCATAGCTTGGAGCCACTGCAGAGCTCGACAACTGTGATCGTCTCACGGCGCCTTCTTTGAAAAGGTGCGGATTATAATCGATCGGGACCGATTCACGGACAGATGCTGATTTTACGGTATCCGATCCGTCGCGGTATGCGTTTGAACGCCTTTGACCGCTTGCACGGTTAAGATGATACAGAAGATCATCGGGTCAAGCGTTTGCTCTTGTTGGCGAGTGAAGATTCTGAAACAATCTTCTTCCCTCATGACTTCTTTGGTGGAGCGTCGAAGTGGTCCTTGCGTTAGTTGACCCTCAACACGACCATGCGGCTTACGCTCGAGGAAGAATCTTGAGATGAAGTCATGGTGCGACTCTGTGGTTGCCTTCATTCCCGATATGCTTAAATGCTGTTGCATGGTGCATTGGATAATCTCCGATACTTGACCTACAAGTCGTGCAAAACACGAGTTTACGCCAAAGCAGTCGAAGTATTTAACATATTTCTAACTCGCTGCGAGTTACGTATTGTTACAGAAGGTCTTACGAGTTTCTACGAGAAAGAGGTGTTTGATAGCTGAATTCTCTGTTCTCGATCGGTCTTGCTGATCTCTGCATTGGCTAGGGCGGGATCGGCGAGTGCGATGGGCGTCCACGATTCTGTGACCTCGGCATTTGGTGCACGACCGCTCGTATCATCTCCATCATTATGTGGTGGCAAGGCAATGTGTGGAGGACCGTACACGGCATCTTGATTTGAATCTCCAATCGCATTGACCTCGTGTTTCCAACGATTATCCTCGATGAGCTTCCATCGTAATCAATGGAGAGCCTTTGAGTTTTCACCAAGAGTTTCCACGATGGAGAATAATCGGTGATCGGTACCTCACGAGGTCCTTGTAATGGTCTCGGCTGATCGCGTGAACTCGCCGATCGTATCTTTGAGCCTTATTATCCCCATCGGTTTATCACCGTGAGTTTCATCGACATCTTGTCACCAAGTGTCGGTTGGCTCTGGAATTGCTAGAAGCCGTCGGTGAGTATCTATCAACCATGATCGCATCGAAAGTATATTGGACTTGAGTTGATGAGTTGGGTTTTCTTCACCTTTCTTGCGGTCGCGAATGCGGGCTTCTTGAACCGGTCGAGCGTCTCCTCTGGAAACACCAGCGATCGCAGGTGTATCCTCATCCATCCGGTCGATTTAAGCTTGTTTACGCAACGAGCGACCGATGGAAGAGGAGGATGATGAGGAGAATCCATTTTCCTCCATGGCGCGCATGCATGCGTCCATGTCAAGGTTGGCGTGGTTCGCGGTCGAACCAATTCTCTTCGTCCCAACTTCCGACATAACCGCATGGCGATTACGAGTGAAATGGACAAAGAATCGGTGAGCAACACCGATCTTCAAGATTCCACGCCGCGCTCCCCACGGACGGCGCCGGTGTCGACGATCAAGTCGCCGATCTTACAATAAATGGAAAAAGAGAATGGCGTGGAAATCTTGGGATTGTAATGGGATTGCTCTTTATTAGTATGAACTAAGATTTTACAAGGGTGTATCGTGACAGAATGACGGTGCTTTCTAGAGTACAAGACAATGCTTCTTTCTTTCTATCTTCTGATGATCTGATCTCCTGAAGATCTCCTCCTCCCCTCGATCCGCCCGAGTTCCATCTTTAAATAGCCCTCGAAGAGTGGCGATTACTCCGAGAAGGCGCGATGCGGCGTTGCGTGCAGTCGAGTCAAGTGACGGTTGATCTGAGATTAACCGTTTGGTGGTTATATGTCTATGAAACATATAACCACACGGAGGTTGTTCATTGGTGTGTCTTGGATAAGATACGTCGTATGGAATATGCACGTGTTCCATTCATCATACGGTAGAGAATATACCTTGGAATCAGTTCTTACCTTCTACAGCGATTCTCTCTGGTGGAGGCTTGGCTTGGGCCTTCGTCGACCAGGTACCCATTATGTAACCTCGGAATCTCTCGACCCGGTGAGGCGTGCACCTCAAAGGTTACGACCATGAAGACGTATGGTCTTTTATATATTAAAGATAATATATAGAGGTTTTAATCCTCGTCACTATCTCTGTCTTCAAAACTTCGTAGGCGTCGTCGTCGGTATCGGAGGGTTCTAGATCAGTGTAGGTAGCCCGAAACATGTCCACTTGTTGATGTGCTCATTCGAGAGTCACCCAAAGATGCTCTGATTGAAGAATCCAGTCGAATTACGCCCATGGGCTCTCTTCTCTTGCTCGAGGGGTCTCGGCTTGTAGACTCCTTCGCCTGCCGCCTCGATGTAGTAGTCAAAGTAACGGTAATCCTCCTGAAGACGTCCAACATCATTCTGGAGGACTACGTTGATGGCGAGGTTAGCTCGCCGGAAGCTAGAGACCACCCGGAAGATGCGGCGGAGAAGGACATCCAAACAGCGGAACGTCACCGTCAAGTGCCCCGGCACAACCTCCGATTGAGGAGGGAGGACACTGTTAGCACAGTATCCTTTCGCAGCATCCACCAGTGTACGGTTGGAAAGGTCCTCATACAAAATGGCTAGGTAGGCCATCAACACCGGCGTTAGGGGAGAAGAGTGGGGAGCCAGTTTTATAATTGCTATTCGTTTTTTGCTGGAGGGGGCGAAAGAGAGTAAAGCGATGTGATAACCCATGTTCAGTGGCGGATGGTCATTTTTATAAAATAAGGAGTAACGTCAGCACATTAGATGAAGAAACGGATCGGGAGACGAAGCGACATTGATGTGCTTAAGAGATTGTTTGGGCGATGCTTAACAGAACCTCCACTCACAAGTAATTTTGACAGTAAAAACGTACTCACAAGATGGTAAACCTAGTAGGAATTACAATAATTAATAAATCAAATGGGTAATAGTAAAGTTACTAGCACCATAGAGTAAATGCATTCAACAATTGCAGTAAAAGTTATATTGCAGTAATATTAACGTAATATGTAGTAATTGATACTCGTGTTTTATTGTGTATAACCGTTAAGGTTGTTTTCTTTTTTGAATAAGTGCAAAAGTCGTGTATATTACGTGTGTGGGGGTCGCACCATCCGGGGTGCTTCCTCGCACTACAACAAATCGTATTTTCTCCTTCCGGCGGCGTGCTTAACCCTCAAAGCAATACCATCAAAGCAATGAAAAAAGTAAGGACTCCAGCGAGCTCTACTGACCCGCATTCACGGTAGGACTAGAGGCGATCTTCATTTTCAGCACCCTCCGACCCCCACACCCCACAAGGTTGGAGAATACCATTGTTTCTTTAGTTTGCAGTTCTTCCTCTCTCACGAAGTGGATTTTTCTAGGGTTCCGCACAGTAATTTAACCCCAAACTTCGTAATTTCTTGCTATACTAGGGTGATTTTTTCCTCCCAAATTTTGGAGTGTTTTTTGGGATAGTTTTTCCTCTTCAGAGTTTAAGTAAAACAACTCCTCACATGTAGTAATTCATAGGATCTCCTTTTGTTTTTCTTCTTCACTTGTATCCCTACTCCAATAATAAATGAGAGCATTTGACGATGTACCATCCAAGGTGAGGAAGATCACCAATGAGGAAAGTTAGTCGACGATGGAGATTTACTTGGACCCCTCCCAAGCTGAATCCATCGCCTCGCAGACACTTGCGCGGGTGTTTCTCGGAAGAAATGGTCGAGCAAGAAGAGGAAGGCAGTGGTGCTCGCAACAGAGGACGTTGTCACCTTGTTTCCTTGCAATGAGACCGCCCCGGAGATTGCAACGGTAAGTTTGTGCACATATAACAGTAAATGCTTGTCCTTTTTACAGTAATTCGATAATATTATAGAATGTTATCTTTTTCACTTCAACAGTAAACATGAGTTATGGCTGCAATAATTAGTACGCCATATCGTTAGTAAAACGATGTTACATCGAATGCAGGCTCCGCGCAATAGGAGTAAGGAACCTTGGATGGCATGCATAAGGTGCACTCCTGCCCTCGTCGTTGCCACCATCGACGAGCTAACATTAGAGCAAGGGAATGAGGTCACAAGAATGGGGTTCGGCTGCCTGCTAAAGTTCAATATCAAGGGATTGGGGAAAAGGGATATGTTGTGCTTCCTAATAGACAGGATTGACCTAGTCAAGATGGTCATCAGCACCGGTGGCAGAAGGAGCATCCCAATTATGCCTCGCACCTTTAAGTGCATTCTCGGGATCCCTTGCGGCAGCATTGATTTGCCGATGGTGACCCATGCGAGGACCTCATTTGGTGAGCAAAGGCGTTTGCTCATGATGCAATGACTGCAACATCAAGAACGCAATGCTAATCACACGGATTAAGACCGGAGGCACAGACGCGCGCGGTGTCAACTAGTGCAATGCCATCGTTGATGACCTTCGAGAGTCCGTCTGTAATTGGAATAAGAAGAAGGACCAAGTCTATCAGTGGATGTGCCGCCTTGGTGCTTGTAAGTTCCACAGTAAACTTATTCGTTGTATTTAGTATTTTCACATTGATAAGTAGTAAAATATGTAGAGCAGGACCATAGTAATTATTAATATTAGAACACAGTAAAACAGACCACACACAGCAATAACTTTTCTCGCACAAAAACATAGTCTACCACACGTAGTAACAATATGTTTCAACTTTAGTAAAACGAACACTAACAAGTAGTAAAATAAGTAGGTCATGTTCACAGTAAATAGAAGATCACATCCCAGTAAAATAGCTCGCACGTGCCATTAATAGCGATCCGTGCTTGCCGCACGTAGTAAAAACCAATAAGCAGTAAAAAAAATACCATTTTCGTGATCACAATAAATAGAATCATCACATTCCAATAAAACAGCTTGCACGTACCAGTAAAAGTGATCTGCACTTTACCTCATGCAGTAAATACATGAGCCAACTTTAGTAATACGAATTTTATCACGTAGTAAATTGTACGTGACAGATCTACTACCTCGACATCTTGAGGTGCGTCCACAACATTGACGTCGTCGAGACTCCAGACGCGCACACTTCATGACCACTCTCATTGATAAGATAATCGCGACCGACAGGACGAAGGCCCCGGATGGTGTCGACACGTTCGACAAGCTCAGTGTGAGTTACGATGTTGTTCGTTAGCAGTAAAACATGATGTTCATTACAGTAATGTGGATAATATACAATAATAATTCATTTGTGTTGTTTGAATGTCCAGTTCAGGAGCAAGGAGAGGACATGTTACTGGTACGGGGCAACGGTAATGCTACACCTGCCGAAGTTACCTACACAACCCGCCGCGGGGCATTTCCTAAGCTTGCGCGTATTGCTCGACGACACAGTGTTCACAGACTCATCAGCGTAGCCGGCACAGGAGGAGACCACAATACCGGTCGTAGCCGCATCACCAGCATCGGTCGTGACAACGGCAGCCCCCATGCCCGCTGATAGTGTTGTTCCGACAGTAGGATCGCCGATTGCCCCAGTTTTGGAGATGACAACCCCCACTCTAGCATCTACAGATTCGCCTGCAACCCAAACGCCAGTTGAGTCCTCCACCCCACCTGCAATGGCGTCGGCACCAGCATCGCCGCTTCCCCCACAGTGTCCAAGAGGTCCCCACTACATCCCAGCATCGTCGTTGTTCCCTCCGACCCAAGAAGAGGTGGAGGGCAACGGATTCCAAGGTATGGGTGGTAAAGAAACAAAATAGAGCGAGTAAGGTGCATGCGGTAATTGTGTATTATACAAACAGTAAACATTAAAGTAACTCGTAGTAATTTTTGTGATGATGTAGTGTAATGTTCTGATGCAGGCTATGTTGAGTCAAGCATCGACAACATCATAGATTTCATTGAAGCTGATGTGATACCGGGGATACACCTCGACGCATTACCTACACAGGTTCCAATCAAGCCGGCTGCTGCGACAGATCACGGGTTACTCACAACCATCACAGAGAAAATCAAGGTACTAAATGTAGGAAAATACTTACGTATGATCAAGTAATGTTTGTTAGTTTTTGCAGTAATACATATTTGATTCATTTTTCATAGCAGGAGATAGTAAATGAGGGTTCCAAAGATGATTTGTCAGAGCCCTCAACAGTAAAGGAGCACACGGAGGTAACATCGTAGTAAAACATCAGAGGAAAACAAGTAATTTTACTTACTTTAGACAGTAACTCAATCCTTTTTTGTAGGCGTCAGTAAATGATACTAAAACGGTCGCTCCGGACGGTCCACCACCACCTCTGTGAGCAAAGTCAAGGAGGCGCAAGTGGGTAGAGTCAGCGCACCAAAGGTACATACCTTGGCAACTGGCAATATTTTATGTGATGACACATACAATAATTTGTTGGACACATTGCAGTAAAACTGTTGTTACTTTTTTTACCGCAGGATCCAGTGAAAGAGGGAGCAACGAACACATCTGAAGTGTGTAAAGACACACCGGGTAGACCCAGCGTGGCAAAGTTACAAGGTGTTTCATAGAGAGTAACTTATCATGATTTTTATAGTAAAACGAAACATAATATGACAGTAAACATGATTCACGAGTTTTTTTTTCTGCAGGGCGCCACTAGCAAAAAAAATCTTAAAATAAAACTCGTCGACCCTAGGCAGGCAAAGGTGATGGACACAGTGGTGACAAAAGAAGCAACGCCCATGGAAAAGACCACTGTTGGGAAGAGTGTTCCTTCCCTAGCCCAGAGAGGCACTAGCGATGCCTGTGCATTTAGGAAGAGGCTGACAAAAGTTCCCAGCAAGCTAGTGTCACCATTCAAGCCGTACATAAGACGGTCGGAAGTGTCCGTTGCCACGGCCATGGAGGTGAAGGAACTATGTTTTTTACCGTGGGTTCACTTATGTTTTACTTCTAACATGAATGATATTTTTAATGCAGCCTTGCTCTGCTCTAGTCCAGTGACAGAATCATAGCGACCACTGGAAAAGACATGGCAGAGTCATTCAAGGACGGACAGATGACTGAAGACATGTTCATCTCTCAATTCATCAAGTGCTTGCACCAATATGATGCTAACCTGAGGCATGAAAGCAATCGGTACAGGGTGTTCCTCCCCAACGAACTGTTGGTAGGTTATTTTTTTTTCACAAAAGCCTTTTTTACAATAAATGTTTACTCGCATAGTAGTAAATCATATCATCGCCCTTGATAAGTTTTAAACTACTGTGTTTTGCCCGTCGATAAAAACAACTAAACGTAGAGTACGTTAAAATGAGCAGTACAACACCGAACAGGCCGTGAGCATGCTGAAGGAGCATATGGCGGCGGTAGACATCATACGCGTAAAGTTGGTAAGTAATTTACGTCTATTCGACGTGCATCTAGCAAATGTCATTCATAATCCAATAAATTATATGTATCATTACAGTAAATATCATACTTTTCCAATAAATCCAACGCGCATCTAGTAAATAGCATTCATGATCTTGTAAATTATATGTTTCATTACAGTAAATCTCATACTTTTTTATGGGTTTATATCCCCTTTGCAGCTCTTCCTCCTAGTTCTACACAATCAACACTGGTTCGTTTATTGCTTCAACATAGCGCAGAAGCACGTGGAAGTGCTAGACTCAAATGATTTGCAAGAAGAAGGGCACAAAGTACATGATCATCATGACCTAATGAGGAAAATGACTATTCCTCGTCTATGTGCAGCCCTGTAGACAATCGCCAGTGGTAAATTCCCGATCGTGCTAAATTGGAGGGTGCACATGATGGGGACGCCAAAGCAATTCCTAGAGAATGACTGCGCTTTCTTCATAATGAAGTATTTGGAGTTCTGGGTCGGCGAAAGCTTGACGCTGGCCACACAGATAGAGCTAGTAAAAACTTCCAACCACCCGCAACAATGCAGTACTTTTTAGATGTATGGCATTTGACACGTGACCCCTTGTTATCATGTGTATGCAGGAGAACGGGAACAAGTACAAGGCCGAGCTGATGTTCTATCTATTGTATCACAAGGTCAACAGCGTCAAACCCCTCCCCGACGCACTAGAGAAGTTTAGACCATGCAACAAGCTAAATTAGTTTTTTTTGTTAACTTATAAGATCCAGTAAACTTTTTTGTAACTGATAGTAACATGAGGTGGAGACATCACCCAAAATTTCCCTACGAGTTGAGTGAGTAACTATAGGGAATTAATTTTCATATGCCTCCAAAAAAAATTAGCAACACAGCAGGTCCCCAAAAATTAGCATCACCCCAAAATCCCTCATCTCCACAGTTCACCCCCAAATCCCTCATCTCCCCCTCAGTAGCACTAGTTTCCCTCCACACTGTATGCACTCAATCTCCCCAAATCACCCCAAATAAGCTCTAGGCTGAAAGTTGAAAGCTCCTCAAATCTCCCCAAAAATTGCTGCCAAAATCTCCCCAATTTTGCCACTTGAAAGCTCCCCAAATCTCCCCCCAAAAAATCGCTGCAGATGTCCCCAAAAATTGGTTTCTTATTTACCTGCACCCCCAAATCTCTTATCTTCACCCCCAAATACCTTGTCTCCCCCCTCATCTCCCTGAAATTTCTCATCCCAAAACCTCCTCTCCACCCCCAAATCCCCTCCTCTTCACCCCAAATCCTCCTCTAGTCCCCAAATTGCCTCTACCGCAAAATCCCCGTCTCCATCCCCAAAGAAGGCTCAACCCTCCTCCCATCAATGTAGTTCCTTGCTCGGGGCATCATTTGGGCACAGCTGGAGGAGGCTGAGGAGGGCGCTGCTAGGTAGTGGTTCGCGCTGTCGTGCGTCGCCAACACGTTCGTCAAGGTTCTCGAGCAGATCAAGGAGGAGGAGGCCTAAATCCTACACCTAATTGAAGTGTCTTGGTACATTTCTGATGTATTGATGTGAGAAGTGATGGGAAAGTAGAGGAAAGTGTGGGAGGTGCTGTGGCATCCTAATTTTTTTCTTTGCTCCTTTGAGCTCCATAGCCTTCCTTGCCAGCTTCGACAAAAGTCCCATCGGCTAATCCTACAAAATATTTGGCGTGACCTAAAGGTAATTGAGGGCTCGATAGTGCCTAGGATTTAATTCCTACATCATTATATTATATTTGCATTGCGGATGTGTTTTGATGAACTAGATAAACAAGTGTTCTTTGTTCTTTTGGATTGCAGTATGTCTTTGTTTAATAGGATTAAGTAGATTGTTTACTTTCAATGCTATTAGAATAATGGTATGCACATGCAGTAATCATAGGGTACAATTTCATAATCTGTATTGGACAAGGCACATGTAGCTAAAATATTTTTTTATTTCAGTCTGTTACTGCAAAATAAAACATATCGGTAGAAGACCATAGTTTGATGTACAACGGATGGAATGATAATGGTTGTCATTCTGAAGAGTGGATGCGCAACACAGATGTTTTCCTAGATCGTGCTTTTGATCGTGCTCCTAATGCAGAAAAATTTGGAATAGTGTGTCCTTGTTAAATTTGTCGCAATAGAATTAGATGAAAGAAAGTTGTAATGAGTATGCATCTCTATCAAAGAGGATTTATTCCTAGGTACACTAGATGGACTAGCATGGAGAGTGTCTTGTTAGGTCATTTACATTAGAAGAGACATATAACACTGCTGACCCCTTAGATGACAAGTTGCACAACTTGGGCGATGCAATTGATACAGATAATGTAGAGGATGAACCAACAGTAGATGCTAAGGCATTTTATGCCATGTTGTCTGCTTCACAAGAGCCGCTATATAGTTTCACTCAAGTGTCACATCTAACATCAGTCACACGCTTGATGAGAATTAAATCACAACACAATATATCTACGTAATGCATGGATAATTTGCTTAGGCTTATTGGTGACATACTACCAGAGGGTCACAAAGTGCCATCCAACTTGTATGAGTGTAAGTGTCTTCTAAGTGGTCTAAAATGTCATATGTTAAGATAGATGTTCGCGTAAATAATTGTATGATATACTACAAAGAGGATGAATACAAAGAAAAATATGACTTTTGTGAGGAAAGCTGTTATGTAGCTGTTGAAGAGGGAAGCCTAGGGAGAAAATGAAAACCAGTACCACGTAAAGTTATGCGTTATCTCCCATTTATACCATGGCTGCAACGGATGTATATGGAGCCTGAAACTACCAAGCACATGCGATATCATAGGAGGGTACCCGTGCTAATCCAAGAATTATGGTGCACCTACCTGATGGCCAAGCTTGGAAAGACTTCGATAGGTACTTCCCATATTTTGGAATGGATGCAAGGAACATTCATGTTGCAATAGCTACTAATGGCTTCAACCCGTTTGGCTTTAGGCATCCCAATATTCTTGTTGGCCGGTTTTTGTCATACCTTTGAACTTACCCCGAGCCCTTTGCATGAAGGATGAGAAAATCTTTGTTCGTCTAGTGATCCCTAGGCCGAACCATCCTGGTAAGAATATGAATGTGTTCATGTAGCCCCTAGTTGACGAGTTCAAACAAGCATGGGAAGGGGTAGTCACTTATGGTAGTTCCCTCAGCAAATTTTTAGTATCAGGGTGGTCTACCATACTTCAATCCATGATGCACCTGCATTGGGCATGTTCTTTGGCTGATCCACACATAGTGGTTTGGCTTGTCCAGAATGTATGGCAAATATTGATACCACTTGGCTACCTAACGGGCACAAGTATAGCTGGTTTGATTGTCATTGAAGATTTCTACCACCCAACCACACCTTTAGGGATCAAAAGAATGCATTTAGAAAAGGGACAGTAGTGCATGACTTACCTCCACATCGATTAACAGGAGAAGAGGTGCAAGCTTACATGAATGATACCTTAGCTAAGTCCTTTGAGGGTTATGGTACAACACACAATTCGACTCACATCCCAATATGGTGGGAGTTTCCATATTTCTCAAAGCTTTTGATCCGACATAATATTGATGTTCTGCACAATGAAAAAAATATAGCAGAAGCTATTTGGAAT
Source organism: Ampelocalamus luodianensis (assembly GCA_036346255.1). Taxonomy (NCBI): domain Eukaryota; kingdom Viridiplantae; phylum Streptophyta; class Magnoliopsida; order Poales; family Poaceae; genus Ampelocalamus; species Ampelocalamus luodianensis. The sequence continues at coordinate 48,804,527 of CM070630.1, read as the reverse complement.
ACATGTCGTGACATTAGTGACTAGACTAAGGATAACACCAAGGCTTGCCTTGACCAAGCGTTGATGTGCAATAGAAGACACCTCAACCTTGTTGAGAAGCCAAACAATAGGCGAGAGAAACCTAGAACACCGTATTGCTTGACAAGGGCCCAAAAAAAGGATGTTATGAAGTGGTTCATGGAGATCAAATTCCTGGATGGGTATGCAGCAAACATAAAGCAAAGGATCATCATGGAACAACTAAAGATACATGGGCTCAAGAGTCATGACTACATATTTTCATCGAGCGGTTGCTGCCTGTGATGATCCGAGGATTTGTCAACAAGGATGTGTGGGAGACATTAGTTGAGCTCAGTTATTTTTATAGAATGCTTTGTGCTAAAGAGATCGATCCTATTCAAATGCTTCAATTGGAGGAAAATATCTCAATTGTAATTTGGAAATTGGAGAAACTCTTCCCAGTGGGCTTATTCAATTTGATGGAGCATCTAATGATACACCTCCCATACCAAACAAGAGTAGGATGTCTTGTAAAGTATCGTTGGATGTATGTAATTGATAGATACCTCAAATTCCTTGTGTTGTCTATATTTCCTACCTTATGCTACAAATTAATACCTCCCTTTGGCATAGGTTCATAAAAAAACCAAAACAAAAAATTTGCAACAAGGCTCGTGTCAAAGGATCAATAGTAGAGGCTTATCTTGTAGAGGAGATTTCACACTTCACATCATTATTCTTGCCTAATCTCATAGCTAGCTCACGCAACCGTCCACATCACTATGCTCAAGGTGGGGTCCTGCATGTCAAAGTAGCCTTAGCTTGTTCCAATTTCAAGGATGGAAGACCGGTAGAGGGATGTCTAGAATTCTAACATTTGAAGAGTACAAGACATCAATGATTTATATCTACACAAACATGAGTGAAATGGATGAGTTTGTTGAGTAAGTAATCTAAATTTTCAAAATCAATGCTAAAACTTTTATAATGCACATTTAATTATGTCATTGCTAAAAACTATAGAAAATTTGAACAAGAACAATGGAGGTGGTAATGGTAAACCCATCCTGTTGGATTGGTTGAAAAAATTGGTAATCCCTCTCTAGATATTTGCAATTAACTAACTTTTGAGCATTCTACCCTACACTTGGGATTTATTTTTAGTTTGCAACATTGCAGTAATCCAAGGATGCAAGCATACATAATGATTTATGTCGTTTATCATGTGGATGTGGCTTCAAGATCAAGTTATATGATATTTATGAAGTGAATGGGTACAGATTTCGGTAAAAAAAAGTATGAAAAATCCAAGGGGAATCTAACTACTATCAACACGGGGGTGCTTGCTATTGGGGTTGATGATGCCACAGACAAGGAGCTTGAGTACTATGGCATTATCAAGGACATAATTGAGTTAAAGTTCGATGGTGATGACAACTTTAGGCTTGTTTTATTTGACTGACATTGGTTTCACCCTATTGATGGAGTACGATATTTAGAAAAATTTGGATTAGTCAAGGTTGCACATGCATCATCTAATCCAGCAAATGAACCTTTTGCACTTACTAGCCAAGTAACACAAGTGTATTATGTTCCATATGAATGTACCTTCGATATGAGTCTTAATGCGTGGTGGGTTGCATACAAGGTGAGACCCCTAGGAAGCTTGCCTATTCTCTCAATGGATGACTATAACAATGATGACCCAACATGCGCAGATGTCTTCTAAGAAGATGGTTTAGAGGGTGAATTCATTGTAGACATTGGTCAAGGTTTGGACAATATTGTAATTAGTGATTTAGATGAGGTCATTGACCAATGTGAACTATCAGTACTAAACAAACAACATAATGATGTGAGTAGAGAGAATGGAGATGAAGAAAGTGAAGATGATATTGAATCATGTCCTCAAGTCAACTAGTACTACCAAGAAGATGTTGATGAATTCTAAGCCTATATGATGTTGGTACAGTGCAAAATTATTTAATTTCTATTTCATTCATAAATGCATGATTATTTAGTTTTTGTACTTCTGTTTTATCATATTTCTTTATGCAAATTACTTAAGCAAAATTGTTTCAAATTTGCAGGATGATGCTCTCACGCTCAAGGAGCAGTCGTAGAACTTCTAGTAGCCATACAACTACTAGAAGTTCATTTGAATTTTAGGGACATGGCACATGTAGCTGAGATTTAAACCTCACAAAGGAGGATCAAACTCTATTGCTACAATGTGCCAAAAGCTAATAAATTTATAAACTATTGTTCGTTATGTACTGAACTCCTTGTGTATGCATTTAATTTGGTATCCTTTTTTATGAAGTCTAAGAAATTAGGGCAAGAAGTATCTCTTATTGAGGCATGGGTCTATACACATAGAGGTTCAAATCCTGAAGATCCTAATACACTGAACATAGAAGAAGCCATTGCATGCTTGGTAATTTTCTATTGTTTCTTAGTTTTTATAGTTATGTTATTGTATTTCTCACATATTGACTTTTTGGACAAAAGCGGTATAAAACCAAGGCTACTGAGTCGAATGGACCAGACTTTGATTGGATAACTCTCCGATGGATCCAAGAATCCTATATGAATGCTCTTGTGGTAGGCCATATGGAAAATGGGCTACATTCAATGGGATGGTTGATGATAGAGAGGCCATGGCTGAGGTGAAGGGAAGCTGTGCATCATCAATAGCTTTTCCAAGCGTCAACATCGAGAAGAAGAGGAGCGTGAAAGAATAATGCTCGTTGGGGATGCCCATGTAGCAAAAGAATATGCACAACATGTGTTAAGAGTGGAGTAGAAGCCAACACAACTACAGTAGCAGCATAAACATGTTTACGAAGGTGCAGTCTGTCATATATCAATTTTTTTTTACTCTGGATAATAGCCATTGAGCCATCTAACTTGTGCACTATATATTTTAATTGTAGAGTGTTGCCCATTATCTTTGGAATGCCTAGGTGAAATACATACATACATACATATACATATGTACACACACACACACACACACACACACACACATATATATATATATATATATATATATATATATATATATATATATATATATGACCTCGTTTCATTACTCTGTGAGTATGTACTCTCACTTTCGATATACTACTTAAACGAACATATTATACTTCTTTATCACTTTCAGTATACTTAAATACCAATAATAAGATACTCCAATGTGAATTGATTAAAACTTTCCATTTGAGCCCTTTATTTTTTTATATACCGTTTTTCATATATATAAAAGTATATACACAAATTTTGTTATAAAAGTGGACTTTAATGAAATTTTTCATAGAACTCACTTCGGAGTATTTTATAATCATTATTAGAGTATGATCAAATAGATAAAGAGGTATTATCATACAATTTAAGTAGTATTTTTCGAAAGACGTGAAAAATGACATGTGGATTTTATTTCCATGGCACAGAGTGACCCGGCTGCTTAGCGAAATTTATTGACCATCGTTCTTCTCCGCCGAGTCATCCCTCGTATACAGTGCACACCCGGGAATCAGGTGTTTTCCCGTACGGCGTGAAGAAGAAAACAGGTGCAGGGTTTCCATGGCGGATAGCACCCCGGCTGCTTAGCCAGGAAAAGGGCCAGCACAATCATCATCCTCATCCCATGGAAGGAGATCAAAGTACGAGAGAAACCAACTTTCCGAAAACGAGCTAGAGCCCATGGAGAATCGCGTACGGTTGGCACCAACCATCTGAGCTAGCTTTTCTTGGGCAGCACATGTGCGCTGTGCAAAGTGTGCAGTGAACCTGCAGACCAAAGTGAAAATTTGCAGATAGCCATAGGCTCTTTAGTTATGGTGAAATTACCCTAGGGTACACCATGCCCTTGTGCTTGTGAAAGGGTGACCTAAGTCAAATTCCTAGTGGAGTCAGGGTTCTAGTGGCAAATTTTTTTGTGTCCGCCACTGCAAGTGTGTATAATGGCCAAGATCATTTTTTAGACAACTCAGCTGGTTTCAGCCTTTGGAGGAACAGTTTTTATTATTGAGTAAAATACGTTATATATCTTTAAACTTGTTGGAAGCAGTTAAGTAGATCCCTAAACTCATAAGTTGTATATCTCGGATCACTAAACTTGTTAAGTGATTCAGCTAAGGTCCAATACACGCGTGGCTGTAGTTATCAGGTGGCGCAGATATGTATTCCAGCGTGGACTTATGCTCACGGGAGGGGCCAAGCGGTAGGAGAAATTTGTAGAATAGCCCCTCGTGTTTCAGCATACCGCATAAAACCAATCACGAGAGAGGTCCAGTTGGTTTTTGTGGAGCATGCCAATTCAGCTATTATAGCAGTTCTGATTTAATTCGGGCATCGGACGAATCACTTAACAAGTTTAAGGACCTACAGTGTATTTTATCTTTATTATTTAACTCTTATTTATTTATTTTTAATAATAACATCTCCCACAACCAGAAATTGATTATTTCGAGTGCCTATATGCTTCCCGAGTGTTTGGACGAGAACACTCGGGACCATCTCAGTGTTTTATAGGACACTCAGGATGGGAATTAAACACTCGGTAGAAATAACTTTCTCGAGTGTTTCCTATAACACTCGGAAAGAAAATATAATCCCGAGTGCATAAAAATAAAAAACACTTGGGATCTTTTTTTTTCCACCCACGCCCTTTTCAACACCGCGTTTTTTCGCTTCTAACCCTACAACCCCAACTTTATTTTTAAACCTGATCCTTTTAAAAAGGATTATTTAATAAAAAAATTTCTAGAATGATCTGGAATCTGAAATTTTTATGGTAGGTAGCTAAGGTCATCCTAAGAACAGCAAAATTGAGTTTGCACAATTTGGAGTTAAAATGAATTAGTTATGATTTTCTTAAGTTGTAAAACTAGCATATACCACTCTACAGGAATATAAACATGAACAAAACCTATGCTAAGTTAAAGTACATTACCAGAGGGATTTTACAGACTTGGGTTTGCTCAAATTGGGGTCACACACATAAAGTTATATATTCTACAAATTTTGAAGTGATTTTCCTAACCCTTATTTCATTCAAACTTCTACTGCAACATTTACTAAATTCCAGCCTAGAAAAGTGACTACATCTATTCTTAAATTAAAATTTATCCTACCACAGAGCTACTGCAACTTGAATCACTCAAAAAGGAGCTAAAATGACAAAGTTATGCATACTTGAACATTTGAACACTTAAAAGATTTGACAACACAACCCTCGGGAGGTCAGCAGATCGAGAGATAAGCGGAGGTCGTGGCCGTTAATATTAGATCTAACGGTCCCGACGAGTAGAAGCCTGACGCCGCGGAAGACCTCTTCCGTCTTGGGAGGTCTAAGCGGTAGATATTGAATCCAACGGTTCACCAGGATATGCATAGCGCACGCGGAGGAACTACTCGCGCTTGCGGAGGTCGTGGTCGTCGGATCAAGATCCGCGGTCCCGAGCACCGAGGAGGTCCTAGAACTTCAATCCAACGGAGGAGATCCGGGCGGTCGATTTCTCGGGAGGTCCCGGCGGTCTAGATCTCGTGGGGAGGTCTACGGCTTAAGTCCATCGAGGAGGTCCCGACGGCTAAGATCTCACAAGGAGGTCTTAACGGTCACGATCAAGCGAAGGAGGTGCGACGGTGAGATCTAAAGAAGGGGAGGTCTTGAATGACCCAGATTTAACCGAGGGAGGTCCGATGCGACAGGGTTTTAGCGGGAGGAGATTTGGACGGCTCAGATGGATCGGGGGAGGTCCTGAACGGTCCAGATCGAGGTGGGGGAGGTCTTAAGCGATAAGGTTTTACAGAGGGAGGTGCGGGCGGCTAAGATCTCCACGGGAGGTCTTAGGCGGTGCGATCTGCCCAAGAGAGGTCTGACTTAGCTTCTCGAACAAAAGACCAGTGGGAGGTCTTGAGGTGGTCCTTGTAAAAATGACCAAGGGAGGTCTTTTTGCAAAGAGGACCCCGAGGGTGGTCCTTGTAGGGAAACGGGTAGGCTACACTAGCGCAAATTAAAAAAAATCTACCCGTAAACCAAGATCACTGCAATTATAGATCACGGTCTTACCACTAGACGCGCAGTGCGGAAGTTGATGCGTGCACGCGGGGGGTGTAGTCGTACCAAGTTGATGCGAGACGTCGGGGCGAGTAGTCGTACTACTTCCTCGTGCTCGTCGCGGCGTCCCACGTCTGACTCCTTTCTTGCGGTTCGTCCCAACGCCACGTATGCGGCGCCTCAAAGGTATCCACACGTGCGGGAGGAAGCGCGCACGCCGGACTACTAGATCCGCGCGGCGGTAGGGCGTGGGAGGGTGGCGGCCGGGGTTTGAGGATGTCACGAAAAACTCAACCTCAACCAGTAGCGCGCCCTGCCCTCCTTTTATAGGCGTCCTTATAATGGGCTTCTACGAATAGAGGCCCATTAGGGCTCAATGCCCGATCTAATTCGGATCCAATCCGAATTAGGCTTGACCCATAAGTGTGTGACCCTATGGTTCACATATGTTTAGACATGACGCAGTACACATACTTGGTCAATAGTTGGTAGCGGCCTCTAGCAAGACGTGCCAACTCCTAAACATACGTAAAGATCATATCGGACGAACCATCACAACGTTATGCACATGCCAATCCCTTTGCCTCACGATATTGGTCGAGCTCCAAGCTGACCACTCTTCTCGATCTGTGATCCGAATCCCTTACTAGGTTAACTCTTAACCTTAAGTAGCATGGCCATGCATTTACGGATCCGATCACTCGAGGCCAGAGAGATATCTCTCGGGTAGAGAGGGCAAATCCCATCTCGATCGACCATGCCTCGCAGCATGCTTCATGACAAACCGAAGCTACCTTTATAACTACCCGATTCTGAGTAGCGTTTGATAGCCCCTAAGTAGGTCGATTCACATCTCAAGTACATGCGACAATCTCAGGTCTAAGGACAAAGCGTACACATTGTGTAGAGAGAACCATAAGAATAATTACTATGTCTCATGTTGGGTCGGTCCAACCCCATGTTCTAAACATGTGTCCACATTATTGGTTTGACATCTCCATGTCTATGACACGTGAAACATGGTCATCAACCGATACATGTGCTAATCCATCATTCACGTGTGTCCTCACATGAACTCCGACTAGGGACAACTTTAGAATAACCATACAAGTAAAGAGTTTCACAAACAAGTCACATACTTGTTAATCAACACAAAGGCAATATTCAAGGAACATTTATTAAATCATGGATACAATGAAATATCATCATCAATATGATTGCCTCTAGGGCATATCTCCAACGATCTCCCACTTGCACTAGAGTCAATCTAGAAGATATCTAATACCCATAGCTCTTGTGTGCGCCTCATGCTTAGGGTGGGAGAGGCTTGTCAAAGGATCTGAAATATTCAAATCCGTGTGTATTTTGCATATCTTTAAATCTCTCGATTAAGGATCTCTCGAATGAGATGAAACCGCTTGTGATATGTGTTTGTTCTTTTGGTGATTCCTCGGCTCCTTGGCTTGCGCAATGGCCCCACTTGTTATCACAAGAAAGATCCATAGGATCGCACGCACTAGGAACCACACCTAGTTCAGTTATGAACTTCCTTATCCAAACACCTTCCTTTCTTCGCTTGAAGCGCAATGTACTCGGCCTCCGTTGTAGAGTCGACACGATCTCCGCTTGGAACTCTTCCAACTTACCGCACCACCGTTCAAAAGGAACACAAAACCCGATTGCGATTTGTAATCATCTTTGTCGGTTTGGAAGCTTGCATCGGTGTAACCATTTACAACGAGCTCTTCCTCACCTCCGTAGACTAGGAACACATCCTTAGTTCTTCTCAAATATTTGAGGATGTTTTTAACTGCTGTCCAGTGACTCTCACCTGGATCAGCCTGGTATCTGCTCGTAACACTTAGAGCATAGGAAACATCTGGGCGAGTACACATCATAGCATACATGATAGATCCAATGGCCGAAGCATATGGAATCTTACTCATGCGATCTCGCTCATCAGTTGTCGAAGGACACTGAGTCTTGCCAAGATTTATGCCATGAGACATGGGCAAGAACCCTTTCTTTGCCTCCTCCATGTTGAACCGTTTCAACACTTTGTCAATGTAAGTACTCCGCTTAATCCTATTAGCCTTTTGATCTATCTCTATAGATCTTAATACCCAAAATATATGCCGCTTCCCTAAGTCCTTCATTGAGAAACTATTTTTGGTGAGGTCTTAACGGACTCGAGCATAGGAATATCATTTCCAATCGTAATATGTCATCTACATATAAGATTAGAAATACGAGTGAGCTCCCACTTGTCTTCTTGTAAACACAAGATTCTTCTTCGTTTTTATGAAGTCAAACCCTTTGACCACTTCATCAAAACGAATGTTCCAACTCCGAGATGCTTGCTTCAATCCATAAATGGATTTTTGAAGTTTGCATACTTTTCTAGCATTGTTTGGATCGACAAAACCCTCGAGTGTATCATATACACGTCCTCGGTTAAATTTCCATTAAGGAAAGTCGTTTTGACATCCATCGCCATATCTCATAGTCGAAATATGCAGCAATAGCTAGAATGATCCGTATTGATTTAAGCATCGCTACAGGTGAGAAAGTCTCATCGTAGTCAACTCCTTGAACTTGCCGAAAACCTTTTGCGACAAGTCGAGCTTTATGGATATGAACATTTCCATCCATATCAATCTTCCTTTTGTAGATCCATTTGCACTCTATGGTTTTAACACCATCAGGCGGGTCAACCAAATTCCAAACTTGATTGTCTCCCATGGATGCTATCTCGGATCTCATGGCACTATGCCATTTCTCAAAGTCTGGGTCCATCATTGCTTCCGCATAGGTCGTAGGCTCATCATTGTCTAACAATAATATATCTCGCGCATTGCGGAGCCTTTCCGACCTTCGTGGTGGTGGTGCTTCCTTTGCCATGGGTTCCTCAACGTTACGCCACATGGGCATCATTCGTCGAGTCTTCCCCGATTGGTTCATCTTGAACTTCTTCAAGCTGCACCGTTCTTCCACTTGTCTCCCTGTTGAGAAACTCTTTCTCTAGGAAAACACCACTTCGAGCGACAAACACTTTGCCCTCTAGTCGGTTGTAGAAGTAATATCCAAAGGTTTCCTTCGGATATCCCACGAAAATGCATTTATCCGACTTGGGTGTGAGCTTGTCCATTGTAGTCGCTGACAAACGCCTCACATCCCCAAATCTTTAGAAAAGACAAAGCGTGACTCTTCCGGTCCATATCTCATATAGTGTCTTAACTACGGATTTAGGCGGTACCTATTAAGTGTGAAAGCTGCCGTTTCTAGAGCGTAACCCCAAAGGATAATGGTAAATCTGGCGGCTCATCATCGATCGAACCATGTCCAACAAGGTCGATCGCGCTCGGATACCCCATTTCTTTGAGGCGTTCGGCGGTGTTAGCTGTGGAACAATTCCGCAACTCTTGGATGATTGCTAAATTTATGACTCAAATACTCGCCACCACGATCGGATCGCGAGCCTTGATTTTCTTTGCACGTTGATTTTCAACCTCATTCGGAACTCTTTGAACTTTTCAAATGTTTGGACTTATGCTTCATTAAGTAGACATAGCCATATCTACTAAAATCATCGGTGAAAGTTATGAAGTAATGAAATCCACCTCTAGCGATCGTGCTCATTGGTCCACATACATCGGTATGTATGATTTCCAACAAGTCGACGCCTCTCAAAAGAACCTTTGAAAGGTGATTTGGTCATCTTACCAAGCAAACAAGCTTCACATGTCTCGTATGATTCAAAATCAAGCGAAGTTAGAAGACCATCGACATGGAGCTTCTTCATGCGCTTTTCACTTATGTGACCCAAACGACAATGCCAAACATAGGTGGGATTCAAATCATTAGGTCGAAGTCTTTTAGCATTTATGTTAAAGATAGGCGCATCATCAAGATTTAAAATAAATAACCCATTCACAATGAGCGCAAAAGCCATAAACATTCCATTTTTAGAGATCAAACAACCATTGTCTTTACTTGCAAATGAATAACCATCTCTCATCAAACATGAGGGGGATAAAATGTTTCGACTCATACTAGGAACATAATAACAATTATTCAATTCCATAATAAATCTTGAAGGAAGTGAAGTTGCATGGTGCCGACGGTCAACGGCAACCCTTGCTTTATTCGACGCAAAATCAACTTCACCTCTTGCGACTCCTCTACTTCTTATTAGCCCTCATCGAGTTGCAAATGTGAGCAAGCGATCCAGTATCAAATACCCAAGAGTTAATAGGAGAATCTGCGAGAAAAATGTCTAAAACATTTATGACAAGTGTACCATGGTGGAAGTCTTACTTCGGCCTTCTTCTTGCATTCATCGGAATCCATGTACTTCTTGCGTTTCTCTTCCGGTGGCGTTTCTTTACAATAGAAGCATCTTGTCTCGGCTCCAGTCCAAAGATTAGGCTTAGGCGTTGGCTTGAGATCATATCCTTAACCTTGCCCTTATTCTTTGGCCATGCCTTCTTACCCTTTTCTTGAAGCTAGACTTGTTCGCATGACCATCACATGGCTAGGCCCCGCACACTTCTTAATGTCACTCTCTGCTGTTTTGAGCATCCCACAAAGCTCATTAAGGCCCTTATCCGCCCCATGCATATGGTAGTTCAAATGAAATGCCCATAGCTAGGTGGAAGAGACGCTAAATGAAATCGATTGCCAACTCTTGGCCAATTGAAAAACCAAGTTTATCCAAAGTCCATTGTAACCAACCATTTTGATCACATGTGGGCCTACGGTGCACCTTACGTTAACTTGCATTCGAGAAAAGCCTTAGAGACATTGAACCGTTCGGCCCCGGCACGTATGCGGAACATGTCCTTAAGCGCTATGATCATATCATACGCTTCACGATCCTCAAACCGCTTTTGAAGGTCAGTTCCATGCATGCAAGCATAAGGCGGCTAATCTCAAGAGAGTCATCACATGCTTTCTTGTAGGCATTTTTAACAAAGAGCGCATTGTTAGCGTGTTCTTACGGGATTGGGGTGTCGAACGTTTTCCTTTTTATCCGCCACGAGAACAATTCTCAGTTACTGACCAATCCGAATAGTTTGTTCCATTTAATTTCTCTTTCTCAAGAATCGATCGCAAAGCAAAAGGGTGTCCGTGGTTGCTAGATGCCATTGATCTACAATAGGAAATGCAAAATACTAAGACAAATAAAACCATGATAGAGTAAACTGTATTAAACAAATTTAATAGAATGTACTCCCACTAAAATCAACATCCCTCTGTTGATTCTTAGCGATTCAAGATCCGCAATTAACGAGTCTACTAGTGAGCTTTTGCATCACCGCTAGGAGACAAGGTAATTCGGTAAGCAACACCTTGCTAATCATATCTCTATATGACCCTTGTTGTTGGGTGACATCTCTATGCCCCGGCGTCCAACCTTTATGCCCCAAGGCCCATAACCTTTATGATAACCTTGTTAAGTTCACCAATCCTTATGCATGTAAGTATCCGATACAAAACCCATCTAGTCAAGGAAAGTTGATGGTGCCCTAATTTTATAGACCCACCATCAATTTACAAGACATGGGATGGTGCAAAGTTTAATTGGGAGGGCATATGTTTAACTTAACATTTTGTGAGGGATCGCTATACTTCTACCATTCAAACATGCATAGGAGTAAAACAATAGGAATAGCATTCACACAGGTTGTGACTCGGTATGGCCCATTTTCTCATGGTGATCTCCATCGCCATAGAATCATCCACCATGATGATCTCCATCTCCATGGTTCATGTGTGCCATCCTCCAAGTGATGTGTCCTCAGAGTACTACTATAAGCTATTACTCATAATGACTAGTAATAAAATACATGAATACTAGGAATCATCACAAGTCGGCACGCAAGCCGTTAATACAATACTTTGACAACACAATGGCTCGGCCGTGTTGCCGTACTCCACGACACGCGAGTCATGCAAATATTACAAACATGCATCACATACACATTAGGCCATACGGTCACATACATCCCGCAAAAACAAGTTTATGCATAGAATCGCAATCTACCGGATAGGGGTTGAGGGGTTTCCCCGCGGGTTCGAAGGCGGCGCTCGCAGTATCTCCGGGCGTCCGATCTATGCAATTTTACATAGGATTTTGATCGGCAAATCATATTTACCACAAATCGACTCATCGTTCGATTCGACCAATTTGTATCGATCTTCGCATGCCGCATAACCGGTTTTACGTGTCACCGTCTACCCGATGGCGAATCCAACCGGTAGGGGTATGTTGTTTCACGACCTTAGCAAAGATGATCACGGTACATCGATTATTAATCTAGGTTCGATTCGATCAATCATATTGATCTTCGCATTCGCAATCGGTTTACGTGTCACCGTCTACCCCGATGGCGAATCCGACCGGTAGGTATGTTGTTTCACGACCTTAGCAAAGCATGATCACGGAAACGGATCAATCCATTACGAGAACTATACAATCGATCACATCGATCATACCGATTACATATCGCCATATGCAAATCACCCGAACCTATAACATGACAAAGAACCCGGCTCGATACCACCGTAGGGAAACGGGTAGGCTACACTAGCGCAAATTAAAAAATCTACCCGTAAACCAAGATCACTGCGATTATAGATCACGGTCTTAACACTAGGCGCGCAGTGCGGAAGTTGATGCGTGGCGTCGAGGCGATGTAGTCGTACCAAGTTGATGCAAGACGTCAGGCGCAGTAGTCGTACTACTTCCTCGTGCTCGTCGCGGCGCCCCACGTCACGCCTCCTTTCTTGCGGTTCGTCCCAACGCCACGCATGCGGCGCCTCAAAGGTATCCACACGTGCGGGGAAGCGACGCGCGCCGGACTACTAGATCCGCGCGGCGAGTAGGGCGTGGGAGGGTGGCGGCCGTGGTTTGAGGATGTCACGAAAACTCAACCTCAACGGCGCCTGCCTGCCTCCTTTATAGAGCGTCCTTATAATGGGCTTCTACGAATAGAGGCCCATTAGGACTCAATGCCCGATCTAATTCGGATCCAATCCGAATTAGGCTTCACCCTTAAGTGTGTGACCTATGGTTCACATATGTTTAGACATGACGCGAGTACACATACTTGGTCAATAGTTGGTAGCGGCCTCTAGCAAGACGTGCCAACTCCTAAACATACGTAAAGATCATATCGGACGAACCATCACAACGTTATGCACATGCCAATCCCTTTGCCTCACGATATTCGGTCGAGCTCCAAGTGACCACTCTTTCTCGATCCTCGTGATCGGAATCCCTTACTAGGTTAACTCTTAACCTTAAGTAGCATGGCCATGCATTCTGGATCCGATCACTCGAGGCCCAGAGATATCTCTCGGTAGAGAGGGGCAAATCCCATCTCGTCGACCATGCCTCGCAAAGCATGCTTCATGACAAACCCGAAGCTACCTTTATAACTACCCGATTCACGGAGTAGCGTTTGATAGCCCCTAAGTAGGTCGATTCACATCTCAAGTACATGCGACAATCTCGTGTCTAAGGACAAAGCGCACACATTGTGTAGAGAGAACCATAAGAATAATTACTATGTCTCATGTTGGGTCGGTCCAACCCCATGTTCTAAACATGTGTCCACATTATTGGTTTGACATCTCCATGTCTATGACCGTGAAACATGGTCATCAACCGATACATGTGCTAATCCATCATTCACGTGTGTCCTCACATGAACTCCGACTAGGGACAACTTTAGAATAACCATACAAGTAAAGAGTTTCACAAACAAGTCACATACTTGTTAATCAACACAAAGGCAATATTCAAGGAACATTTATTAAATCATGGATACAATGAAATATCATCATCAATATGATTGCCTCTAGGGCATATCTCCAACAGTCCTAAGGTGGTCTTTGCAAAAATGACCAGGGGAGGTCTTTTGCAAAGAGAACCCCGAAAGAGGTTCTGGGTGAGTTTTAGAAATGACCATGGTGGTCATTTCATGAAACATAGAGGTGGTCTTAACGGTGAGATAAGGCCTAGGAGGTCTCAACGGCCAGGATTAAAACTAGGGGAGGTCCCGAGACTAGAGTTTTCCAGAAATGAATCTAAGGCCCAGATCTAATCCCGGGAGGTCATTGTGGCCAAGAACAACCCGAGGAGGTCCGAGGACTTGTCGAAAATCGACAAAGCACGAGCACCGCGTTGAGCTCGCCACGACGTCGCCGACGACCAAGACCACACGGCGCTAACCAACTGTACAAAAATGTTCCTAATACTATTGCAGACATATTGGAACCACTCTCAACGCGGAGCGGATCAGAATACCGGCGAGCCGGAGAGGGCGGAGGAGTGTTTTCGCAAAACCAAAACGCGAAAAGGGGCGCACGAGCTAACCTAGCTAGTGATTAAGCTCTACAGGGCTAAAAGGAACTTACCAGGCACAGAGAGGTCCAGGGAGGTCGAAGAAGAGCCGGCGCGAAGCCCACACCGAGATGAAGAAGATGGCGCGACCAGCGCTCGAGCGATAGATGCAAAAGAACGATCGGTATTCTTCGCGATGACCACGGGGTGGTCCAGTAGCAAAGAATTGAACAGAGGGCACTCACCGGAGCCGGGAACGATGAAGTCCCCTTTTGGCCGCCAACTGCGGAAACTTCAATTCGAGCTGCTCCTGTGAAAGCAACCCAAAAATGAGTTAGGGACCGGACTTGCGATGACGAGAGGTCCAAAAGAAAGCGCATCAAAGGGCAAAAGAACCACCGAGCTCGAAGTTGGCGAGGCCCCAAGGTCCGGCAATGGCGGACAACAAATGCTCTCGGTGGCTTGCGCCGAACGCACAGAGAGTGAGTTGGAGGTGATTGTGAGTGGAAGAGGTCCAAAGGAGGTCCTCTGGGGCATTAAGAGATCGGTGAGCAACGACACAAAAGAAGGGGGCCGAGATGAGCTCTGCGAGCTCAAGCGGCTAAACGGGAGCTAGGGAGCGAGTAGCGTGGAGCACGGCTTTGCGAAAGCTTGGCGCGAGACCTACCCCACGGCGAGTGGGCGTTGATGCGTGCGCGACAGACAGGCCATGCCGCACACTATAGAGGTGCACGCGAGGAAGAAGACGCAGAGGAACAAATGGAGAAGGCGGGAAGGTCGTGAGCGTTGGATATTAATCCAACGGCTCGATTTGAGCTGGCTTGGTCTAACCGAGTCAAATAACTTTAGGCTCGGGTTTGACTCGAGCCCAAGTCGGACTCGCACCAGTTTTGAATTTTAGGTTTTAAAGAGAGCTGGACTTTGGTGAGGTATAAAAGCAACTCTAAAAATTCTGAAATTTTACAGAGCTTGCTAACTAAGGTATTGACCTTGTGTAAAATTTTCAGAGGTTTTGGTTCTATACATTTCCTCCAAAAATTCTACAAGGTCTTGAGAGCAGTTTGATGAAAATGAAACAGGTTGACTGACCTCCAAATGTATTCAAACAATTTCTAAAAATTGTGAAATTTTTCAGAGAGGTCACAAACCATCCTTAGAACTTAGGAAAAATATTTCCAGAGGATGATCACAATGTTTGACATGATTTTAATTTTGGAAGCTCAAAAATTGGATCAAAAGGACTTGTGACTTTGTATTCCCATAATTCCTTGTGCAAGAATTGTTTGGTTCAACAGGAAATACATGATGTAAGAAAAGTTTTAATTTCTACTCATTTTCTTACATTTGAAACACAAGCCCAAGATTGGGGACGTTACAAGGCACGAGGCCGATTTACCATTATGGATGTCGATGCGTCGGGATCCTCTCAATCCTCATTGAGTAGCATCCACATTCGGAGAATGGTCAGAATAGTTGCACGGGAACAGGTCAAGATCACCTACGGTCCATGGAAGGAGTTGACTGAAGCTCAGAAAGATGCACTGATGATGGAAATTTTCCAATCGTTTGAGATTCCAGAAGAACACCATGCCTCCGTGCAACGACACACATTGCTAGCAATACATGGATAAGGATCTAACGCCCTTCCAGAAGTATCCGTTCGTGGAGGAGTACTGGCAAGACTTTATGGCGAAGAAGACGACATATAATTTTAGGAGTGAAAGTACAGTGCACAGGGCCCTCTAGACAAAAAACATGCACCCCATAGACGCAGCACCTCTGGGTATGCGGGTAAAATCCCGCAATAGAGGAATAAGGACGAGCAGGCAATCCTGTGGGAGTTCTCCCTGCCATTTGTCAGAATCCCTGATAAGCGCGCTCGAAACTGGATAAGAGTGAGGTCATCTACCGTGTCTTCGGGGGCCATCTCCTTTCCAAACCCCACAGATGAGGATGTGTCCTAGCACCTGGTAAGATATCAAACTACCTATTTGTAATTACTCCATAACATCATAGTAAGTGAAGTAATATGTCGGGCTCTTATAGGAAGCGCTGAGTGCAGAACCTTCCCAAGGCTCATTCTAGATAGTCAGGGAGAGAGATATACTCTCTGTGGCCATAGGAAACAAGGAGCACCCGAGTCATACGAGAGGCATTGGTCTTTATGTTCTATGGAAGTAGGGATTCTCAGAGGACTCTGAAGCATAATGGAGTAGGAAGAGAGCCAAAGCCGAGCGCAATGCACGACTACGAGAGGAGATTCGTGAATCCCTCATATAGGGGATCACTGATGCCATCAGAGATGAGATACAACGGCAGATAGAGAGCATTGAGGAAAGACTTAGGGGAAATCAGTTGCAAGCCCCCCGCACTACTGTGCTAGCTAGCCCCCCAATCGTCAGAGTAGCTGCGCGTCCAACCCTACCTCAGAAAGCGACGACAGATTTCCTGTCGATGATATCCTGGTAATAATTATTATCAGTGGAATGCTCAATTCATTGATAGGCCTGTTAGAGTAGCTAATTTTGTATCGTTATGTAGGTGGCTATAAAGTGCAAGCTCCAAGTGAAATATGCCTCTGTTTCCCTAGACGCTGCTTGGGGTCAGGTGTATCCATCCGATGCCGGGGCCTTGGTGCATGGTGTAAATCTAGTGCTAGATTTCACGAAAGTGAATGTGGAAGGTGTTCATGCCAATTTCAAGGTCGTCCCGCTACAAATGCCCCCAAACGATGAGATCGTGACTCTAGGGTGTAGAACCCGGGAACGAAGGATCCCGAATTCTCTGTGTTCATACACTAGTCCAGGATTTCTAGTGTACACAGTAAAACAAAAGTGATAGCACAATCATATCACGCACTTTATTAATAATAACTCAGAATTTATTACAAAATGGGGTCTGAGGCCAAATAAATAAATAACACAGCGGAAAGCAAAATAGTAGTAGACCACATGACTTGCCACAGGCAATCGTCTGGGGGCGTAACCTAGTCGTCAAGATCCTCACCGTCCTGATAGAGGTCTTCTCCTGAATAAAGATTATTCAGCAAGAGTAAGCACAACTTTCGTGCTTGCAAGTTACACACAATATTGAAAGGTAATGCATGCATAAGGTAAACAAAGGGTAATGGCAGGGTTCATTTTGCATAAACAGCATTTTCAGGTTAAATACACATATTAATTTCCAAGGACAGTTTTTATACTATAACAAAAACCAGTGTTTAAAATGACAGTTGTATAGTGGATAACCTCCATTAATTAAATGGTGAAGGATACCCTCCAAACACTTGGCTAACCGCCCAATTTTACCATAGGATTAACCATCCTAAAACATCTGATGAAATCATTTTATAAACCAAAAACAAATCTAACTTAGAGTGGCTTTGCTAGCATGTCCACGACCATGACGCCTGCTATTCGAATAGTTTTCTACTATGCGAGTGCATGCATGCTTTACCCACACGAGATAATTTGCTTTTAATGTCGGCCAATGCACGCTTCCGAAGGCGTGTGACTAAGTAATTATCATGAGGCCTTTACAATGCAACGTCTTAATGTATTTAGGCCCGCTAAGGTTTCACTACCATTGGACTAACCATCCTCCGGGAGCTCCCTCTTGCGCCGGACTAACGTCTAACCGACACCCACACATACAACATAGCCCAAATAACACTAAGGCGCCACAAATTATTTAGCAAAATCTTGCCCATACAAGACATGTGGTGGTACGGTAAGGCGTAGCAAAAAGCGGCTCAAAGACCGGTCCTCAATTGACTTGGGTGACTTCCAATTAAACCCTGGGCCTTAATCCTAACCAGATTAAGCCCGTGCATAAACCTGCACCGACCATTCAGCCGTTTCGCCTAAGTCCAAACCCATTTTTGATTTTATTTAGAGTAAAAATCCTCTTTATAAACCTTTCGTGGTAAAACAATACCACAAAACCAAATTTAAATCAAGTTGTAAAAGATTTGGCTAAACCTTCTCAAATTTACAAGCGTGGTCTAAACATGGCCAAGCATAAGATTAATTTTAGTAGTATTTTACCTAAG
This sequence comes from Ampelocalamus luodianensis, assembly GCA_036346255.1. NCBI lineage: Eukaryota > Viridiplantae > Streptophyta > Magnoliopsida > Poales > Poaceae > Ampelocalamus > Ampelocalamus luodianensis. The sequence continues at coordinate 48,786,062 of CM070630.1, read as the reverse complement.
GGTGACAAGGCATTCATATTCAATAATCAATTTGGCCATACAATGGAGAGTGGAATAACTATATACAAAAACAGGGTATTCAAACAATTATATAAACATATGCATGCAATAGTAATTTGAAAACTGGAATTAAATACTTTAAAATACTGAGAACAATATGATCAATGGTGTAACTTTCCTTCGTTGACATCCTGAAAATCTAAGTCTTCGGGATGGTCAAACTCTCCGGAGTCGTCGAAGTCTATACGCGAAAATACGATGAATTCAATTTAAATTCAAATAAATTCAAAATTACAACTCAAATTAACTCCAAATTGAAATATTTTGGTTTAGTTAGCTAGATTATAATTTTATACAAATTTTGCAACTTGAACCACCCAATTTGGAGTTCAGATGCAAAAGATATGAATTTTAGAAGTTTAAAGCCTAAATCTGAAATTTAATTGAATTTTTTGAATTATTTTTCTACTGGAAATCTATTTACTGCACAATGCTGAATTCAGCGAGAGATTTTCGGAATTTAAAGGAATTAAAATAATTCCCTGACAAGTGGGGCCCATGTGTCATAGACACGGCTCATGGTGGACTAATTCCACCGAGCCGAGGGTGAGCCGGTGCGGTGGATTGGCCATGCGGGCGCTGACCCGACGTGACACTTGGGCTTTGGTGCTGAAGTGGCACCTACGGGGCAGTGAGGTGGCGCTGAGGTGGCCGAACCACGTAGGACCGGCGACGGTGGTGCTCGGGTTCCAAGCTCGCCGGCGTTTCACGCCACGGCGAGCCGAATGGAGGTGCTCAACGTGAAGCTAGCGTGACACTGATTATAGAGCGTTACCTTGCGGCGGAGGAGTGTGAGGAAGTCGTCGGCGACGAGCTAAAGAGCGGCGGCGAGGTTCGATCGTCGAGGAAGTCGGCAATCCTGGGGTCCTCCATCAAAGTGGGTGGTCGTCCCGGCTTCGCGACATCGTGGCGATGTCGATGACGAGGTCGGCGGGGTCGGAGCGTCTACGGTGGCGTCGGAAATGGAGAAGATCCGCAGGTTTTCGCCTGCGAAGATTTTCGAAATCTGGGCGCTACGACGAACATGGCGAGCGGTGGGTGGTGGCTACGAGTTGTGGAGGTCGAGGCGGTCCCGACGCTCCTATTTATAGGGCGCGGGCGTCACTAGATTGCCGTGGAGGGCACGAAGCTCTACGCGGCGTCACCAGCGGAATTACGGGGATTTGGGGCCGGAGATGGAAAGTGATGGCCGTGTCGGGGGCGGAGGGGATCAAGAGTTTAAATGCGCGTAACGATCTTGGAGATGTGGCCGGATTCGAGCACATATAGAAGGTTTCTAGAAGGCGGCAATGGCGGACGCGCGGGCGAGAAAAGGAAAGCAGCGAGGAAGAAGAAGGAAAGGAAGACGACGATGGTGGTGCGTCCGATTTTGATCGAACGGTGGACGAGGCGAGTGCGAATCGGTAAGTGTGGTAGTTGCGCAGCCGTTGGATTTTAATCCAACAGTCGTGATAGATCGAGGGGGTGCGGGGAATAGTTAAGTCACTGGTGCTCACGGGCCGTTGGATCTAGATCTAACGGTGCAAAATCAGAGGGAGCGTTCGGTCACCCGAACGTTTCATTGAATTCTGGCCGTTGGATTTCAATCCAATGGTTGAGATGCGTGCGGGGGTTAACGCGTGTGGGAGGCGGGCCGCTGTGGGCTGCGCGTGCGAAAAGGGAATTGGGCCGGCTAGGTTTCGGCCCAAACACTATTCGTAGTTTTCTTTTGATTTTCTATTTAATTTAATTCTGGTAATTCAAATAGGCTTTAGAATATATCAAATAAAATCCAAAAATTATGAAAAAAATTCACAGAAATTCTCCAGGGCATTCTATACTTAAATAAAATATTTCCAACTATTATTTGGTAATATCTTTTGCAAATAAATTTGTTTAGCTCCAAATTGATTAAGTAAAAGCTTTTAAAAATTTCAAAAAAATCCACAAAAATAATTAAACTTTATTTTCAACTGAAATTTTAAATTTGGGCTATTACATAGGGCAAACCATTGGAACATTCATCTAGTGTCCCAATAGGGATATCTTCCTAGAGCTACTTGCACTGGTGTCAACTTCACGGGAAAGTCCTGTAATGGTGCCAAGTTCACGGGAGCCATCTGCACTGAAGCTACCTATACCATAGTTACCTACATCGGTGTCAACTTCATGGGAAAGTCCTACAACGGTGACACGTCTACAGGAGCTATCTGCACCAGAGCTACCTGCACCGGTGTGGCAAGGGCCCGGTGCTTCAGATGCATCTACACCTTGTGCCCGGTCGACTACCGTAAAGTGGACCTCTAAAAAGCGGGGCAACAAGGGCAAATCAAAGAAGCCCAATGATATCTCCTTCTTGCCATTAGCTCGGAAATTCATGCTACGTGAGCCATTGGTCGTCCTGGTAGAGCACCTCCCAACCCTAGGGTTGGCTTGCACGATATTGCATTCATGGTACATGGAACAGGCCAGCAAGACGGATGGACAACAATGCTCAAGTCTCAACGTCAAGTTTAGGCCGCATCATCTTCACCACGAGGTTCAAGATTATGTCTTCACGATGACTTTCGAGGACTTGTTCTTACACTTCAACCTCGACGCCCTCGACGTCTCACTCAAGCAATGCTCGACACTGTAAGTGTGTACAATCACAGTCTACATTCGTAATACCGATAAATGTCATATATAATTCCTTACTTTTGTGTGTGTGTGTGTGTGTATATATATATATATATATATATATATATATATATATATATATATATATATATATATATATATATACATGATTTCTAAGGCTAGATCAAGGAAATCACCAGTAGGTTTTCTCGACCCATACTTGGTCTCCATGCAAAGCATCCAGGAGGATGCATCCTTCGTCGAGGCTTACATGACAACATCATTGTTGTCCCACCGCAACAAGGAATTCATACTTTTGCCCTACAACTAGGGGTAAGTGCTGCACTACTGGCTATACTTGTTGATTTGTACTTTATAAGCAACACGAACTTAGGTTTAATGACTATGGCGACATACCTGTGTAGGTTCCACTATATTCTAATTGTAATTATATCAAAATGGAACAAGATAATATACCTTGATTCCCTAAAGAGGGCCAAACATGACTTCATAGTTGTCTAACAATTAATCGATAGGTAAACACATTTTCTCCATAGATAACTCTACTGTAGTCTTTCCTTCCTTTGCAATGGCTAAGTCTAACTTTTTGGAATCACGTAGGTCGTTCGCCTCGTACGTTGCTACTGGAGGGAGATCCAAGGGAGGGATCAACGCCCTATGGTACGATCTAAATTTTCTAGTATTCGCTAGTACACATTAATCCTATATAACACTTCATAGTAATGCCTTTCGAATTAACCAATTCTATTTTTGTAGTGCCACCAGCAGCCGTCGGGCAACACCTGTGGATACTATGTTTGCTATAACATGCAACTACTCCTCAGTTCCGCGATGACCAATGATCCTCAAGTTTGTCAATCTTGCAATAATTATTTCATACTTATCAATTTATATATATGCACGACTTTAATCTTCCTAGCGACAGGTTGCGATCATCGCTACAACTGCGTTGGAACATGCCGAGCTCAAAGGGATTCGAGGACAGTTTGCGTACTTCTTGTCGCGTGAGGTCATAAACCCAAAAGGGGAGTTCCAAAATGTAGATTGAACTTGATTGGGATAAGATTAAACTTAATGGTACATGTGTGTATTTGTTCATGAATGGTTAATTTTAGTTAATTGATTTGTGAAATGGATGTGCTTGTTTCTGAAATGAATGTGAATTAGATGTATACATGTACTTGTTATGTTTTGCTTGTTTCAGAGGGCATGGCTAGTATTTCCTGAGGCTAGCCAATAAACGGAAATAGATTTAGCAATGCAAAAGAATATCACAGACGATTTGTCCTTCCTTAGGATAAACCATCTGTGATACATCAGCTATCACAGACGATTTATCTACAAACCGTCTATGATACATCAGCTATCACATATAGTTTTATCTATAAATCGTCTGCGATACATCAGTTATCATAGGCAGTTTCATCCATAAACCATATGTGATAGTCACATATTACAGACAGTTCTGAGCTAATAACCGTCTGTGGCAGTCTGCATCACAGATGGTTCGAAACCATCTATGATGATCTCATGTCATTACTGACTCATAAACATTGATGGCTCATGAAACCGTCTGTGATGACGTTTTTGAACCGTCTGTGATGACCTTAATTAAGCACAATACCAGAACTCAAAATGTGCATCAAGTTTGGTGCATAATTTTGTCTACGTATTGTGCACATGCCCATACATATTTTGTACATCCCCACTGTAACAGCCTATCGGCGATCGAGTCACTGATCTTACAAAATAAAATAGAGGAAAATAGCGAAGAGTTCTTGGGAGAGAATGAGACTGCTGTTTATTGATATGAATTGTCTATTACAAGGGGTGTCCTTGATATGGCAGTGGACTATCCCTAGTTACACTCGACTGCTATGCTAATGCTTAAGATGAAATCTGATCGCTTGTTGATCTCTTGGATTGGGTTCAGGCTAACCAAATTGTCCCCCATCTTCTCCTTTGATCTTCCTTTAAATAGTTGATGAAGTGGTGGCAGTTACTCTTTGAAGAGGCACTTGTTGGAACCGTCGCGACCGGTCGGAGAGAGGCAGCAGTTGTTGAAGTATCAACCGTCGATCAGTTAATATTAGCAGAAAGCATAACCATATGGTGGTTAATGTTAGTAACTTAGAGCTATGAATCGTCGTGTGGTTTGGAACAAATGAGGAACATGTTCCATTCGTCACACGGAAAGAATATACTTGGAACAGATCCGAGTGCCAGTTCATAGTTGCTACGAGCAGCTACCTAGTCAGATTATGAACAGATCTAAGTGCCAGTTCATCGGGACTCAATTACGAATTAGCTAGTCTCAGATTTGAGCGAAAAGAACTCAAGATTTTGGAGGCGAAAGGGATGCTACCAGGCAAGAGCCTGATTCCCTGGAAATATGTGGACAGACAACATTTTCCTAGTGGTGAAGAGGGGGAGATTCCTGTTTTCCTCGCATACATCGAATGCGGGTTCAGACTACCCATGCACCGATTTCTTCTGAAGGTCTTGGAGTATTATGGAGTCGAGTTGGTGAACCTCGCCCCCAATGCGATTGCCAAACTGAGTATCTTTGTCTACCTTTGTGAAGTGTACCTAAGGATTTCGCCAAATCTAGAACTCTTCAGGTACTATTACAAGATGGGGAAGTTGGGGAAATCGCTGGGGTTGCCTCGAGAATGCACTCTACGCCTCCACGATGGGAAGGCCGGTGAGTACATTCGCATGTTCCTCAAATCCTTGTGATCATCATGGAAGAAGAACTAGTTCTACATGACAGTCATTGCTGATGACAGCCTTTACTTCGCCGAAAAGAAGGCGAACGAGACCCCAGAGTGGCGTTCTTCTACGAAGAAGGAGGGGATAGTGGGGAGTTGGATAGAGGCATTCATGCAGAACACGCTCGGCGTGTTCGCTGCGTCGCGCCATCCTCATGCCCGTGCGCCCTCTGCGTCCTATCACCTCTGCGCTGCCCTCGCGCCCAGGCCCCCCTTTGCTCCTTCTCTCCCCGTTGCGTGCCCCCGGCCCGCACTCACTGCTCCCGCCACGCCGCACGGCCATCATGGCGCCCTCCAACGGCCATTTTCTCCCCTCTTGGCTACAAAAGCCGGCCAGCCCCTACCCTTGCCCCCCTCCCCACCATTCTTCCCTCTCCTCTCTTGCGAAGAAGAGTGCGCTCTGTCTGGCCACCGCGCCACCGTCGCATTTCCACCGCTCCAGTAACCCTCTTTCCTAACCTCTCACGTCACATTGTGTTCCCATGAATCACGAACGTTTCCCCTCAAACAATTTTGGGTTTCATGTAGTGATTGCTGGATTTCTTCCTCTTCCTCATTGTCGGCTGAAAGACCTCCACTGCTCGATCTTCGTCATCGGTGAGTATTTCGCCGGGCTAGGTGCGTCATCTCGCGTTGCCAGTTAGTACCCTCTTGCTTTCCCCACCTCCATTCTACTTCTCCGCCATCATGGAGTTCCACCACTGCCATACCTCCATTGGTGCCACCAACCGTTGTCGCCCTGCCTCATCAGAGCTCCCTCCAACTTCCTCCGCACGCCACCCCATCGCTGGTGCCTTTGCATAGCTGTGTGCCGCCGCCACCGCATGTCCCACCTCCGTCGTCCTGGGCCACCTTTGGTGGCGCCGCCCATGGGGTCCCCTCCTCCGTGGGGACCCATTTTGCCCATCTGCCAGCCGCCCCGCCACCTACCTCGCCGGCGTAGCCGCTACTCCCTTGTAGTCTGCACTTCCTCTATTTCTTTCTCTCTGTTGAAGCTCTTTGTGAACTGCTTTGAGTCACTGACATTGAGGCCCCACTATCATACCCTCATCCCTTCCTCCCTTTCTCCCTTTATTCCTCTTACAAGTGGGCCATGGGTGTCATACCCTCAATGGCTTGGTTGTAAAATACTAGAACAGTGTAATCTGGAATAATGCATTATCGGGATTTTCATCATTTCATGTGAAAATCAAACTTTCAGACGCTCATTCTCTTTCGTACGAACTTCGATTCCATCGATTTTTGTTTCTAAATTTTCTAAATTCAACATCTTTCTATTGGAAGTGGTTTTGTTAAATTTGGAGTTCATTTGATATTTCTTTTGTATTTACTTGCTTTGCTCATCTGTTTGTTCTTTTTCCTATGCGATTGTCTGAATAGAGTTCGAAGACACGGGAGAGCTCCAGTTTGATCAAGCTCAAGAATTTCAAGACCTCTTTACTTTGACCCAAGCAAGTCAACACTTTGATCATATTGAACCTACATTTTATGCAATTTTATATTTTTAAAAATTATCAAATTGCTTGCTTAATTCCTTATACAAATGTATGTCAAATCTTAAGGTAGTTAGATGCCAATTTGATACCTTAATATTATACCATTCTTTGACAATTGGATCCCTTAATCCTTATCACCCTAGATATTATGTGGTAACCTTACTAGATATAGTTCGTACTTAAGCGCCATGCTAGTCTGGCTTAAGTACTAGGGCATTAATTTTTCTAATCATCATCTTTTAAATATGAAATTGTTTTGGGTAGTCATTGGAGGTAAATGACTAGTATATTTGAGATAATTTAATTTATGCTTCTCAAAACCCTAATAACTTGTTGTTATCATATCTGGGCGGATGTTATGATGGTGGGTGCTGATGTAGCACGTGCATTGGTGCAACGTGGTATGTACCGCCCAGATGACTTTAAGGACTTAATCCTATGATGGCCATCCAATGTAAAATAGTTCAACCACAAGTCTACAATGGTGTTGACCAGGCTAAATAATTTGTATCCAATAGTGCGAGTTGCACCATTGGAGTGACCCACGAGTCGTGTTGCTAGCGTAAGCCGTCGTGGACACGAGGTGTGTCGCTGGTGTAAGCCGCCGTGTGGCACAAGTGGGGATCTGGGTGTGGTTGACGTGGGTGTGGTAGGCGTAACCACCCTCAGATGAAATCTTAGCGGGTGTAACTTACACTGGGGGTGCATTGTAAAGGCCTTGTGATGATCTCCTTGATTCACATGTCTAAAAAACGTATGTATATATCAAATGATTATCTCTTGTGGATAAAGTGTACAGTCTCTGTATAGTATAAACTATTAGAACAACCGTGCCCACGGTCAGGGTGGGCATGGGAACTTACTCGAGTTAGTTCTATTTTTATAAACCTTTGTGGGTGGGATGAAAACTCGTCGAGTGGATGTAACCTTGATTTTGAATTTTCCTGGGTGGATGTACCCCATTATTGTTAATAAGTTGGATGTAACCCTAATCAAAATTAAGCATAAGGTGGATGTAACCTACACCGTTATAAATATTGCACAACTTCTCTTTAATAAAATGTGGTTTGGTTAAAATGCTAAGTTATAAAATTTTCTATATATGGTAATTGAAAATGTTGGTTTAGCAAATAAAAGAACCCGAGCCATCCTTGTTAAACCTTGTATGTATATCTATTGCGTTGTGTGTTGGCTCGCGAGCACAGTTGTTTGTGCTCACTCTCGTTCTCCCCAAAACCCTCAGAGCCCATGGACCAAGAATACTACGCATACTACGAGGATCCAGAAGCCGATGGCAACGAAGACGATGGAGAGTGGATTAGTCTCTAGTAGTTTAGATCTCACCCCAGTCTAGCTGGCTACGTCGGTGCTTGCGCACACCAATATTATCCAAGTCTTTGGGTAATATCAGTCATACACATGTTATCCTAGTCGCTTGCCTATGGCGAGATGTGTCTTCCCCTTTTGCTTCAACTATCGCTTCTGCGGTTATGTAATGTATTCATTTGGCCAGTTCAGCCTTATTGTAAAACTTGACCCAATGTGGTTTATGTGCACTCTGTTGTGTTGTAATATAATGTATGGTACAGTTTACGTCCTGCATGAAATGATTCAGTGATGTATCTGTGAGCACTATCTACTGATCTAGAGAATAATGCGGTGGTTTCATAGAGGATTCTGGATTACGAAATCTAGGTTTGACACCCACTATATAGATACACTCCCTTCTCTTTCCTCCCTCAATTCTCTCCCCACCTCCTCTCCCCTCTCTCCCCATGAACACCCGACCCTTGATTTTGCCCGGCGACTGGCAAGCATGTGCGGCATCATGGAGAAGACAGGCAGTGACGAGCACCAGCCTCCTCGATATCGACACCAATCTACCTTCTGCGAACCCCGCCCTATCCCACCGATGTTGTATTCGACCACTCCTGAACCGTCCACCGCCATCCTCATCATGTGACACCTCCGCCACCACATCCACCTCACGCAACCATGGCCCGACCACGCGGTGCCTAAGAAATCCACCTCACACCGCCGGTGCCCTCCTTTCCATCCTCCTCCGCTAGGACCACCACATCACCGTCCACACACACACAGGTTTTGGCCATCCTCCTCCCCCATTCCATTTTTTGTTTTCAAATTTGTCTTGGAATGTCCTAAAAATTCTTGTCATTTGCCATTCTTATTTTTTCTCAAACTTCATTGCTAATATGCACCAAACATAAAAAACAATTTCACCAAAAATCGAAAGCACTTTTCAAAATTTAATGAAAAATGAATCAAAACTATGTACCTAAATTTGATAAAAAAAATATGAACATAAAAAATGTTCGTAATTTGATCAGGAAAATGTTCAAAATTTGAACAAAAAATGAACTAGAAAAATGTTCAAAATTTGACAAAAAATGGAAAAATAAAAGTTCAAAACTTGAACAAAAAAATGTTCAAATTTCGACTCGAAAATGAACCCATATAATGTTCAAAATTCATCTACACAAATGAACCATGAAAATGTTTAAAAATCGATGAAAAATGAACAAAAAGTTGTTCAGATTTAACACGAAAAATGAAAAAAAAAATGCAATGTTTTCTATGTCCCCTCCCTCCAAATTATTTCAAATTCAAACATACATCCCTCGAAAATGTCCTCTTTTCTCAAATACATATGACTTGTATTTCCTATTCTCTCAAATAAGTGAATTATTTTTTGAACTGTACATGCTTCTCTCTCCCCTCCCCCCCCCCCTCCCCCAAGCAGCACAAATCTCATAGCACAATGGGTGGATAGGATAGAACTTGTAGCTCCAAGCGCTAGTTGTTTCACATTTTTCATATAACTTATTTGGTATCCCCTTTAATTAAAAAAAACATGTGGTTTTGGGATACAAGCAATTGTTCAAATTTAGGCTATTGATATTTTTCAAAATATTTATATTTAATACATGAAAATCATATTAGTATATTTGTGTCTATTTTTTCATATTATTATATTTTTATTAGGTTTTATAAATATGTTATAATAGAAATTAGTGGTCAAAGTTGTATTTTGAGGACCGTGTCGATGTCCAAAACTACATGTCTTTTTGTGCCCTGGTGGAAGGAGTAAATCACCTAAAGCTTTCAAATTGGAGAATGATAGCGTCAAGGCCCAGATGGATTGTACATAGATCGGACGCCTTAGTCCCCATCGCCACTCATTGCATCTCAATCTTTCTTCTTGAGCACATCTGCGATAGTACGACTGTCACCTTGCGTCCTCCTCCTTCCTCCCTCCCTCCTCATCTCATGAGCCGAAGCTCCAGCAAGCTGGTAGCGGCGAGGAGATCTCCACTAGAGATGAGCTCATATTTCTTGTTGGGACCCTGGATCACTAAATCCGAGCCCTCTATGTATTCTAAACTAGTCCCATGATCAGTAACTAGTTCACACAGTTGCAACATCAATGAAATCATATCTATACAACAAGATAGCTAAGAAAAGGCAAATTAATATTACTTCGTAGCAACGAACCTTATGGTCAAATTTTACAGAGTTTGCCACGCAGGGCTTAACAACAAAAGATAAACTTGCAGCGGAATAAAACAAACTTGTGGTAGCCATCCGACATGTCCACAGGCAATCGAGTGGAGAACATAGCCTAGTTTGCATAGTCTTCGAAGTACTCCTAGTAAAACTCGGTATGCCTTGGTTCTTCCTTGGTGACTGGTCAACAATGGTGCAAATCTATGAGTACATAAAGTACTTAGCAAGTCGTAAGGAAATATATGCAAATAATATTCATGCAAGGCTTGAACAAGGATAGATTTATGGCTATTTTGTAGAAAGCAATATTGACAGTAAATAAAGTAAATAGATTGAAAAGCATAATTTAAAAGACATATTAAATAATTTAACAATTTTCTTTGTAACAACAAGTGAACACCCCAACCAACAACCAACAACCCGTTCACTTCCCCAACCAACAACCGATGAACACCCGTTCACTTTCCAACCAAACCACCGTTCCAATATTTTTGAAAAAATTTACCCCTCATGTGAAATCACCAGGCGTTGTCTATAACTGGGGACACGGCTATTCGAATAGTTTTTAACACTCTGCAGAGGTTGTACAACTTGACCCACAAGAGATAATCATCTTATAACGTCAGCCATGACACGCTTCTGTAGGCGTGTGACTAAGTGATTATCATAAGGCTTTTACAAAGTTCTATCTTAACCCAGTTCTGCCCGCTAAGGTTTCACCATCCGGCCTCCTCTTGCGCCAATTCAACAACCCCAAACAAAACCAAATCAAAACATTAGTAATTATTCAGCCAGGTCCATCCCATACTGGACATGTGGTTGTCTGATGAGCTCGGATCAATGGTGCACAAAGTTAAGTCCTTAGTGATTGCTCAGGCGAGACTACCACATCCCATGTGCCTCGCGCATCTATGTGCCTCCCGCACCCTATATTGTGCCTCCTGCATTGTGCCTCGTGCATTCCTCCTTTACTACCCGACCACTCGCCTGAGCATAAATCATTTTTGTTCAACCCGGTCAAATGGCAATCCTTACCATGGCACAACAAATTTTAATAAGAGTGGTCTCGCCACAATTCCATATATCATTAGGTCAAAATTAATCGTTTATGAACATGTGATCAAGAATCCCCATCATGACTAAGCATGACTAGCGTAACACGATACCCATGTCGGTAATAAAAATATGACTAACTAATAGTAACCCAATCTATGGTGTCCGAGGGTACATGTCATTTACAATTATTCAAGGAGGCATACTGACAATTAGATATTTAACTATTCCCAAAAACCATTATTATAAAATTTGCAATGCGTGACGATATAAAACAATATAATTTTATAGAAATGGGTATGACATAATCAAATGTCTACGACTTGCCTTCGTTGGAGGTTTGAGTTGCTTCGACTAACGGGTCTAGGAATTCTATGGAAACGCCGGAATCTATACGAGTGAAATGAGCCAAATAAATACAATAATTCCAAATAAAATCCAAAAAATATCAAATTAGAACCAAAAGAAAGATATTGAATTTATAAACAAGAATCGACGGAATCAGAGTTCGTATGAAGGAGAACAAACGTCCAGGAGTTTGACATCACATGAAATGATAGAAAATAGAAAAGGGAATATTCCTGGAATATCATTTTTCAAGAATTAGGATTAAAAGAGTGGCTGACTTGAGGGCTCCACATGGAAGAGAGAGAGATGGCAAGGGAGAGGAGCTACTGTGAATGATAGGTGGGCCCCATTTGCATGTGAGAGGGATGGAGAGATGAGAGGAGGTGCGTATGACAAGTGGGTCCCACTTGGAAGTGGTACAAAGAAAGAAAAGGACACAGAGTAGAGTAGGGAGCTGGGGGGAGGGGCACAGGGTAAGGGCTACCAGTGGTGAGGGGCAGGGAGGCGGTCGGCGGTGAGCACCAAATGGAACCCACGGGATGGAGTTCCCATGGGTTGTGGCGGCGGTGGTGCGGTGGCGGCGAGGTGTGTGCACTGCGGTGAAGGAGGGTGCCCTGGGAGATAGAGGAGCATGGGTTGTGCCTCGGCGAGGAACATGTAGGTAAAGACGGCTCGGTCGGGGAAGGTTCGGAACAGCGGCACCACGGCGGCCATTGTCGGCGACGAGGAGCTTGCGATGGCGAGGCTTCGGCGAGGAAGAAGATGAGAGGAGGTGGGAATGGGTGGACAACCTTTGGGAAAGTGCTATGATGCAGCTAGCTCGATGAAAGGTGGGTGGAGAGGAGATCAAGAGGAGGTGGCGGTGGTGGCGTTGGAGAAGAAAGAGAAAGCGGCGGCGAGGAGCCGGTGGGAGAGGAGGAGAGGAGGAGGAAGGAGCTTGGCCGGCTTTTATAGAGGAAGAAAGAGGGGCAACGCGGTATGGGAGATGCGGGCGGGGCACCGGCCAGAGTGCACATAGCACGGGCAGAGCAGGCCAGGGCCGAGGCGGCACGCGTGGGGATGGGCGGACCGAGCGGCAGCGCGGGAGGCGGAGGAGGTGGGCACAGGGTATGGGCGGCCCATAGCTCGAGGTGCTAGTGGGAATCCAGGCATGCGACATGGCTTTGCAATGTGCGCACGGGAAGAAGAACAGGAAGTAGGAGGTAGAAGAAAGAGAAAAAAGAAAAGGAGAAAAAGGAGAAAAAGAAAGAAAATCCAAAAATAAAATAAATTTAGGAAAAATTCTAGAAAATTCCATAAAAATCCTTGCAACCTGAAAAGATTGAATAAAATAATTTTGAATTTAATTGAAGTTTATGTTAATCATTTAAAATGTTTTTCATTTTCTGAAATTCCAATTTAAGATTTAATTAATTCAATAAAATGCAAATGGTTTATTTTAATTTTAAAGCTTAAAAAAACTTCTGAAAACTGGGATGACTAAAAAAATAAAAAGAACTCAAAGGAAATAACAACAAGGCCTTGGAAAAAGAAAATCCAAGATAAAACCAAAAAATCAAATAAAACAATTTTATTTAATTGGAGTTTGATTTACTCACATTAAATTGTTTTTAATTTATGAAATTTTAAATTAAGCATTAACAATTCAAGAAAATTCAAATGGTAATTTCTATTTTGAAATTTTTAAAAAGGCTTAAAAATTTGGATGTTACATCCCTCCCCACGCCCCTCTCCCCTCTTGTCCCCAAAGCCTCCTCCCTCTTCCTCATCATTCCTCACCCAACTCCTCCCTCCCTCCCTCGTCCTCCTCCAGCGAGTCAAAGCTCCACGAGCCACCGGCGGCCAGAGATTGCTACTAGAGATGAATTCCTTTCGTGAGGGGGCGTCCAAGCGATGCACTAGAGGAGGCAAGGGTGTCAGATCTGCACAAATTGGAGGGATCCGGCGGAGGGCTGACGATGAGCCATCGAGGTGGCCTTGGTCACACCCAGATCTAGGCTTATCGCCGAGGAGGCTCTGAGCTAGCCATCTCCTCCCCCTCCGGCAATCTTAGTCATCAAATCTATGGGCATGGCCTTCGCCTCCAGTGTGCTTTCACTACTACAAAAAGGCTAATGCTAAACGCCTCATCACAGACGGTTGACCAAAATCGTCTATGTTACTGACTGCGCTAAAAACCATCTGTGAAGAAGTAATATCACAGACAGTTCATGTTGAAAACCGTCTGTGAAGTATCACAGATGGTTCTTGTTCAGAACCGTCTGTGATACTTCATAGACAGTTTTCAACACGAACTGTCTGCGACTTCCCATCCTCATCACAGACGGTTTGTATTGAAAATCGTCTATGATAAGTATATTTGATTTTATCATGGTTTAAAATCAGAGAGTCTGTGATAAGTATTTATGATTTTGTCATGGCTTGAAATCACTAGTGATTTCAAGCTATAGTAAAATCAGAGTGTTAGTGATTCCAAGCTATAGTAAATCGGAGGGTTAGTGATCTCAAGTCATGGTAAAATCGGTTATTTAGTCTTACTTATCACGCATGGTTTTTAATATGAACAAATGCGTGATACTAGCTCATTACATACGGTTTTTGTTTGAAACCGTCTGTGATACTAGCTCATCACAAACGGTTTTTGTTTGAACCGTCTGTGATTTATGGAAATTTTTGAACGCTTGCGCGGGAGGCGAAATTTTTTGGCGCTGTCCTATTATACCCACCCCACCTTGTCTTTCATCAGTCTCTCCCCCTCCCCTCCCCACGCCGAACTCTGTCGATTGCCCTCGATTCCCCGATGCGGTTCAACGAGGAGACATAGCCGAAGCGAGGAGGAGGAGGAGGAGGAGGGACGACAGAGCTCTATGTCCGCGCAAGAGGTAGACTACCGAAAAGTACGTTTATATTCCTAAAATATACACAATTTGTTGGCTATTTGATGGTTCTTATTTTATTTGTACCTAATGCCAGAGCGCCGTCGGAGGTTTTCGGTCGTCTCTCCTTTTCCTTGCTGATGAGCTTGAGTCGAATTCGGACGACAGGCAAGAACAGTTTGTGATATGCTAGTAAGGTACATAGAGGAGCTCATAAGACCAATCTAAGAAGCCGATGAGTTCTTCAAGAGCTTGGAGGCACAGATGGTTTCTAGCTAGTTTAACTCTATAATTTATTCTTTTTTCCCATTCGAAGGGGATATTGTGAAACTTTTTGGTTTCTCTTTTGCTAGATAGGTCTCTCCTACAATGTGTTTGCCATCAGAATTTTAATTGAATTTTAGTTGTCTTGCTAGAGGTTCTGAGCGGTTTTGTTCGAACTGTGCAGTGATAGCTCTTTTCACATACGGTTCAAAAACCGTCTGCGATGACCTCATGTCATTACGGACTCATAAACTCAGACGGCTCACAAAACCGTTTGTGGTGATGTTTTTGAACCGTCTGTAAAGATCTTTTTTGTAGTAATGTTTTGTTGTAGACATTTTCTCGAATTGTTATAGAGTTGTTTATTGATTGTTGTATGAACGGTTATACTTTGTTGCAATATGGTTTCTCAAATGTTGCCGCAAGATGTATTTGTTGCAACTGCGTTGTTGATTTGTTGCATAAGAGTGGGGTTTTGTCGTAATGTCTCTTCTCAAATGTTGTGGCAAGATGTATTTATTGCAATCATGTTTTTGTCTTGTTCTACAAGAGTAAATTTTTGTGGCGGTAGGGATGTCCATTTGTTGCACCAAGAAATCCGTGCTTGTTGCATCGAGTTGAGAATTTGTTGTATTTTGTTACATCGGATGAGTGTTTGTTACGGGCTTACCAAATAATTGTTGCGTCTTACCAATTTTTGTTTTGCCTCATCAGATAGCTGAGACTAACTGTTTTAAGTCAGATCCGATATCGGAGAGGAGCGTAAGATGGTACCTCCTTTGGAATTCTGTTCCATTCTCTCCTCTCGCTTGGCTAGGGCTGTGCTCTGCTCGTGCAAAGCTGCACCATCTACACTTGGATCATCTCGCGAGAAGCAACTTCCCCGAAGCAACGTCGTTTTCTCGCGACTAGCCGTCGTGGCGTCTATTCCTTTTCTCCAAAATTTTCCCCCTTCCTTTTTTGAACAAATAATCCCAATTCTCACCCTTAATTATGGCGTCACGTCATTGTTCCTCCCCCCTCGCGCCTATATAACCAGCTCCCCACTTTGCTTTCCCTGCACTCCTCACCTCTGCTTCTGCTCCTCCTCCTCCTCTCAGCGCGGCATCGCCATTGCTAGCTGATTGAGCTTCTCAATTATACTTTAAAGCAGTTAATCGCAGCTGTAACGAATAACTGCGCTCCGCACTCTCTAGCTCGATCTCTGTGTACCTCTCGATCTACAATGGCGCTCCAAGCATCATCGACGCCTTCCGCGTTCCGCGCGGTCCCGACCACAGCCAACGCCTCTTGCCGGCGGCAGGTACGGCTGATAGGCGCTAGCTCGCCGGATAACTGTCCTTTCTGCTTGCCTATTCCATGCGCTGAAGTTTGTCGTCTCAGTTTGTGCCTTGTCGGCTCGCCGGAGCTGTCGTTGTCGTACAGCTGAACGCGTGCTCTGTTTCTTGGAGAAATCGAAGCTTTGGACGTGTTGTTGATGGGGGTGATTTTGATGTTGTTTGCAGTTCCATGTGCGCGCGAGCGCGGCGGCGGCCGCGGGAGGCGGCGATGGGAAGATGATGAGGAGGAAGGAGAAGACGACGGGCCCGTGGAAAATCGACTACTCCGGCGAGAAGCCAGCGACGCCGCTGCTCGACACCATCGACTACCCCGTTCACATGAAGAACCTCTCCACCCCGGTATATTCTTCAATCTTCATCTCCTCCAGCTCCGGCTTGGAAGCAGCGGCTGAATTTGGTTTCTTGTCGTTGAATGCGTTCAGGACTTGGAGCAGCTCGCGGCGGAGCTCCGGGCGGAGATCGTGTACACGGTGTCCAAGACCGGCGGCCACCTGAGCTCGAGCCTGGGGGTGGTGGAGCTGGCGGTGGCGCTGCACCACGTGTTCGACACGCCGGAGGACAAGATCGTCTGGGACGTGGGGCACCAGTCGTACCCGCACAAGATCCTGACGGGGAGGCGGTCGCGGATGCACACGATCCGGCAGACCTCCGGCCTGGCCGGGTTCCCGAAGCGCGACGAGCGCGCACGACGCGTTCGGCGCCGGCCACAGCTCGACGAGCATCTCGGCGGCGCTCGGGATGGCCGTTGCGCGCGACCTCCTCGGAAATAAGAACCACGTCATCTCCGTGATCGGCGACGGCGCCATGACCGCCGGCCAGGCCTACGAGGCCATGAACAACTCCGGCTACCTCGACTCCAACATGATCGTCGTCCTCAACGACAACAAGCAGGTCTCCTCCCACCGCCACCCTCGACGGGCCTCCAAGCCCGTCGGCGCGCTCAGCAAGGCGCTCACCAAGCTCCAGTCCAGCACCAAGCTCCGGCGGCTCCGCGAGGCTGCCAAGACCATCACCAAGCAGATCGGAGGGCAGACGCACGAGGTGGCGGCCAAGGTCGACGAGTACGCGCGCGGCATGATCAGCGCATCGGGCTCGTCGCTCTTCGAGGAGCTCGGTCTCTACTACATCGGCCCCGTCGACGGCCACAGCCTCGACGACCTCGTCACCATCTTCGAAAAGGTTAAGTCCATGCCGGCGCCGGGTCCGGTGCTCATCCACATCGTGACGGAGAAGGGGAACGGGTACCCGCCGGCGGAGGCCGCCGCCGACAAGATGCACGGCGTGGTCAAGTTCGACCCGACTACGGGGAAGCAGTTCAAGGTCAAGGGCCCGACTCTGTCGTACACGCAGTACTTCGCCGAGTCGCTGATCCGGGAGGCGGAGGCGGACGATAAGGTGGTCGCCATCCACGCGGCCATGGGCGGCGGCACGGGGCTCAACTACTTCCAGAAGCGGTTCCCGGAGCGGTGCTTCGACGTCGGCATCGCGGAGCAGCACGCCGTCACGTTCGCCGCGGGGCTCGCGGTCGAGGGGCTCAAGCCGTTCTGTGCCATCTACTCGTCGTTCCTGCAGCGCGGCTACGACCAGGTGGTGCACGACGTCGACCTGCAGCGGCTGCCGGTGCGCTTCGCCATGGACCGCGCGGGACTCGTCGGCGCGGATGGCCCCACGCACTGCGGCGCCTTCGACGTCACCTACATGGCCTGCCTCCCCAACATGGTCGTCATGGCGCCCGCCGACGAGGCCGAGCTCATGCACATGGTCGCCACCGCCGCCGCTATCAACGACCGCCCCAGCTGCTTCCGCTTCCCCCGCGGCAACGGCATTGGCGCCGTCCTTCCTCCCAACAACAAAGGCAACCCTCTTGAGGTACCTACTTACCTAATTGCTACTCCTAACAAAATGATCAATGCTTTCTTCGAGGTCTCTAATGGCGGCGGTACTTTGGGAATCGTGCAGATTGGCAAGGGGAGGGTGCTGGTCGGAGGCAACCGGGTGGCGCTCCTGGGGTACGGCACGATGGTGCAGGCCTGCCTAAAGGCGGCGGAGGCGCTCAAGGAGCACGACATCTTCGTCACCGTCGCCGACGCCCGCTTCTGCAAGCCGCTCGACACGGAGCTCATCCGGGAGCTCGCCACCGAGCACGAGGTCCTCATCACCGCCGAGGAGGGCTCCATCGGAGGGTTCGGCTCCCACGTCGCTCACTACCTCAGCCTCAGCGGCCTCCTCGACGGCCCCCTCAAAGTAAGTAGTATCTTCTTTCAGAACTGGTAACTGATCTATCATCTGTACGGTTTTCTTTTAGAACAGCACAGAAGGGTTAATTCCTCCGTGGAAGATTTCCGTGTTCTTCGCCGATTCTTGTTAGCCTAACCATGCTGCTGACGTTTTTGCAGCTGAGATCCATGTTCCTGCCGGACAGGTACATAGACCACGGTGCACCACAGGACCAGACGGAGGCGGCAGGGCTGACACCAAGGCACATTGCTGCCACAGTGCTGTCCCTGCTGGGGAGGCCATTGGAGGCACTGCAGCTCAAGTGAATCAGCCAGCATGTACATCAATCAGCACATAAATAAAACCGAGTAGATGTCATCTGATCATGCTGCTGCTCCATCCCTAACCTAGCCACAGTCACATGGGTCTGGTTTAGCCAGTAGGCATACCACTACTGTACTTACTAGCTAGGTAGGTAGCTGCAGGAGAAGCCATGCCCATGCCATGCGTGTGTTTCTTGGCCTGTTCCAATACTTCCAAATGCAAGAGGATATATAAGGAGGGCGTACAGTGCAAGAGGATGGATCAAGTGAAAGGAGGAGCCTTACTTGAGAACTCCGGAGGATATGCCTAGCTCTCAGCTGATCTTGCCAGTGACATATGCATGCATGGCTCTACATGTTCCTTTGTTTGTTTTGTATAGATGACAGGTAATAAGTATATTAAATCATGTAATACTCGGTGCTTTATGCATAAGAAAGATGAATAAGTTCTTGTCATTAGAGAAAGGGCCACGGGCCTTGTGAATTGTGATCTCCTCTTGTGTTTTGTCCTTGTGTAATCCTTGTGTTCATGGAATCAGGGGAGTGGATGGGTTTAGCATCTCGCAGTGTTATTAAGGGGCAGAATATTCCCAGGTGCCTGATTTTAAATAAGCTCTTGGCTTGACTCTTGGAGACAAGTACAGAGATTCCCTGTTAATGAAGACATGGCCGCAATCTAGACAAACTTATAATGAGTTCACCGATGTCTTTAATGATTAGCAAACAATGTTAGTAACGAGTTCACATCTGAAAAAAGCTTAAAGCTAATCACAGTGGACTTGACTAGGGGTCTGTTTATTTCGGCTATGCTTTTCTGAAAAGCGGCTTTCGGCTGTGCTGCAGGGCTTTCTGACTGTTGGCTGAATGGCTGGTCTTTTCTGATTTGGTGTTTGGTTGTCTGGCTTTTAGGTAGGCTGACTGCAGCTTCCGAGATGTGAAATGTCTGAAATGGCTCTAAGGATAGTAATGGCGTTTAACGTAATTAACAATATTTAACAATATTTACTAACATTTAACAATATTTAACGACGTTTAAGGACATAACAATATTTGACGATATTTAACAACATTTAATGACATTTAACGATAATTGAAGACTATTAACGACGACTAACACAATTAACAAGAACTACCGAGATTAACGACAATATACTGTAAACAACGCTATATATTGTTACTATGGCATGCATGCAGTTAACTTTCTCAAAACTTTCTTTAACCATTAATATGCATGAAACTATCTAGATTAACCATATGAAAATAGTAGAACTTTTTTTAAATGTTTTCAAAAGATTATAATTTTATAAGCTTGTGATTACTAAAAATAACAGTCAAAGTATTGGGCATTAGTTAGATGGGACTGTCTATTTATAAGTTGCCTGAAATTTTTTTAAGTTTAAGTCACTTGTTGTGACCATTGGATCAATATCCAATCATATGACATCCATTGGATCAATATCCAATCATAAGACAATCATATAACACACCAATCTTTACACAAATTTAATGGTCACAACAAATGACTTAAACTTAAGAAAACTTCAGACAACTTAAAATTAGCAAAACCATAATTAGATTACTACTACATTAGATAATTAACCAGTATCTGCAAGGTATATATCTTTAACTAGGGGTGGGCATTTGTTTTTTTTTTCTTTTCGGTTCAGTTCTTTCGGTCTTAAAATATTTCGGTTTCTGAGAACTTATCACTGAATTAACCCAACTAAAATAAAACACCGAATCTAATTTGCCGAAATATTTCAGTTCGGCTAATTCGGTTTTTCGGTAAACCGAGTTTTGACAGCAACCAAGCAAGTGATGGAAAAAAAAAAAAGGAATTGAGCAAGAAGGTGAGAAACCAAGCAAACAACAATACAACATACATTGCACAATTGCTCGGTTACCGCCCACGCCACAGCTCTCGGTGCTGCAAGTCGCACCTTTGCAGCCTCGTAGGTAGCAGCCCTAGGCACTTGCCGGCTTTACCGCTCGGTCGCAGAAGCCCTCCGCGCTGGCTGCACATCTCAGCCCTCGCCGCTTGGTGGTCTCCTTGGTTCGTTTTTTCGATTTTGGTGGAAAAAATGCCTACCCCCATCTTTAACCCCTCTGCCGATGAAAGACACTACAATATTGAGCATGATCTTTGGATATGATCATTGGGCACTCTGCTTTTATGTTTCCCTTGTAGCATTTGCTAAGAACTTCCTTACATTCAAAATAAGACTAAAATAAGTCATAACGACAAGCACATTTCAGTATACAGGCTCAAGCTCTATTGGGCGATAATAACTCATTTGAGTGCTCTCTTTTTTCTTTAGTGATCAGTACTGCAATATTTATCTGAAACGTCAAGCACAAGCAAGAGACCTCAAATGACAATGACAACAATTGAACGTCATGTTATAGAGTACAGGCATCCATTCAGAAAGCAGGAAAAAACATCTTGCAAGATTTAAACAGTTGTCGTGCTAGTACACCACACGGAATAAATTCTGCAGGAAGAGAGAAGCATGTGACATGTCGAAGTTTATAAAGCACTGTACACAAATGTAGGTACTTACAAATGGTCTGTATCTAAGAAAGATGGTCAAACACACTCATGTAAGTGTGCTGAGCAGTTGGACTGGCTGTATACTGAAATAGAACAGCTATTCACTGCGCAATTCGTTATCGGATTAATTCATTCGAGCCTAATTTTGGCAATTTAGTGTTCGATGTAGAAAAATAAAATAAAGGAAACAAGTCCCCAGTCCACAACATGAGGTTCCGGCGATCAGACTTCCAAACACACCGTCTTTGCATGCAGCTCTCAGGAGGACTTGAGAAACACTGACTGCTGACCATGCCTACTTTTCAACTTCCTCAGTGGAGAACTCACATGTTTTGAATCCATCCATGTGTATCTACAAACATGGGAGAAAGTCTTGGCAGCGTTTGCATTCATCTGCAACTTCTTACTCCATGCTCGGCTTGTCGAGGCGACGCGGAAGCTTCAGGAACGGCTCAAACAACCTGGCGGATGAACATTACAGTCAGGCAAACTGCAATATAGTGCCATGCAAAATTTTCTGCTGGAGAATTGACCTGACTTCACAAAATAACAAATTATGGCATGACTCTAATCAACTCATACAGGTCAGATGAGCAACTGAATGTGAGGGAGCATTGACTATTGACCTCAGCATTGGATGAGCATTTCCTCAACACCACATGGGGAAAAGTTGTCAAAGCATGTCGATGAACATATTCTCTGCCAATGACAAATATGAAGCTGACAATCATGACTGTGAGAAGAAGTACTAGTAGTATTTAGTAACATGCAGTAATGCAGTGTGATATTAACTACTACTGAACCTGGGGTTTTTTACGTTTTTCCATGCACATGCTTTGCAAATTGCAACAGTTTCTTTTCTAGGCCGGGACTATCTACTTTGGAAAACAGTTGGAAGACGGTCTGTTTGGTATAGCTCCAGATCTTGATTTCTCTGCTCCTCCTCCAAGATTCCACTCGGCAAATCTACAGTTATCTCAGCAAAACGTTTGGCTAACGGGTTGGCTCCGAAAACCTAAGAGAGTGGATTGAGGCAAAAAGACCATACTATTCCTGGTTGTAACACTTCTATTGTATTTGTCTTACTCATTTCTATTTGTACACAAATTTCTCGTTTTCTTTTTCCTTTCTTTTCTTTTCTTTGCAAATTTCTCAGGACCATATAAATGTATATGAATGAGACAAATTCATATCATGGCAACAAAAACCAGTAGCTTATTCATCTCATTCTCACCTATACATTACAACTCATTACAAATAGGGTCAAGATCAATTACGAGTTCGATCAGTATATGCGTCAATACAATTTCAATTAGTACATCATTGCCTCCGACCAATATCACATAATCGGCAAGCTGAAGATATCATCAAATTAGTATATTTGTTGCACAAACACAATCTGACACTCATCCGAGGGCACTGTCATCTTGGGTGGTGCGGCTCCCAACCAGAATCACCTTTGGGTCGCTCGGCGTCCTAGTTCATTTTTTGCTTCCGATTCTCGTAAAATCTGCTCCGGATTTAGCTGAGAAAAAACCGTTTGGCACAGTTCCTCCGGCTCCCGACGAGAATCCAGAAGCAGAGTTGGACCAAATAGGTCCTAAATGTTACAAATAGCAACTTATATTCTCAAGGGGCTAATGGGCCAGTATATATACACAGAGTATATGTGGGGAATATGCAAATAACCCCTTATAACACGGGTGAATAATACAATAGACATATATCTCTAACACCCCCCCTCAAACTCATGATGGATCAACAACACTGAGTTTGGAGAGATAGAAGCCGTGTTGTGCGCGAGTCTGGGCCTTCGCGAAGAAATCCGCTAGCTGAAGCTCTGAAGGCACATACTTAAGAGTAATCACCTGATCATGCACACAAGACCTTATGAAGGAAGCATCAACACCAATATGCTTGGTGAGCTCATGTTTCACAGGTTCACGAGCAATACTGATAGCACATGTACTGTCTGACAAGAGAGGAGTTGGTGTAGTGACAGAAACACCAAAATCCTCAAGTAACCATCGTAACCAAGTAATCTCTGCTGTCAAAAGAGCCATAGCTCGCAACTCAGCCTCTGCACTCGAACGTGACACTGCAGTCTGTTTCTTTGTCTTCCAGGCAATGAGAGAACCACCAAGAAAAACACAGTAAGTAGAGATGGACCGGCGATCAGAGGGATCGCTGGCCCAAGTAGCATCTGAATAAGCCTGAAGCTGTAACGAGCTGGAGCGTGGAAAGAAGAGACGGCGAGAGATAGTCCCACGAAGGTATCGCAGAACTCGAAGAAGGTGGCTGTAGTGAACCTGAGTGGGAGCAGAGACGAACTGACTCGGAATGTGGACTGGATAAGTGATATCCGGACGAGTAACAGCAAGGTAGACAAGACTCCCAACAAGATGACGATAGCGAGTCGGATCAGAAAGAGGCTCGCCATCAGAGGGTCGGAGGTGAATGTTGAGCTCCATAGGAGTCTCAACAGTACGCTGATCAGTGAGAGAGGCGCGATCAAGAAGATCCTGAATATACTTCTTTTGAGACATAAAGAAGTTATCTGGAGTGGAGGTAACCTCAATCCCAAGGAAGTAACGAAGAGGACCAAGATCCGACATAAGGAACTACTCACTAAGACGAGCCTTGATAAAGACAATGTACTCAGAATTATCTCCTGTAATGATCATATCATCAACATACAGAAGAAGAAGAGTCCAACCACGAGACGAAGTGTGGATAAAGAGCGCAGGATCATGAGCACTAGCTGAAAAACCAGCAGCAGTGACCACAGAGGAGAAGCGCTCAAACCAAGCACGAGGGGCTTGTTTAAGGCCATAGAGAGAGCGACGAAGGCGACAGACCATGCCCTCAGGAACATAATACCCAGGTGGCGGAAGCATGTAGACCTCCTCACGCAACTCGCCATTAAGAAAGACATTCTTGACATCAAGCTGAGAAACAGACCAGTGGCGAACAGACGCCACCGCAAGAAGAGTGCGGACAGTGGTCATGTGAGCCACAGGAGCAAAAGTCTCGTCGTAGTCACGACCATGCTTCTGCTGGAAGCCACGAGCAACAAGACGCGCCTTATAGCGCTCAAGAGAGCCATCAGAGCGAGTCTTAATCTTATAGACCCACTTACACATGATGGGACGAGAGTGAGATGGAAAAGGAACAAGGTCCCAAGTACCAGTACGCTCGAGGGCAGCAATCTCCTCGGCCATGGCATGCTGCCACTCAGGATGAGTAACAGCATCCCGATAGGAGACAGGCTCAAGAGTAGCTGCACCAGAAAAACCAAAACGAGCAGGAGGCCGAATCGACTGGCGATCGCGGAGAGCGTAGTGAGGGGAAGATAACCCGGTAGGGGAAGATGGATCATCAGGAGAAGATAGAACATCAGGAGAAGATGGCTCATCTGGAAGATCCTCAATATGAGGTCGACGAGTGTAGACGAGTGTAGGGGGAGGAGCCGTAGGAGACGAATCAGGCGGCGACAACGGCGGAGAGGCCACAGGAGGAATATGTGGAGACTCAGTGGGACGCGTGGAGGAGGGTAAGACAGATATGGGTGTATCTGGAAAAGTCAAAAAGGACAGAGACTCCACTGAGGAAGCCGAGGCCGAAGGAGAGGTAGGACGTGGGTAGAAGGGACGAGACTCGTCAAAAGTCACATCCCAGAAATCCGCATCCGTCGACCAACAGATCCCAAAGACCGATATCCCTTGTGCTCGTGATCGTATCCCGAAAGACACACTCAACAGATCGAGCGATCGGTTTGGTACGCTCGAGGCGAGAGAACATAGCAAACGCAGCCAAGCGACGGCGCGAGTAGTCGGAAGAAGACCACAAAGACGCTCAACGAGGATCGCACCAAGAGCGTAAGAGGCCGGATGTTAATGAGATAGGTGGCAGTGGAAACAGTCTCGGCCCAAAAATGAGGTGGAATAGAGGCGGCAATCATCAGTGCACGAGCCGTTTCAAGGAGATGACGATGCTTGCGCTCAGCGATACTATTCTGAGCATGAGCACCGGGACGAGAATCGCGGCGAGAGTACCCGCTCGAAGGAAGGCTGCGCAGGTAACGAGAGAGGTACTCGCCAGCGGAGTCAGCCCGAAAGACACGAATAGGGGTGGAGAATTGTGTATGGACCATAGTGTCAAATTGTTTATAGATAGATAAGACCTCACTACGAGAAGACATGAAATATATCCAAGTGTGGCGAGAAAAATCATCTATAAAAATGATATAATATCGATGACCCCCTTTCGAAACGAAGGGAGCCGGACCCCAAACATCTGAATGAACAAGATCAAAAGGACGCTGAGACACTAACTCACTATGAGGATAAGGAAGTTGAATCTGTTTACCTAACTTACAGCCCTGACAATCTAAAGACACATCTCCTGAGACAGACCCCAGAAGACCACGACGAACCAAAGACGACAGACGAGATCCACACAGATGACCAAGACGGTGATGCCACTGCTGGAAAGAGCTGGTAGGCGAAGTGGCGGCGGAGAGATCGGCGGCAGCGGTGGCGTGGAAGGAAGGTGAAGCGTCAAGCTCCCGAGACGCTGTGAGTCAAGGCGCCGAGGCGAGAACCAACCGAGCTCCGTGCGGCGGTCCTGAACACAACAAGAGTCAGAATCGAGAATGACCCGACAACCAAGATCAGTAATCTGCCCAGCAGAAAGAAGCTGCATGGTAAGGCGAGGAACATAAGCAACAGAAGGAACATGAAAAGATGAGTTGCTAAGAGGGCCTCGACCAGAGACAGAAAGAGATGTACCATCAGCAGTAAGAACACTGACAGGAGAATCAAGGGGTGTAATGAAAGACAGAGTGGAAGGATCAGGAGTCATGTGAAAAGATGCTCCAGAATCAAGAATCCACGGGGAGGTACCTGACTGTGTAGAAGGTGGTTTCTCAGTGCGAAGAGTCGATGAGCGAGCTGCAGAACACGCCGAGGAGAACACGGCGGCAAGCAGGCGTCGAAGTCTGGCTATCTCCTGCTCAGTGAGAGAAACTGCTGAAGAAGTCGATGCAGGCGTCGATGTAGAAGCACCAGTGCCAGTGCTAGTAGAAGAACGACGAGAAAGATGCCGCTGCTTCTTATAGCACTGGGACTCAATGTGGCCGACCTTGTTGCAGTAGGAGCAGTGAGGACGACCACCGCCGGATGGAGGGCGGCCACCACCTCCTGTGGTAGCCGCTAGAGGCGGTGTCTTTGGCGTGGGCGATCGGTGTAGCAGGTGGGCGAGCGGCGAGCACGGAGGGGAGTGGCAGCAGGCCAGCACCACTCAGGCGAGTCTCCTCTGCTCGTATCTCAGTAAGGGCCTCCAGGAGAGTGACACGAGGGTGGCGTGCAAGGAGCTGGGCACGCCGCTGCTCGAACTCGGGACGAAGGCGAGTAAGGAACTCGTAGATCCGCTGAAACTCCAGTCAAGACGCGTGCCAGGCTAAGATCGGCAGCGGGAGCGGCGGCCGGCGGTATGAGAGAGTCTAGCGGCGCCAAACAGCGAGCTCACGAGCGTAAAGCGTCAACAGTAGCATCACCCTGCTGAAGAGAGTGCTCCTGGCGGACCACGGACAGGTAGAGAGCATCACCGGAGGGCTCGTGAGCGGCCGCGAAGGTGAGTCCATATCTGGAAAGCAGTAGGGAGTCCCACAACCTCAGAAGAGAACTGAGGCTGGATATTGGCGATGAGGACAGCAGCAGCCCGAGCGTCGTCGTCATACCACTGAGTGTAGGCGGTCAGACGATCCTTGTAGAAATCCATAGCCTCCTGGTAGGCAGAGATAGCCTCATCATCAGCAAGGCGAGCGGTCTCAGCAGCAGCCTTGTCGGCTGTTGGGGGTAGTGCAACAGGCGTAGGCTCCGTCGGAGGTGTAGGGCAAGGCGGACAGGTAACATTGCCAGAGAGAACGCCCCAGAGACGAAGACCACGCATGTGGATGCGCATGTGAGACACGAAGTCGGTGTAGTTAACACCATCGAAGATCACCAGGCAAGCGAGGAGGAAGCGGTACCCATTGGTAGGCGGCGCTGGGCGCGCGGCGACGAGACAACGGTCTAACAGCGGTCTTTGGGCGGCGGGCGGTTAGAACCACGTTTTTTTTTTCTTGCGGGCCGCCCGACTCAAAAAGGCCGAGGCCTCAAAATCGGCCGAGGCTCGCTCGAGAGATAGCGACCGGGGAACTAGGGTTCCCCGCCGAGCGGCGCGGCGGTGGCGGCGGCGATGCGACCCGCAGCGATGGCGAGTGGGCGACAGGCGTCGGGTGGAGGCGGCGACGGCGTCGGGTGGAAGCGGCGCGGCGGCGTAGGTGGAGCGGCGGCAGCGGCGTCGGACGGCGAGTGGAAGACCAAGACGGCGGCGTCGGTTGGAGGCGATAAGCGTCGGGTGGAGCGAGCGAGCGGCGTCGGGTGGAGCGGGCGACGGCGGCAAGGAGATGAGGCCGGCGGCGGCGGCGGCAAGGAGATGAGGCCGGCGGCAGCGGCAAGGAGATGAGGCCGACGGCAGCGGCAAGGGAGATGAAGCCGGCGGCGGCAGGCGACAACTAGGGTTGAGGACGAGTTGCACGTCCGAATTGGTAAGACCTAAATCGCTCTGATACCATGTTACAAATAGCAACTTATATTCTCAAGGGGTCAATGGGCCAGTATATATACACAGAGTACATGTGGGGAATATGCAAATAACCCCTTATAACACGGGGGAATAATACAATAGACATATATCTCTAACACTAAACACTTGTCATCTTCTTGTAATAGCGAATGATGCATTCTGAGAAAAGGCAAACAGACGCAGATTTTTTTGCCAAATTACCTTGATGATATGTACTTCCACTTGAATATACCACTTAATCGAATATATTATACTTCTTTATCACTCTCAGTATACTTAAATACCAATTATAATATACTCCAACGTGACTTGATTGAAAATTTTTCATTGGAGCCCTTTATTTTTGCTATATACCCTTTTTCATATATAAAAGAAGTATATACACGGATTTTGGTATAAAAAGTGGATTTTCATAAAATTTTTCATGGAACTCACTTTGGGGTATATTATAATCATTATTGGAGTATACTCAAATTGATAAAGAGGTATCATCATACAATTTAAGTGGTATATGAGAGGTGTGAGTACGTACTCCCAGGAGTATCATACTATTTTCCTATATATATATATATATATATATATATATATATATATATATTCGAAAACATGCAAAAGCTTTGCGTGTCATTGATTAAGCGGCGAAAGAAAAAAGACGATTGTAGAAATACAACCGCAAAGTCTAACAAAGCGGTGTCAATAAGCAATCATCGCACATCAGCACAGACAAAAAGAAAAGATGAACAACAAAACAACTGAACATAGAAACACTACCGAATACTACGCTACAAGAAGACGACACTTAAAAACTCCTCAATACCATGTAGCCAACAACAGAGACAATGAACTCCATTTGCACTCTACAAGAAGCCTTCTTGACGGCAACTACGAGGATTGATTGATACGGCTGGTACATATTGTTGAAGCTTCGTTCGTTGCCTTCCTTTCATATTTGCCGAACAATCAAAATTACGAGTATCAAACCCACGCCGAAGTTCCTTCTAAACTCTGTTTCGTGCATTGAACCACCAATCTATGAATGAATAATCCTGTTTAGCATAAGAAAACCACTTGCCGAGATAGAAAAAATTCCATGCCAAACTTGCACGACCACTACACAATTTGCAAAGAGATGGTATGTTGTTTGGATTGTTGCGCACACATCACACAAGTTCCGAGTCCGCAATCCTCTGCGTTGCATTCTATCAAACGTCCCAGCACCTTCTTGGAACCACTAGCCAAGCAAAAAACTTACACTTCAACGGCGCTTTAGACTTCCAAATCTGTTTATTACTCCCTCCGTATTTGTTTAAATGATGTTGGCCAAGCAGATTGAAGCTAGTGGCGTCATATATTAAAAAACGGAGGTAGTACCAAGCAACTTAGTAGTTCCATGAAAAATGCTCCATAATGCTGACTTTGTTGTGTACGACAACGAAGTGACCACCTCCAGTTATCTTGTCTTCACTACCTTCTTGGAGCTGAATCGAGACAATCGATTCCATAACTGAAGAAACTCTTATAGCTATGATGGATAAGCTTCCTGAATATCTTCGAACAAGCATTATTTGTTAAAGCCTCTCGACCAATCTTTTTTGCCTTGCCCTTTGCTCACATTAAAAAGATTAGGTTCAATAATCTTGACAGAGAGACCATTTAACCAATTGTCATCCGAACATAGTGAGATTGCCATCCCATATCTCAACCATAGTTGAGGCTTCAAACATAGCCTGAACAATCTTCTCTTCATGCATAGGTAGTTCAGAGCAAGTTTTAGTAGCATCAGTCCTCCTCAGCCAAAGCCAACATAACCGCAAAGCGTATCCCATAATCTGGAGGTCCTGCACCCCTAAAGCTCCAAATTCAATTGGCCTACAAACTTTCCTCCAAACGACTATATATATATCAACCGACAAAAACTTGTTATAGAGAAGTTTTTTTTTGAGAGAGAGAAAAGTATTTCTTATGCATTTTAGAAGTTATTTCAAATTTTCAGTGTGTAAATAATGGATTTCGAATTTTATAACGCTTTTACTACTTTTCTCACCGAGCGCTGCGCTAGCCACGGTCGCTGACGGGTGGGACCTAAAGAATAGTGTGTTTTTCTTTTAAACTCCGGATTTAACCACACGTGCTGACATGTGGGACCCAGCGTCAGTGACTTGGTCCACTGGACGCGGTCCACCCGGGCATGTGCACAGCGCACGGTGCTTACGCGATCGGACCCACACGTTAGTCTCTACGGCACGATACATATCTCCTCCGTTTTCTGTGCATGGGCCCACAAGTAAGTGGCTCATTCATTCCTTAAGATAGTCAGTTAAAGCTAATCATCGTCATTACGCCTAATCATTTTGCTATAGGGGCTGCCTGCGTACGACAACGGGGACTTCTGTCCCGCGTGCGTGCCCAGCGGCATGCCGGCGCTACGCGCCATGGCGGCTCCGACCCAGGGCATGTATGGGTCCACAATAGTATTGCGCACATAATGGGAGTGGTTATGGCGGCTGAGCCTGCCCAGAACTGCGGCGAGCCGGAGTTGAGTGACGGTGAGAAATACGGCAAACATGCAAATAGCTATAGAGCTCCGCAGCATCCAAGATAGCGAGTGCCCAAGCACCTACGGTACTAAGTGAGGCTACCTGAAGCTAAGAGGGGTTCTGGGGATCTCGGAGATGGCTGGAGTAACGTCGACGTCAGAGAAGATGACGCGGCAAGACGCCTCATGTGGAGAGCAGATCACGAGAGGAACTAAGACAAATGAATGCTCGGGATAGCTCAAAGATCTTAAGAGGGTGCTATAGAAGCAAGGAATCGACAAATACCTTACCGAAACAAGGTGGGAGGCGAAAAGGCTATTCTTCGGCCGAAAAGGTCCAATCTTCAAATACACGAACTCCTATCATGCATTGTCAAAATAGGTTTAGGGATTTTGGATCTTAGGCCTAGAGACACAAAATGACACGCAAGGTTTAGATCAATACCTCACGGTGGTGAAAAATGACACTAGGATGTCTTGGGCGTGCTCTGGACAACCCGAATGGCACCAAGGTGGACTGAAGCTACAAGCCAAATCAAGCCCGTGCACCTGTAATGAACTTAGAAGGAAGGAACCATCGGATGACACTTACCCAAGCATGGTGCTCAAACGAGCTTCTTCCTTCGGCCCGAGAGAAGGAATGAGATGATTTGAGAGCAAGGATAGGTCTTTAACGTGGGGAGAAGACAGAGATGGAGGCGGCGTGAAGTGCCGAAGATCAAGGAGTGGTCGGGAGAGGTGGTGGATCCACGGCGTCACTGGTATTCATAATATATTTTGTATAATTTAAATTCAAACTTAGGATAGGTCATTGTATTGAGTTTAACTTTTCTGTGGTTTGAATTCAATCCCAAAAATTTGGGAAAAATTATATTAATTCATAATAATTAATGTAGAATTTGAATAAATTATTTCAGAGGATGATCATATGTTTTGTTTCGATTTCCTTTGAAATTTCAAATTTGAAGTATAAGTATAGTCTTTATATGAGATTTTCCAAATGCAATAAATAATGTAAATGCTTGAAAACATGATGCATGCTTAAGAGATGCATAATAACGTTGTTTATTCAAATGGGGATGTGACACCTAGACCCGTCGACCAAAGCATTTCGAACCTTCAACGAAGGCAAGTTATAGACCTTTGATCATATTGAACCCATTTTTACTAAACTATATTGTTTTATATCAACATGCATTGTGAGTTTTATAATCACTGTGTTCGGGAATAGTTAAAGTCCTATTCGATATTAAGCCACCTTGAATAATTGCTTGACATGTATCATTGTACACCATAGGTTGGGATTAATCTTAGTTGGACATATTTAATGACCAACATAGGTGCATATTATGCTTAGCCATGCTTTAGCATGATCGCATGGTCATAAGTGATTGAATTTGACTTAATGAAATATGAAATTATGGCGCGAACTCTATTTCTAAAAGTTGTGCCATGGAAGGGTTACCATTTGGTTGGGTTGAACCAAAAATGATTTAATACTCAGGCGATTGATCGTGCCATAATGGGAATAGTTTTGGGATGTGGTTTCCTCGCCTGAGTAGTCACTAAGAACTTAACTTTGTGTGTCATTAATCTAAGTCATACCGTACAACCATAAGTCTATTTATGGGGTGAAGTTGGCCAACTAATTAGCAATATTTTGATTTGGTTATGTTTGGGTTGACGATTCGGGCGCAAGAGGGGGTCCTGATTGTAATGGATGTAACCAGTTGATGGCAAAACCTTAGCGAGGAGAACCAGGTCAAAATAGAGTTTTGTAAAAGCCTTGTGATAATCGTTTAATCGCACACCTTCGGAAGTGTGTTAGACGAACATTATAAACTGATTATCTCTTATGGGTCAAGTTATACAACCTCTGAAGAGTGTAAAACTATTTGAATAACCGTGTTCTTGGTTATGAACAATGTCTGGTGATTTCACACGAGGGGTAGATTTTCTCAAAAATATTAGAATGGTTTGGTTGGGATTTGAGTGGTTAGTTCTGGTTGATGGTTAGTGTAACACCCCAGCTCAGCATGAGCCTGGAATGCTACTAAACTAACATTATAACAAGCTAAACTAAGACACTTTACTAAATTTCGGCAGAACCTCCTTTGTATAGCTAACTATACGGGGGGTTCCAACAGGTACAATTATCAAAATTAAACAATCCAACATTCAGCATAATCAACAGGCGTTCAAGATATGCTAAATGACTAAAGCACAATCATAAGTATCCAAAATATGCTACTCAATATTATTACAAATAATCCAACGCGTAAGCATAACTATAATAAATCCTTTAAGCAGTTTGCTCATTTATTAAGGCATGATCTGAAATTTAATCAACTATAAAAGGTTCATGGCAGTGTGTGTGTGAACATATAACTACTCCCTCCCATACATGTCGTTCCTGTATTGGGTACCTAAAACATCAGCAACAGCAAGAGTAAGTCCACAGACTTAGCAAGTACAAATAAAAGATATTACAATACAAAATTATACCAACAGCATCCACTTCTAGAAACTTTGCATTTAACCATACCATATGCATATGCAATGCTCAATGCATCATTTCTTTTTAACTCTTTTTGCATTTTACCGGTAATACAAGGTATACAACCGTCGCTGCATACCTATGTCTATGCTCGCAAGCACAGGGACTAAGAGCCTAATACTTCACAAGTAATGGGGACCTTAAGCCCACACTCCACAAGTGTGGGGACCTCAAGCCCATCATATACATGACGGGGACCTCAAAGATATGCATGCTTGGTCACCACGTGACCAGGCCTCAACATGATCTCAATATGCACATGCACAGTTACTCTATTCATCATCAACAGGCAACAACAATAACATAATACATGAATAGATCTTACTCATTCTTTGAGAATACACCATTATTAATACACATATCATTCCAACCACCATGCATTGCTATCATGTATCAAATACATGCAAATATGGTCAAGCATTCACAAAAAATCTATCAATCAATGTACTTGCCTCAACCGTGTAGGAACGAAGGATGCGAAGAGGGCGCTGCCCCCGGAACCAATCCCCCACCTGAATTAAGTTAACAAGCACTCTAATATAACACCAAAGCAAAGCTAGAAAACTTATGAAAAAACCATACTCTCTCGCGCAAACCCAACTCCAAAATCCTAAACAGCAGTCTGTCCCCTCAACAGAAAGTCATAATAAAAAATTCATATCTTTTAGTACAAAGATCCAAATGAGGTGTTCTTGGACTCTCTAGAAATATTATCAAATACTCAATCTAAACCTAGTTGGTGAGCCTTCCAAATTCGGTCATTTACTACCCTTACTAAGCTGATGAACATAATAGCTAATTCATGTCGGGTTTTTGGACAGTGATATTAAAACTATCATAACTTTCAGTACAGTTATCCAAATTTTGTGTTCTTTAGATTTCTCAAAATCTAAGACCATTATATATATCTTTCGTTATAGTGAGACTTCCCAAAAATTCCTTTAGCTATCCGCTTATGTCTGATTACTAAAAACTGTCAGAATTGTAGCAGATTTACGGAACAACAGCACGACAAAATTCATAACTTTTGAACCGTTCGTCCAAACGATGTGATATTATACTCTACAGAAAGGTATCGACGTCGCCTACAATTCTCTAGGAGGCGTCCTGGACAGATTCTGCCGTTAAAAATCTCAAAAACGTCGTCCAACCCTATCTGCTCTAAATAGATCTAAAGACCGACATTGCTAAAGATCAATTAATCCACTAATCGAAAGGGATCAGGTCTATAACAGCCCGAGTTTTATGAACAGTAATAAAATGCTTTATGAACAGTAATAATGTACTGTTCATAACAGTAATGAGATGTTGTTCATAACATTACTGTTTAATTTTACAAATTAGGCATTATGTTACAAATTAAAACCTTCCTTTTCTAGCCAAAAATCCAAAACCTATTTGAAGTTTCAAAGGAAATACAAGTCAGTTCTTGTATTATGACTGGAAAGTATTTTTATTAAAGCCTAGATCAATTATCTTAGCCAAAAATAATTTTGTTGAATTTTTAGAAATTATTTTGACTTGGAGAAAAATATTTGACTTTACATAAACCTATTCGGGTTAATTGAATTATTTATGTATTTTAAAACATGAAACAGTGGTTTTCAAAATTTATTTGGGGAATATATCATCCCAGTAGCATCCTTACAAAATTTCATGATTTTACAAATTTATTTACTATTTTTAAAGCCCCAGTCAAACTTTTGGAACTTTAAAATGAGTTAGTCAACTCTCTCGGCCTAAACCTAGCCGGTTTGCACTGTAGCGACCGAGCCATAGGGGTTAGGTCTAAACTGGCCGCACCCAACACGTTCGGGCGCATGCCCAAACCTCCAGCAAACATGAGCCGTCGATTTCTTGATGAACGGCCGAGATTCGCAAAGCCGCGCGGGCTATCCACGTACTCCGTGCAATTTCCACCGTCGGATCTTCATCCAACGGCATCCAACTTTAGTTCCAAAGTCCTAACGCACCTCCAACTCGTGACCGTTGATTTCCAAACGATCGGGCTGGATTCATTGTGACATTCGGACATCCTAACGCGCCACTCAATCATGGCCGTTAGATCTAAATCGTGTGGTGCATCATTTTTGAGATAAGTCGGCCCTAGAAGGAAAACACTAAAATGCACCCGAGCCGTTGGATCCTCTTTAAGCGGGCTAGATCAAGTGGGCCGTTCGGAGCCCCGAACATCACATTGGATCTAAGCCCTTGATTTTAAATCGGGCGATCGAGGGTGATTGGGCCGTTCAGAGCATCGAACTGAAGGATCGCGGGAAGGCTACGATAGCACAAACAAAATTTTACCGCGCAACCAACGAACCACCGCAAGTAATAGATCACGAGATTACCACTAGACGCGTCGACTCGTAGCGGAAGTAGAGTCGATGTAGCGAGTTGAAGCAGTCGTAGTCGTACTTGCTGCGCGCCTTCTCCTCCTACTCCGATGAACGTCGTGAGTCGCGGATGCCCTAGTGCGATGCTTCGCAACGCGGCACCTCCAAGTATCCACACGTACGGGGCAAGGACACCACGCGCAGGAGTGCTAGCGCCGGCGGCGTGGTTGAGGAGAGCGTGGCTATTAGGGTTTCAGGATTTCTTCCAAAAAGATTTATCAATCATACCCCATGCCACCGCCCCTCTATATATAGGCATCCATATTGGGTCCTTAACCTGAGGCCCATTAGGAACTCGTGGCCTATAAGAATTCGGATCTCCATCCAAATCAAATCCTCGCCCTTTAAGTGTGTGACCCTATATGTTCATGTGTAATCGGTTGTGACTCGGAAACTCTTTCCCAATCACGAGTCGTCAGCGGTACCTAGCAGCACATAACGATTCCCGAACACACACAGAATATATCAGACGAACCTTAATGCAATATGATCTACGATCAGGTTCTTATCACTTACGACCAGCTCGTATTTAGTCACGACGATTCATAATTAGTTACAACGGATCGTAACTCCTTACGACCAGTTAGTATCTAACTACGACCAGCTTGCAACTCCTTACGACCAGTTGGTGATTATGTTCGAGTAGTCTTCGACTAGGTCGCATCTCCGTATGACTTCAACCAGTCTACGACCTCGGCAACTGAATGACCTGCTTGTGTATTCTCCCTTTGCCTCACGACATCTGGTTGAACTCCATGTGAGATAATATGTCATCCATGGACTGTTCAATACTTTCTCGATCAAGTGTCGAATAACTTCATGTGGTCGACACTTCGACCACTAGTGGCATGGCCATGCACTTTCTTTATTCGACCACAACGAGGGGCCCAGAGACATCTCTCCCGTTATGTTAGGAGGGGCAAATCCCATATCCGACCAGTCACATTCCTCCGCATGTTTCATAGCATACCCGAAAGCTACCTTTATAACTACTCAGTTACGGAGTAGCGTTTGGCAACCCCTAAGAGTGCTATTACACATGTAGGAAACCATGCTGATCTCAGGTCTAAGGATTATACATCATCATTCCTTGAGACCAACTAACGACACATAGAATCATAACAATCTCAATAGTATCTCAAGGTGGGTCTTATCCAACACTATGTTCTCTAACATGTGTCCATATTATTAATTCGATATCTCTATATTCATGACCGGTGAAACATGGTCATCAATCAATATATGTACTGGTCGTAGAGTCACTAGTGTTCCGACCAGTGACATTCGACCAGGGATACTTTTAGAACGACATCATATAAGATAAAGAGTTTCACCAACAAGTCACATACTCATTTATCTATATAACTGATGATTCATTCAAGGAACAAGATAACATATTATCAAAAGTTATGAACATAATGAAATATAATCATCTCTATGATTGCCTCTAGGGCATATTTCCAACACGAACTCCCCTTCAATATCCACCGTTGATCTCTAATCCAACCGCGCCGTCCTTTTCGTTTTTGAACTTAAAGGCGCGCATTCATTTTTGGCCGTCGGATTTAAATCCTACGGTACCCTTTTGACCGCGTGTGTTTAGGGTCCGATCTTCATAGGGCCGTTGGATTTTGATCGTGGGGTCTATAAAGATGGGACCTTCGGACTGTCGAACCTCCCATCAATCTTGACCGTAGAAAACCAATCTAACGGTGCCACGTCATCCCATTTAAAGTGGCGTGTATCTTTTTGGGATCGATCATTGGATTCAAATGCAACGCTCCTCTTTTAGTGTAACCTTCAGACTTCCTAAGGCTCTATTAAATCTCAACCCTTCGTTTACGATCGCACGGTCCATATTAAAAGATATCGATTAGATTCTCCTAACACCTATTTCCATCGCAATCGCATATTTCTAATCGGACGGTTGATATTCTTTTGAGCTTTCACGGGCGTGTGCTTGTTGCTACTGACAGCGGAGCCCGCACGTCAGTGAGGTGCTTATCTTCTTCCTCGCAACTGTGCATCGCCGCCGACTTCATTGCCGGAGAGGCGGTGTTCCGCCGCGATTTTGGCCACTCTTTCC
Source organism: Ampelocalamus luodianensis (assembly GCA_036346255.1). NCBI lineage: Eukaryota > Viridiplantae > Streptophyta > Magnoliopsida > Poales > Poaceae > Ampelocalamus > Ampelocalamus luodianensis. Next base: position 48,748,414 of record CM070630.1, on the reverse strand, counting down.
TTCACACCTGGTACCCTATTGCCACCTCATCAATTCTAGACACTTCTCACTTGCTCCAGTGATTCAAACCCTATATAAACCCTAGTTTGAGCTTATCGCCATTCTTGACCAAAGCTCTCCTCACATTCTTTCTTCTTTCTCAGTGAAGCTTTCTTGCTTGCACTCCTTGTTCATCTATAAGCATGCCTAATTCACTTAGTAATATGAGTTTTGGGCATCTTTTGTAGGTTGAACGAAGGTTTGCTCTTTGTCGACTTAAGTCTGTTGGAGCACCACTTCAGTGAAGTCTTGCTCCGGTGAGTTAGACTCCATTCTTTCCTGTAAAGAACATGTATTGTGGTCTATAGAGCTTTAGTATTCTCTTGTTTTCGTTTTGGTCAGACAGGAGAAGAGAACTTTGCAATTTCCCTGTTTTCGGCCGAAAACCCAACTTCATCTTCTCCAGCTCCGGTGAGTGAGTCTTGATCCTTCTCTTTTCTGTTCTGAACATCTTAAGGACTTACTTAACCTACTGGAATCACTCACTTGTGCATACGATGCTCAAATCTTGCTTTGACTGAGAAGTTCCTCTTTATAACTTTTCGGTCTTTCATATCATTTCCAAGATTTTGAGCTTTCCTGTTTAATCTCCAAGTTCAGACAATTTCCTCTTTAACCCTAGTATCGTAAGCAATAATCTTTTTGAACCTTGATGCCTTCAAATTGGCTAGTTAGCCAAAATCCTTCTCTGTTGTGTTTTATCGGACAAAACCGACAAACACTGGAGCTCCCTATTTTCTGGTAATCTTGAAAGTCTATGATAGCAAGAGTTGGTCTAGGGTATTATCTACCTCTTAGATCAGCTTCAACTCAAATTTGAAATTTTTGTTTAGTGAATCTCCAAATCCACCATGATGCCCCAAGTTGTGCTGTCTTTGTTTTTCTTTGTTGGTCCAACCGACAAAAGGCAGCATATTCTTCCTTTCTTAGTTCTTGGCACTTAGTGGTTAAATGATAAGTTAGGTCCCTGTATTAGTTAGGAATACTCTTAGCTTTAGCAAAGAATTTTGTTTGTGCATGTATAGCTTAAACCACCATTCTTTTGTAATCTGTCTCATTTTTAGTTTTCCAAAATCTGACACTTTAGATCCAGATTAAACCTCAATTTTAATAATTAGTATTAACTGATATTAAGTGATACATTAACCTTTTAGTTTTACTTATTTAGCTGTAGCTAAATCAAAAATAGCTTTCTCTCATAGTCTAAGATAGCAGCAGCTCTTCTTTTGTAAATCTGCCCTGTTTTTCAGATTTCAAAATCTAAAGCTGTAGCTTTAAATTAAACCCTAATCTGAGTAATTAGTATCATTAGGTATTAAATATGGGTTATTATATTTATTTGAGCTAGATGTAGATTGAGCGTGTTGATAATTATGCATTCAAGTATTGATCATGCATTTTCTTTCTATATTTTGTTCTCTGCCATTTTCCTACTATTTATTGGATTTTATTTGACTTTCTAGATTCGGTTCTTACAGAGTGGTTAAATCTTTTGTTGGTCAACAAGAACCCGAACAAGAGGTGTATTATTACCAAGGCAAGCATCCTCTGCATCATGTTGATCCCAAAGTTTTATACTATAGATCTTCAAAATACAGTGATAATCTGTTGCATGCTAATTTCTAAAAAGCAATTGTGATCCGTTAGTAGGTAGTTATGACCTAATATTGTGGCTTACCTTAAATCGACCATACACTCAAAACTTAGAGTAGTGATGTATACTCGACCTTTAATTTCGTAAATTTGCTTAGCCATGCGATCTATAGAACGTTAGAGTTTGGCAAGACTATCTTGTCAAACATGGGAGTAACAAATGAATTTCAGTCATTTTAACTCTTTGTCGATTTATTGAAACAGAACTGAATTTAAATTTCAATTGATCGGACAAGAGGATGCTAGTGGTGGTGCCTTAGGTACGAGATTGGGAATTGTGGTGGACTTGTGCGGACTAATTAAGGACTGAACTCTGACTATTCAATTTAAGTCCCCACGTACTTCCACACGCGGTGTATGGGCGCTGTTTGGTTAAGTAAAGGGTTAATGCTATTGAGTTAGAACCAGGGGAGTAAGGACATGTGTATTGATCTTGTATGGCATAGATGCTTAAGTCTTCGGGCCGTGTCTTATGCCATGTGAGTTTTTATATCAGTATCAGATGTTCTTAGGAGGGTGAGGACGTATATGCGTTCTATCACATGTACGTACCTTAAGGGTTCCGATTGCGATCTAGTATGTGTAGCGAACACAACCTGCATTTCTTTTGATTGGGTCGGCATTCCAGGCGCAACATGTGTGCCCCGGTTAAGTAGATGCTATCAGTCGTTGTTTAAGCGGGATTAGTTCACACATGGGTTGTCCAACTCAATAGTGTCAACTTGTTGAAAAATACCAAATCTTAGTTTCCCCGGTCGGCATACCAAAGGAAGTGTGTCATCATTCGGAGGCATCCGAAGGCAACGGGCTGACTAAGTCGTGTGGGTAAAGATGTACACCCCTGTAGGGTATTAAAACTATTCAAATAGCCGTGTCCACGGTCATGGACGATAATTTGAGTTGATGTCACCTGTATAGAATTTTGATTTTAACTATTGTTTGGGTTTTGGTTCAGCATGAGGGAATTCATGCAATGTACTGTTTATATTTACATTTCATTTACTTACTGTGTTGGTCCAAATTGATTTATTAAATTGCTTTATCAAAACTTAGCAATTGTATGTTAAGATGTATTGCTTTATGCAAAATTGAACCATTATGCCTACCTGTTGTTAACTTTATGCATATACAAATTCTATTCCATTGTATAGGGTCTTTCACACACGTTCTTTTATTAGTTTGTGTAAGTCTTGCTGAGTACCTTCCGTACTCAAGGTGCTATAACCTCTTGTTGCAGGTGAGGATGGTTATCTGTATGAGATGTCCGTTAGCGTCGATCAGGGTGACGTTAACGAGTGAAGTTATTTCTTTCCTCCACGCAATAGCCCGCGGGTGATGGGGCCATTGGTGGTTTTGCCGTTTAATCTTTTGCTTCCGCTGTTACTCCTTTGTAGTGACCAAGTCACTTATATTGTAGTATTAAACCGAAGTGTAACCTTATGTTTAATTATGTAAATGTATGCCTTGTATGTGTATGATGCAATGTTGTTTAAGGATATATATGCAATGGTCACTGGTCATAGGAACCATTGTAAGACATATATCCGGGAAACCTGAATATTGGATTTGTTACTTGTTAAATTTATACTTCTAGCATGATCTTTAATAAAAGGGCAGAACTGTTCCTTAATTAAGAATTATGCTACAGTATAATTTTAATTAGGTATATTTCCAATATTCCGGGTTCCTCACAGGGTCTTACCCTTGAAGAACCACCGCCGAACACGATGAACACCCACCTCAGGCCACGATCTCTCCCTTTCCCTTTCTTCTTCTTCTTCTTCTTCTTCTTCTTCTTCTTCTTCTTCTTCTTGGTCGATCTATCTCCCGGGCGATCCTCCTTCTTCCTCCTCGACACCAGCAGCGGGGAACACCTTCTTGGCCAACAGCAAGGGGCTTCAATGGAGGAGGAGGCGCTGCTGGAGGTGGGGAGGCGCAGGGGGGAAAGGAGATGGGGGCGGCCAAGGGGGAGAGGGGGGGTGTGCGGCTAGGGTTGGGGGAGGGTGGCGCCTCCCCCTCTTTGGCCGGCCACCACAAGGCCAATTGAGCCGAGGCCCAAGCCCAGGTTGCCGAAGTTTAGCGAAAATCCCCCTCTTTTCTTCTTTAAAATGTTTTTCTATAAGGTCCTTCTCCCTAATTTAATTATTCTCTCTCGAATAATCATTCGAATAATTTTGGGATATTGCAGTTAGGAAGTGAACATGGTTGTTCACTAGTTATTTCAAAGAACTTGTTTACTTATGTATTAATCTTTTAAATTATACTTTCCAATCTATTTATTGTTAATACTACTTTCTGCAAAATAACCATAAAACTATCCTTGTCCAAGCCTTGTATAAATACTACTTGCATACATTTTCCTACGACTGGCTGAGTATTTTATGTACTCATGGTTTTGCACCATTGTTGATCAGTCACTAAGGAAGAACTAGGAAACACCAAGTTCTACGAGGAGTACTTCAAAAACTATGCGAACTAGGTCACGTTCTCCACTCGATTGCCTGTGGGCATATCGGATGGCTACCACGAGTTTGTTTTACTCCGCTGCACGTTTATTTTTTGTCGTTAAGCCTTGCGTGGCAAACTCTATAAAACTTGACCATAAGATGCTTTTGCTGCTAACTAATATTAATTTGTCTACTTCTTAGATATTTCATTGTATGGATATGATTTCATCGATGTTGCAACTGTGTGAACTAGCTACTGATCATGGGACTAGTTCAGAATATACAGAGGGCTCGGATTCAGTGATCCAGGGTCTCGACAATAAGGTTGCACAATTTGTTGTATGGAATCCCAAAGGACATCAAGCTAATAGCTATTACTAGCTTTAAGTCCTCATATGCCTACTGTGTTGCATTGACCTCTATTTCAGTAATGCCCTCTAATTGACAAGGCTACTCCATGCTTAGTTGCACCTCATTGCAAGGAATTTCAAAGCCCCTCAAACTAACAACAATTACCGCCATTAGGTCCTCTTTTTCCTATTAATTGCCATAAGGTCGTCTCCATTTCAGTCACAATTTCTCCTTTCTACAACAACTGGTTGCACGAAAGTGTAATGTTCCTGGCATCATCAGGAATCAACCATTAGCCAAAACCTTTGGAACAAAACCGCTATAAGGTCCTCTTTTTCCTATTAAGTACGAGATGGTTCTAGAACAAACCTGTTGATATATTTGTTGTCTCATAAATGTTTTGTAATAGTGGTTGGCACATAAGTCCAAGGTGTGCCTAAGTTCAAATATATGTCGTTGTGGACCAAAAGTGTTGTTTGTAATAGTGGTTGATACATAAGTCCAAATATTTGCTGCCATGAACCAAAAGTGTTGTCTTCCTAACCAATGCTTGTGTATTTGCTATTTCACATGCTAAGGAGCGGTCCATCCATTCCTGCTGCTCCTTTCACATTTTCCATATTTTGGCATGTATTGACTCTCATGGTATCAAAGCTATTAGCTTTTGCTGCCTTCACATCATGATCTTCCTCTTGTGTTGTAGTCATGTCCCTCTCTGATTATAAGGTTGTTAATAAAGTTGCATATCATTGAACCGAACCGTCTTGTTTGTAACAACAATTTTTGTTATCAGGTCCACGTTTCCCTATTGCCCTGCAATCATCTCCATTTTAGTTATGCTTTCTTCCTCTTGCTACCTATAGTTGTGTGAAAATGTAGCATTCCTAGTATCATTAAGAATTAGTCACTAACTAAAATCATTGGAACTAGTTAGGCATTCCATGGGGACAGTGCCCCTTATTGTCATACATACATTTTAGTCATCTTCACTTCACTCATGTTCTCTAATTGGTAAGGTTGCTAATAAAGTTGCACAATCTGTTCCATGGAATCCCAAAGGCATCAAGCTAATAGTTATTACTAGCTTCAAGTCCTCATATGCCTACTATGTTGCATTGACCTATATTTCAGTAATGCCCTCTTATTGATAAGGCTACTCCATACGCACTTGCACCTCATTGCAAGGAACTTCAGAGCCTCTCAAACTAATAATAATTACCGCCATTAGGTCCTCCTTTTCCTATTAATTGCCATAAGACCATCTCCATTTCAACCGCATTTTCTCCTTTCTACAACACCTGGTTGAACGAAAGTGTAATGTTCCTGGCATCATTAGGAGTCAGACACTAGCCAAAACTTTTGGAACAAAATCGCTATTATATCCTCTTTTTCCTAGTAAGCACAAGATGGTTATAGAACAAACCTGTTGATATATTTGTTGTATCATAAAAGTTTTGTAATAATGGTTGACACATAAGTACAAGGGGTGCCTAAGTCCAAATATATGTCATTGTGAACTAAAAGTGTTGTTTATATAGTGGTTGACACATGAGTCCAAATATATGCTGCCATGAACCAAAAGTGTTTTCTTCCTAATCAATGCTTGTGTGTTTGCTATTTCTCATGCTAACGAGTAATTTCGGTCCTATTGCTCCTTTTACATTTTCCATATTTTGGCATGTATTGATTCTCATGGTATGAAAGCTTTTATCTTTTGCCACCTTCGGGTCATCATCTTCCTCTTGTGTTGTAGTCATGTCCCTCTCTTATTATAAGGTTGTAACTAAAGCTGCACATTACTGAACCAAATCGTCTTGTTTGTAACAACAATTTTCATTATCAGGTCCACTTTTCCCTGCTACACCGTGGTCATTGCCATTTTAGTTATAATTTCTTCCTCCTTCTACCTATAGTTGTGTGAAAATGTAGTGTTCCTAGTATTGTTAAGAGTTAGTCACTAACTAAAATCATTGGAACTAGTTGGGCATTCCATGGGGACAGTGCCCCTTATTGTCAAACATTCCTTCTAATCTTCTCCACTTCACTCATGTTCTCTAATTGGTAAGGTTGCTAATAAAGTTGCACAATCTGTTGCATGGAATCCCAAAGGGAATCAAGCTAATAGCTATTGCTAGCTTTAAGTCCTCATATGCCTAATGTGTTGCATTGACCTCTATTTAAGCAATACCCTCTTATTGATAAGGCTACTCTGTACACACTTGCACCTCGTTGCAAGGAACTTCAAAGCCCCTCAAACTAACAACAATTACCGCCATTAGGTCCTCTTTTTCCTATTAATTGGCATAAAGCCATCTCCATTTTAGTCGCACTTTCTCCTTACTACTACACCTGGTTGCGTGAAAGTGTAATGTTCCTAGCATCATCAGGAGTCCGCCACTAGCCAAAACCTTTGGAACAAAACCGCTATTATGTCCTCTTTTTCTATTAAGTGCGAGATATGGTTATGGAACAAACTGATTGATATATGTGTTTTCTCTGATAAAATTTTGTAATAGTGGTTGACACATAATTAAGTCCAAATATATGTCGTCATGAACCAAAAGTGTTGTCTTCCTAACAAATCATTGTTTGTTTGCCGTTTCATATGACTACGATGAATTTCTGTCCATCCATATCTATGGCTCTTTTTTACAAAAGTAGATCAAAATATGCCATTCTTACAGGGTCAACAGCTGTTGATTGAAGTGAAATGACCTTGGTTCCACTCCGGATGTGCGAAATTTTCGTCAAATGGGACATGTGCTTTCTTTTCTCATGCACGTATTTCCAATGAGCACATTGAGTACTTGAGGCTTGAGTACACCGCTGGTTCCCCAGAGTTCATGCAAATTAATTCACCATGCTGCGAGTGGTCTCCGGCGAGGGAGATGTAGGCATGTGTACGTAGGCGGCATGCCCTCGATAGCAGTGTGGAAGTTGCAGGTGCTATTCGTCGGCGACATGTCGTCCCTTGCTCTGCTGTAGCTTTGTCCCGGAACTGCATTTGGTGTTGAATTGCATCGCGCTTTGGTTCTCTCATGACCTGAATCTGGAGTCGATGCAGCGGTGCACACACCAATAAGAAGTGCACAGAGCATCAGATTCAGATCAGCATCAATAACCGTCCACCTCATTGCCTGCTTATTTCATATTGACTAACCAGAATAGTGATTAATATTGATGCATGTCACCAAGAAAGATTTTATTTTAGTAATCTCAAAAATTTGTTCTAAAAAATGGTCATTATCTCAAGTCAAGAAGATTATTTGTTCTAAACAAAGATCAACAATGGTCATTCTCTCAAGTCAAGAAGATATGATTATTTGTTCTCACAAAAGATTTGATCATTTCCCTTTCTGTAATCTCAGCCTGGTCACCAAAGATTTTATCATTAATTTCCCTTTAATTCTTGTATTTATTTATCTATGTCACTTTATTACGTATTGTAATGTAGTTGATCGGTCAAGTTGAAGCATCCGTCTACATCTAAATGAGTAGATCAATAGCATCAGAGTGCATCAATCAAACATCCAAATGCCCCCACAACCTCAACACAATACCAATCAAGTTTATCAATCAGATCACATTAGCATATATCCCTACTGTATGTACCACTGAAAAAAAATGTATTTTTTTGCCTGGACGTTGGTCCAAAATAAGATTCTCACGGCCGACAATCTAGCGTGTAGTGGATGGCCGCATCAACATTTGTAGCCTATGTAGTGGACAACAAGAAACAAGCTCGCACCCAGGGTTTGGTTAACCGGCCGAAAAGCGGGATTTTCGGTTCAAACCCCCCCCCCTCCCTGCGCCGGCAACCAATAAAAAAAACGAGGCCTGACAGCACAAGAAATTCATCGAAAACGAGGGTTTCTTCAAACACTTCAATGTTATTGCCAATTGTTCAACACACTAAGATTAGGATCATATCCACATGATCTCCACAATCTACAAACTGTCTGTGATAGTAAACTATCATAGACGGTTCTGAGTTAATAACCGTCTATGATAGTTTGTATCACAGACGGTTTTCTATGATGACCTCATGTCATTACTAACCTATAAACTTAGATGGCTCATGAAACCGTCTATGATGACGTTTTCTGCAGTTGTGCCTCCATCTACACAACTGTAATGAAAGATTTCGTCTTCTATCCTCCATCTGCACACGGTTCTCCGGAGGACGCCCCATCAAAATCAAATGCTAGTTCCAAAGAACTCTCCAGATCTGGCAAAAAAAAACTAATGGGGGCACAGAGGAGTACGTCATGGAGACTCACCATGTGGTTGGAGCTGGAAGACGTCGGGGAGGGACGAAGTCGGGAGAAAGACACCGGGGAGACGATGTGGGGGGGAAGACAAGGACGGGGGAGGAAGTGGCCGCCACCACCTTGGTCGCCGCCGCTGCCTCCCTCTAGGGTTTTGTGGCTGTGGCAAAACGGGATGGGAGGGATCGAATAGATGCACTTGGGCCCGGGATGGGGATGGGGATGGGGTTTTGTCCGATGGCAGTTGCGGGTAATTCCTACTGAACTGCATGGCCAATTAGGTAAATAGGATTGCTGCTCCCTGCATGAAGCAACCTCTTCGTAGTTCTGAGAAAATACACTATAGCCTGCTCCATATTCTCAAACTTCGGATTTGATTTTTTTTGTTGGAGCTATACCGTTTGGTATGGCTCCATCCACTTCGACCATGAAACTGGTAATTAGAGTTATGCCAAACAGGTCCTTACTATTCTCGGTAGCTATTACGACATGTGGATGCAACAAATGATATTTGTATATTACATGAGAGAACGCTCCATAACAGTTGTAGAAAAGCTAAGCGCATATGTTGCAGTCAGTGTTAATTCGAGAATTCTGGACAATATTGGCCCCCTACATCATCCAAATTCCAAAACTAGCCCCCTCACTCACGAAATTCCGAATTTAGCCCCCTCGATCACTCATTGCCGTCAGTGCAAAGAGCAATAAAGTTGCTACCATCCCCACCGCAAGACCGAGGTGTGCTCCGCCACTAGAAGCACCAAGATGCCGCCTCCCTACAAAGATGAGGTACAAGGAGAGAGAAAGAAAGAAAAGTGAAAAAATCAATTTTTTAAAAGGAAAATCAGCAAAATTTCAAAAAAAAACTTGAAAATAATTTATTTAAATACTATAATATTTATCATGAATAAATATAATTTTTTCAAATTTTTAGAGCTTAATGCAACCTTGTAAAAATTCAAACCAAGTTGTAAAACCCTTGATGTTAATGAATTAAAGTAAGAAGAATAAATCTTCAAAAGCAATGTTAGAAATTTTATCTAGGTACTAGATCATCCCAGAAACACCTCTAAAAATTTATATAACTTTAGGGATTTATTTGTTATTTTTTAGCTCGGTCAAACTTAGGGGGTTTGAAGTTAAAATAGTTATCGTAGTAACGTTCGGACCGTACGAATAACACTTTTGGAACGTTCGGACCGTCCGAACATCTCTTTTGGGCTGATCAAACCATCCAACCAGACCTGGCTCTGATCGGACCGTCCAAATATTAATTATCCACTGAAAATTCATTTGACTTCAAAAATTTATATCTAATTCAACTCAACTCCAAATCAATTGAAACCAATTTTGATATTTTTTATTTTAAATGAACATTATTTTAAAATAGTTTTAAAACTTGTCTCTAGCCCAGAAAATATTGTTTTTGAAAATTGATGCTTAACCAAATTATTTTCACACTAGAAAATGCTTTTAACTTTGAAAATCCATAGAAAATGTTTCTAGACTCCAAATGAGTTGAACTAAGTTATTTTGGTCTTATAATTTTATTATCTATTTATCTATGTAATCCTTTTATCCACTAATATTCTACAAATTTGTAAAATAATTAAAATTTAATGAATAGTAACTAAAACACTATTTTGAGTATTTTCTAAAAAAACAGATTTTCAAATTGCTATAACTCTCACACATTAAATTCAAATGGAATAATTATTTCACATAAATTCATCTAAAATCTTAACCTAGCTACCGTAGAAAATTCATATATTTTTGAGCAATTTGAATTTTATGGTATTTCTCGGTGTTTATTCGATGTCGTTAATTTTTTAGAGTCCAAAGTGATCGACGTAGAATGAATAAAATAAACTTTAATTAAATTAAAAATTTTCAAAGTGATCAACAAGTATGATGTGTCGGGAGACTCCACAAAAAAATTCATAATTTTTTAAGATTATTTTTTATATTTAGAAATTCCTCCAAAAAATTAAATGAATAAAACTCAATTCAATTTAATTTAATTTTTTTATTAAATCTTTTCATGTTCCTTGTTTTTTTTTTGGAATTTTCTGATTTTTTTTGAATTTTTTTGGATTTTTTTTTCACTTTTCTTTTCTTTCTCTCTCCTTCTTTCTCTCTCCTTGTACCTCATGCTGTAGGGGAGGGCAGCACCTCAGTGCTGCGGTGGGGGATGGCAGCAGGTGGTCAGAGGGGGCTAAATCGAGAATTTTGTAGGTGAGAAGGCTAGTTTAGGAATTTGAGTGGTGTAAAGGGGCCAAAAATGTCCAGAATTCTTAATTCGAAGTTTTCAACAACTACGTTCTACAGTTGGGAATGGCAACTGATCACAGCTGTGTGGCACACCAGATTTTTTTTAATAGGAAATATGGCCCCAAGCCTAACCCTGCTTTATTACCTGGCAAAGATAATACATCCCTAACTTATATTGAAGGACAAAACAAAAGAAAACTACAACCTAGTCCTTCTGCAAGCACAGAACAAGCGACACCGGAGAAGGGAACGACGACCCGCGGGAACCTGCATGATGATATGCCGGGAATGTTGGGGACGGCCGACAGCAACCTTGATAATGCTTCTTTGCCAGAGATGTAGAGAGCAGTCGGCATGAACCTTTCGATGATGTCACCGGAGATGTGGGAGATGGTCGGCGTAGACCTTTCGGTGAAGAGGGGCATGAGGCGTAGCTCGCAAGGAGACCGCCGAGCGCCTGCCCGTGGGAGACTACCTCCTCTGCATACGTCGTCTCTCGAGGAGGTAAACGTCGCCGGTAGAACCGACGCTTTGCTTCTTGAGACTAGCAAGTCGCCAGTACTCAATCTTTTCTTCCAAGGCCTTAAGACGGCCAGATCTGGTTGGTGGCTCAAAATATTTGACAAGGGATTGAAGGATAATGCCTCTAAAGCGGGGAAGAAGAAAGGGGAAAACCCAACGGCGGCGTATTGGTAGGACTCCGACGACTGTGGATCCGTTGAGATGATAAGGATAGGCATACCGCCTACACAAACAACGTATATAGCAGGGAAGAGGAGCACTAGACACTGGTTCCGGCGAAGAAACCTCGCCAAAAATGACAAAGGACGGTGCTCAAGGGGGCTCCAAAGCTATACAAGAAGCAAAAGAAGCTACTATGAACTACTGGGTGGGTCCCCCTCCCGCTCGCCGCCGGTGAATGCCAGCGATGAGTTTAATAGGGGAGGGGGCAGATCTGGAGGAAGAAGACTGTAGAAAGAGAAGAGGGGCGGAGAACGAGAGGGCGAAGCTATACAAGTTGAACTGGCGATAGGTTCCTGTCGCTAGTTCAACTGGCGAAAGTGACATATTCTTGTAATTTTTTGAGACGACTATTTATTTTTGTAAATATCTTTTAAAATAATATTATTTTTAAAAAATTCTGGGACGACTTGGGAGCTGGCACACCAGATTGAATTGACAAGCTTAGTTTAGGTCACAAGATGACGTTCGACTTAACTCGCTACTAAGGTTGCATTAGCGTGATGATGATGAGAGTTGTTCTGTGAGAGGTATGAGTAGTACATAGTACCTCAGCGCACACAATATAATTAACGAACTAATGAAATGGGATTGTCTATTGGTAAACTGATTGGAATTTTCTTAAGCATAAGTCGTATTTTTTATCAATTAGATAGCATCCAATCATATAACACGTCAATATATCTCTATACAAATTCAATAGTTACAACAATTAATTTGAACTTACGAAATTTTCAAACAACTTGGAAATAGAAAATCCGTTAATTAATTAGTCTATTAACTCCAAGCTTTTGCAAACCTTTATTAACTCAAGCACACGCATGTTTCTTGAGGCTTCATCAAGATGACCAGTCTAGCTGCATGCACATAATAAGAGAGGAAATTATACAAAGGTACATAGATATCTGTCGTATATCTCATCAGTACGTCGATCAGGACTGTGCTTTCCACTTCTCGATGCTCCTCTCGAGCTCGTCCTTCTTGGCGCCGACGACGCGCCCCACCTCTTTGCCGCCTTTCATCAGCACGAACGTGGGCATCGCCTCCACTCGCCGTGCCCGCGCCACCTCCTGCATGTATGCACGCATGCCGATCAGTCAAGGCCACCGCCCGGCCCGTACGGTTTACCGTGAACCACATGCAGCGTGACATGATCGGCCATACCGAGAGCTCGTCGACGTCGATCTTGCAGAAGACGACGTCGGTGAGGCGGGAGGCCATCTCCTCGAGCACCGGCTCCATGAACTTGCACGGCCCGCACCACGACGCCGAGAAGTCGATCACCACCTTTCATGCATCGATTAGGACGAAAACAAATTAAAGAACAAAAGAAATTAACAGGGTAGGAAAAGCTTCATCTCATATTGCTTTTTTTTTTCCTTTTCAGTTATACATACCAGCTTGGAGGCTTTCTGGTCTCCCCCATGATCACGAAGCAGTTCCTCTAACTGTTCCTTGGAGCGGACGGCCTTCACTTGCGAGTGCGACGTCCCGTCGGAGGTGCTGGGGGAGGGGTCGCTGGCCTTCGGCGGCGGCGGCGGCCCCTGGAATATGTTACCCATCTTGATTTCGCGGTGTGAGCTCGTGAGGTGAAGGTAGTGCGAGCCATGGCTTATGTAAGGGAGGGGCTGATGAGGCTTGTTGACAACTCTCGTGTCTCTCGTGTGATCGTTTTGATTGACAAGAATAAGATGCTCCTCAATTTTGCGCGTTAGACCCTCAGATGTTTCGAGGGTTTCGGAGCGTAATTTTGCTTTGTTTTTCGTGCTGGTGTGCAGATGTGAAGCATGATACTAATTTATCTGTACATACATTACCCACAGATGTTAAGCATGAAGCGAGTATACAATTCTTTAGCATAAAGTTTTCCAATAAGGGGATTCCAAGCTTCACAAAAATTCAAATGTGCAGGGGGTGGGGGGAAGAAAATGCGGCACATCCATGGCGCATCTTCCGGTCTGTTCTCGCTCTCTAAAGGTATCTGATTCATCCAATGCACATCACCACGCCACAAGTTGAATGCTGATTCTGTTCGACTTCTTTGGCCACCACAAACTCGTCGGAATCGCATCAAACCCACGTGTTCGTCGATCTACAACACTCCAATGGCCCTTTGTGCTCAAAGGTTCAAGGTACCATCTTTCGATTTGATAACAGGAGGGGAGATTTAGATGGTAGAGTTCTATCTGGAAGAGATATACATTAGTTATCAGAATTCATAAATGAGCTTGCTCATAACCTTAAGTCATGAGTTTTGATCCCAATCAAATGTTGTGTTCTCGCCTTGGGAGTTTCCTCTACTAGCGCAAACTATGTGTTGCCTTACAGCATCCGGATTGACGTGAAAAATGAATTTCATGCCCCTTATCTGCAGGTAAAATAAACAGTTAAGAGCTCCTAACAAAGTAGACTAAGAAACGAATTCATATTGGAAAGCTAAGCTATTACAAACTTCCGTAATGAACTATGTTTGAAAAGCAAACTATCATGCAGACTGTTCCGAATCCGGCACAGATGCAATACTTACCGAAGCAGCGTGTGTTTCTTCCTTCGCGTATATGGAATGCCCCACATGATATGAACTTGTGAGATTGTACCACTTAACTCCCTGAACTTACGTTGAAGCGAAGTCCGTCGGATGCGATGCCGACAATTTCGTCCCCTCCGAATCCGTTGGACTTGTCGCCGCTCCGTTCTGGCCACGTACATCGTCTCCATCACCTCAAGTCTACAAAAACGGATTCTACGAACCTGGGAACGTACTGTGCTCGCATCTTCGCCAGAGCTCCACTGTCGCAGCTTGCGCCGCCCTCGCCCTTCCTCCTCTGAGTCGGCCGTAAGAGATAGAGAAGTAAATTCCCAGTGCCAAAGCAGGGGCACAGTACTTCTCTCTCACAGTGATTCGCCAGTTCAATCTTTTCTATTAGTAAACGGCCAAATGGACTTTGTGCAGGGTAAATAGCTTCTGCTATAGCACTAGGAATGTACTTCTCTCTCTCACAGTTGACCCAGAGAAGGCAAGAGCAAGGGCGGCAGCAAACTGCGATAGTGGAGCTCCGACGAAGATGCAAGCACGGTGCGTTCTCAGGCCTGAAGAATCCGTTTTTATCGGCGTGAGGTGACAAGCACGATGAACACAGCCGAAACGAGTGGCGACGAGTCCACTGGACTCGAAAGGGACAGTCGCTGGCATCGCATCCGACGAACTTCGTTTCAACACAAGTTCAGGGAGCTAAATGGCAAAACCTCGTAAGTTCAAGGGGTTGAGAAAGTAAAACACAAGTTCAGGAAGCTAAATGTCATAACCTCGCAAGTTCAGGGGGCTAAGAAAATAAAATACAAATTCAGAGAGCTAAGTGGCACAACCTTATATATTCAGAGACATACAGTACAATTTTCTCTTTCAAAAAATAAACCCTTCCTGTAACACCACCATCTATGGCGTTGCAAGTGAACCTGTGGCATTTCAAGGTTCACATGCAACGCCACCGATGGCAACGTTGCAAGGTTTATTTTGGGAAATAAGTTTAGGATGGGTTTATTTGATAAAAAAAATTCCATAGATAGGAGCATTGCAGACCATATCATGAGTTGTATGAACTATGGAAACGCAAAAGAACAATAGCCAGTAACATAAGCATAGACTCTTCATCCAGCTAGTCTGAGTGCTTCAATTTTCTAGTAATATGTACTAGGCAAATTTGCACAATATCAACTATGTAATGTGAGCATCGTTGTAACTTACTAATTTTACAGATACATGACACAAATGGAATTAGGACAGTAGAACTTAACAGGACAGGAATATTAACTGAAATACTGTCATTTGTCACTAAATAATGAAGTCATATAAAAAAGGAAATTTCTATGAGAAAAAGGAAAGAAAAGATTAGAAATGTTATACCTCAAGTAACGCATCCGAAATTAAGTTAATACGTTTGTTACATGGTACTTCTTTGCTATTAACAAAGATTGGAAATTTTCCGATATTCTTTATGTGGAAAGATCCACCTTCATCCATCTTGATAACTGCCTGTACATCAAAATTCAGAATGGATCAGTCAAACGGAAGCTGAAATAGCAGACTAATAACTGAATCTTTACAGTATCATTCTTTTGGGGGCAGTGGACAAACTTGATACATAATAAGCTATCATTTTGTTGAGTAGTTTTATTTGTAGCATTAGCTTTTAAAAGAATGCAGTTTCAGTCATGCCTACTGTAACATCCCAATTTTTAGAGCTTAAAAATCATTTAAATAGTTAATAGGGAAAAATTCACTATTTGGATTTATTTGTTTTTAAGTTTAAAAGCTTAATATTGGACTTTACAAACAAAAACATTTAATGTGAATAATCCCAACTTGAACATTAGCCAAAACTATTTTATTTGGGTTCTATGTGCTCAGATATATTTTCTAGATTTTTCTAGAATTTTTCTGAGTTCATTTGCTATTTTTTATTGCTTATTTGAATTTCTGGTAATTTATAAAATAGAAAAAACTATTTAAAATCTCAGAAATCCTCTCGGGCCGAATCTTCCCAGCCCAACTCCTTTTCCCGCGCGCGGCCCGCTTTCCTCGGCCAAAACCCCGCGACCGCGCCCGCCTCTCCGTAGCGGCGTCTGCCCAGCCGGTCAACCGCGGCCGCACCGCCGCACGCGCTGCGCCGAGCGCCGCCATCGACTGTGGGCCTCGAGGCGTCATCGTTCATCGTCTTCGTCGCGGACTCCTTAGTCCGTGTCCGAGCCGCGCTGCGCCGCCGTGCCGCTCGGGGATCCCTCGCTCCCGGGCCCTATTTAAAGCCGTGAAAGCGTCACGAGGATCGCCTCAACCCTAGCCGCCTTTCCCCAAAACCAGGAACCCTAGAGCGCCGCCTTTTCGCCGGGATTGGAGCTCGAACCCTAGCGCCGCCGAGGAGCTCTTCGCTAGATTGCGCCGCTGTCGGTGAGCCCTGGTCACCACCAAGCCCAGCCTCGAGCTCGCCGCATCACGGTCTACATGATGCGCGCGTTATCTTCGTCGGAGGACCCCTGGTTCGCCGTCACCTCTTCAAGCCATGCCGCCCCGCCGCTTAGCTCATCACCGCCGCCGTCGTGGTCGTCGCCGACGAGATCTAACCGCGTCACCACCTTCGTCGTATCGCGCCGGTCCAGATGCGCATCTTCGCCGTCGCATAATCGCCGCCGTCGCTAAAACCAAAGGTCGCCGGAGCCCTGCCGACGTTTGGTCGACGTGGCGGTCCCTGTCAGCCGCCACCTCAGCCCGCCGCCTCCGTGTCGTCGTGGCGGCCGCGTCGGCCGCCGATCGGCGCCCGCGCCACCCGCAACCCTAACCCTAGATCCATCTCGCGTGGACTTGGTCCACGGTGCACCATCTCACTGACATGTGGGTCCCACCTGTCAGGCCATTTGTCACCCCGTCCGAACGTTCTTCGCTGACGTCAGCATTGCGCAATAATCCGATTTTTCTTCAGAGAAATAATTCGGGAAATTATGGAAAATCCAAATTAGGGTTTCTTTTTAGATTTAAACTTCCAGAGCTCATAACTTTTGCATCCTAACTCCGATTGAGCCCATTCAAATTCCTAAATTTGTCTAAATTCAAGCTCTATTTATCTGAGATTTTTATTTAATTTTTGGAGTTAGTTTTGCCTCTGTTATTTATTTGTTTTGTTTGTTTGTCTCGCTTTGCGAGTAGACGCCGATTCGTCGGGAATTTCGTTGAAGAAGGAGCACCCCAAGATCAAGACCAAGACATAGACATTTTCCAAGGCAAGTCATACCTTTGATCATCTTGAACCCAGTTTTCAAATTACTTTACTTCAAAGTACTGCATTCTATTTTAATTATTTATTTAAATGCTTTGGGTATAGTTATTATCCAATTTGTTATCACACCTTGGCCTTGTATGTCATATATCCTTGTCACCCTAGATTGGTTATTAGTTGGTATTATTATAGCACCAACGTGGGTTGGTTAGATACGAGTATAATTGCTTAGCCATGCCACGAGTCATCATCTCATGTGAGTCGCAAACATTAAATCTGACTAAGTGATTATGGAACTTTGGGTAAAACTGTGTGCTATGTGTTATTACTTCGTGATGGCATGTGTTGCACTAAAACCAATCGGGTGGTAAAGGATTTAGACCGAGGCAAGTGGTGGAAGTCAGATGATATGGTGGACTTTGTGATGGGAATGATAATCTTTGTGACTTAATTAGAACATGGAAGTCTTGCCTTGGTCAATTAAGGACTTAACTTTGTGCGCCATTGAATCGAGCTTCATCAGCGACCACATGCACGTATGGGACGGACCTAACTTAGTAAGTTATGGATTCTCGGCATTGATGTTGGTGGATAGGTTAGGGTGTGACAGGTGGAGGTGTGACTACTTGGTGGTTGCATCAGCGGGACGATTCGTCTTCCCCGTCCGTGGTGTGTGTTATACCAATTCTATGTGAGTGGTATAGCGGTTTGTAAACACTGGAATGTCAATGTTTGAGATGAAGTTTCGAACTATTTTGTTACGATTGGTGCTCGCTACACTAGTTGTATCTTGTGGGTAAAGTGTACAACCTCTGCAGAGTGTTAAATCAATCTATTCGAATAGCGCGTCATGTCATGGACATGCTCGGGATTTCACACGAGGGTAGTTTTCATAAAATGTTGGGATGAGAGCCGTGTGATTTAAGTCATATGGTGTGTGAAAGAATTTGATTAGGCTACGTGTCTTTGTGAAAACAATGTTAAATTAATATTGTCTATTTGTTTTGAATTATGCTTTCAATCTATTACTTGTATTCAATTGCAAATGTTGTATTTTCGCAAAATAACCACGAAGCCTTTTCTTTGGAATAAACTGCATCTATACATTGCATTACGTGGTATGATTTATGAGTGCGGTTGTGTACTCACACTTGTTGTAAAACTTGCACCCAAACCTACTGAAGAGGAGGAGTCACGCCGCTTTCGAGGAGGAGTTGAAGGTGATCGTTCGTTAAGGTCCGGATCGATCGGTTGCCTCGTGGTGAATTGGTGGGATCTATCTTGGAGTTATTTCGTTCATTCATTGCTTATTTCTCTGTTAGCCTGCGTGGCTTAATAAGTGTAAACTCGACCATAAAGTCAAAACCCTTATTTGTTATTCAAACTAATCGCTTACTTTATTTATCGCTGTGTGGATCGGTATTTACCTATGTTAACCTGTGTGCACTAGCGTGATCTGGACTAGTGCAAGATATACGCAGGGTTCCGAATCGTACTCGGATCCCGACACCTACCACCCCCAAACATTTTTCCTTCATTCATTTTTAATATAGCAAGTTGCATTGCCTAAAGTTAAGGTAAACTAACTCAATAAGCAGCTATGGTCGTGTTAAAAAAAACAGTGGCTCAAAATAGTGGAAGAAATAGAAAGGATCTCCAGTGCGGAGAAATGGTGACAGAAACTGGGCTGCATGCTTAAGCAAGAAATGAATATGCAATGGTTAGCAGTTAGCACAAGCTAACTTATAAGGTAAAAATGTAGATAAAAAGGAGGTTGACAGTTGACCTTCACAAACAATCCTTGCTTAAACTTCTGGTGAATTGCCTGTTTAAGCGGAATGAAATGACAAAGTTTACACTACAGACAACTTGGTAGGCATTGAATGGCCGGAAAATTCAACTCCAGTTAGTTTATGCATGTAAGAATATGTTAGTTATATTTTAATTTTTATGCTCTGGGATAGTCTAGTATTGGAATTGTTTGTTCCAAAAGCAAACCCAAATAGCCACAGGACTGGAATTAACAAGTATCATCGGCCCTAAAACGCACTGCACAGAATGAACTGCATCAAAACAAGCAAAAGAAAACAATAATGCTATATTTCAATGCCCATTCTCCTAGAAATATACACTGCCTGCCAGACTTAACATGTTTCTACTTTCTTAGAAGGATGCTCTCAAAAAAAAGTCAGATGTCATTGTTAATTATTATCACTAGAAACAGGTCCAAAGGAGATTACTTTAAGAAATAGTCACAGGTCTCAACTCTCAATACATGCTGTAAAAAAAGCACACAATTTCTGATTTGAAAACATAAAAGTCCCACATCAACAACACAATTTCTGATTTGAAAACATAAAAGTCCCACATCAACAAATTTAAAGTCTTCTATCACCAGATGAAAGACTTTCACAGGTTTGCTCAATATCCATATAGGAAGAGCCATAGTCAACTTATCCCGAACTTAATTAGAATCATTTGCAGGTAATAATAAAATATAAAAAGGAAACAGTGGTAGTTTAAAACAGTCAGTAGCAAGCGGTTTGTTGCACACAATTTATGGTGATCCACAAAAGCTGAAAAATGGTAATGTATATAACACAAGGAAAGAGTGGTCCTGAAAAATGAAACAAGAATCTCCATATAGCTTCCATCAATCCAAGGTTGTTTGGCATATTTTAACTTCAAAATAAAAGGCAAGAAAGTACCTGTTGACGGGATACTTTATTTGCCTTCCCTTCTTTACCCAAATCAATGTCAACATGTACATCTCCTGTTTCTCTCCCAAGAGTTACCTGCGTTAACGCAGAGGACTAAGTAAAATTTCAATGATGGTGTCAACATATTAAAGAAATATATTTGAAAACATATCAACTATAGATGAAAATCTTAGCTTGCAGAGTGATGTTCTGTCTTGCTAGTTAAACACTGTAACTGAAGAATTCAGCTGGCAGTAAAAATAAGAAAAACCTAAGTGGGTGTAATTTGGCAAATAACAATTAAGTGCTATATTCTCTTGACAAAAACCACCTTTGATAGTCAAAACACAGATTTAAATACTTCAATTGTCCTCAAACAAGGAATATATCCGAGGGTCTGATCTCTAGTTAGTCATTAAACCTGCAGCTATGTAATGAAGATTTCCTAAAAATTGCTTAAACTTACCTCAGGATCCTTTATGTAGTATTTC
Source organism: Ampelocalamus luodianensis (assembly GCA_036346255.1). Lineage (NCBI taxonomy): Eukaryota > Viridiplantae > Streptophyta > Magnoliopsida > Poales > Poaceae > Ampelocalamus > Ampelocalamus luodianensis. The sequence goes on along the minus strand of CM070630.1, from coordinate 48,727,686 downwards.
AGATGTCGGCCATAAAGAATTGCAAAAGCACCCTGAGACATAATAGATCTGTTCATACAAGAACGAGCACCTTGCTCTAATCTTACCAAGTCCTTCCTGATTTCAACATGCTGAAAACTTGAAACTGATCATGCAAATAACACAGACAAAAGGAACTCGTTTTAGCATCCATTTAGCACATAACAATGGCACCAATTAAGAAAATCTTCAACCACAATGGACTTGAAATATCAGATATCTGCATTACATTTACCTTCAGGTTGGATGAAATCAAATTCTTGATCCCATGGAATTAGATCCCGATCAAGTATCTGCGGTAAATGTTTAAAAAGTCAGAGGTACCAACGCAAACAAAGCCTTGTAAACTCAACTAAGAAAAGAAATATGTACCAAAGCTTCTATGTCAAAATAGTTTGGGACACCATCCTCATTGTCAGATCCTCCTCCTGCTTGGCCTGAAGTGGACATGGTTGCAATGGGATTTTGAAATTCCATATCTGGCAATGCATGTGACGACATACAGTTTTGGATAGTAGTCTCGCAACCTATTTCTGGTTTATCAGAAAGAAACTTGGAATTCATTTGATCAGGCACCCGAATTGGCATATCCAACATCAGATTCCGCAAGTTATCCAAACCTTCACGTTGCACTGAACCACAGGTTGTTTCTTCAACAAATTCGGCAGCAGAATGGAAAGTTGGCGTGCACATGTTTGCGTTGTTAGCACCAACTTCACCTTGCATGACAGGTGGCTTACTTCCTACAGCACACGCTTCATTAAGAGCCATCATATTTTCCTTCTGTTTTAAGGTGGATGTTTCCAGCTTCATTGGTGGTGATGAAGGCTGGACATCTTCCACCACGTCAGTATGATTAGAATCATCAGTCTTTTGTGGAGGGATAGGCTCGGTTGAAAACAAACACATATCGTGCTGGGAATTCTGGTCACAAGTAGAGGTACATTCTAAAGGGGACTGACCAGTTATCAGGATATCATCATTGCAAGGAATTTCAGGATCTTCTGTGTTCAACCTGCACTCAAAACTACAACCAGGAAAAGGCACTTCTGATGAGGTAGGTACCATGTCTATTCCAGAAACATCTGCCACATTGTGTTTCTGATGGATTGGATCTATGTAATAACCACACACATTGCTTATATCAGAGAGGCCCAAATGGTGCATTCTGGAGATGTCCTTCAGATTAACTTTAGCGTGAGGATCACCTAAATCTTCTCGATTTGTGTCAAGAGCAGAATCAAAAATATTCTTGCCATTGAGGAGCTCAAAGTCTTCCCTGTGACTGAAATCCATTGAATGGGAATGCATGAATTCACCTTCTGATATTATTGCATTGTCTAAACCAGAACCAGATACTCCACTGTCAATATTCGCCTGAAATGCAACTGTATCACTGTTAGTTGTTTTCATTTTCTTGTCATCGGAAAGGATGAGGATTTCTTGTCCCTTTCTATGCATATCTGTCGGCATGTCAGGTGAATTAACACCCTGAAACTTACTCCAAGTAGGAATGCCACATGCTCGAGAACACGAATGTTGCTTAATTACTTTGAATGAGCCTGGCTCTTGCAATCCTCCCTTGTTCCCAGAAAATTGGTTCTGTTCTACGCCATCATAATCGGTATCCAGTAGTGTCTTTGATCCTGTCACTCCATTGCCATACTGGTCACCAAGAAGCGGTTGCCGAAGGTGCACATAATCCTGGAGATCGGAGAGGTTCTTTAGAGAGGCTATATTCCTTTCACTTGACTGAGGATTCTTTTGCATGTAGTCACATCCATACATCTGACCTACATCAGAACAGCCATGTAGGCTTCCATCATAGGTGTTTCCATCTATTACCATACTCCCAGCAGCGTTCGCATGCTTTGTATGGAATATATAATGTCCATTGTCTTTGAGGTGTACATCTTGTCCGCCAGCATAGCTTTCACCTATATGTCCATAGCTATTTGCAAAAGCTGCTGCTGGATCAATTTTATAAACCAAATGATGGCCTTCCGAAGGTTTAAGTAGGCCGCCACATACACAACCACTACCTACAGGAAGGCATGAACAGGGTGCAATAACATAACCAAAATCTGCAGATAAACATGGTTCATGGCAAACTCTCTTTCTCATTGCATAATACTGATTCTTTACACTATCTATTTTCCGCTTGCGGAGTGAAAAATCTTTTGCCTTTGAATTGAAATGTTTAATTGCTTTGGTAGGATTGGAAGTTGAAAGCTCAGTCTCATACTCGACTATGCGGGCAGATGCTTGTGCTGAGGTCTCTGAGTCATATAGCAACGAACACCAACGATCCTGCAATTCTTGAAGAGTGAATTTGCGGGAAAAGCATACAGCTCCTTTAGCCAAGGATTCCAATGATGCACCAGCCTACAAGAATAAAAAAGACGAAGTTAACAGGATCAAACAGATAGTACTTATAAATGAGAAAGAATCCTCACAATAAGAAAGATTGTTATCACATGGCCAACAAGTGACAAGTCATATAGCTTTGGCCCACCTAATCATAAGTCGTAAACACCACCAAATTTGGTGTTGGACATAAATTAAGGCAGTAGGGTTTTACAACCAATTCTGATAAATGTGGCGTTGAGTCTCTACACCCAACAAAGATCAAATTAATAAAATAATGCCAAGATTTTCCTTGAGTTACCAGAACGCTTAAGTTTATATCGTTAGGACAAGCACCAGTTGTGACGTTTGATATTGACGTGCTGACAGATACAATTGTTGCACTACATACAACGTGGCAAGGGGGCGTAAATGGTCTATGGTCAGTGACTCTAGCAGTTACTGATTAAATATAAGATCTGAAATCGATATGCTAGCTTTTAGGTTCATTTCTGGGGAGAAAGAAGGAATGTAGTGCAGAACATTTTTTTGGAAAATTTAAGAGAGTTCACTATTTTATAAAAAAAAAAGGGAGAGAAAGAGTTGCCATAAGTAACTTCCAAACATTTTTTCTAGAACTGCAATGATTTTCTCATGTCATATACAAACATCAAATTGCACGCAGAAAATAGGGCACAAGTGAGTGCTAGTTAGGGTATAACCAACGGTTTCTTTAATGCAGAATAATTTAATGTCAGAGAACAGTTTTGACAAGTAGATTTCAGTGCATGTAAATACCACTGATGTTACTAAAGAAATTCTTACAATACACTGATCAGTACACAAATGAAAAATTCGAGTGCAAGATTTCCAAAGTCCGGGCAGGATCCAAGCTAATAAGAGCTGAGCAATAAATGAATTAAAGTAAACCAAACACATAAAGTATTGCAACACTTCCTAGTTCCTATCAAACAGAAGACCATTCAGAAGGTAGCACAGTCGTTATTATGTAACTTGAAGAGAACAGTTGTTTTACAAATAAATCTACTCACTAAGCAGTTGTCGACAAAGTTACAACTTACAACAAGTCGACAACATAGTAGCCTCAAAAGCAACAGAACGGACGCATAATATCGATACAAGTTGATGGTTGGAGCAAACTTAATCAACTTGTATCAGCAAATTCTTCAATAGATCCTGAAATGAATGCTTCAGCGTATCTCCACTACAATGAAACTATCCAAATTCACACCCTCCAAAATAGTAGAAATGTGATTGTACAAACGAATGCATCCATGATACAAATAGACCCGTCCAGGAAGCACCATCTGACAGCAAGAACGGCAGACTAGCGCTTGCGGTGCGCACCAACCGACACGGCGACACCAACAGAACCACCTAATCATGCAGAAAAAACTCTAGTTAGAGCATACTAACACGTTGGTTAACAACGGTCTACATGCCTTTGGACGCAAGCTGCAGCCTGCAAACACTCCAGCCAGGTTCAGTGACACGGATCAAACTGAATTTGTGAAATTTATCAACTAGCCACCCAAAAACATTCCAAATTCCAGTTAAGAGAAGCCAACAAAATTGCAAAACACTTGAACACAGTAGCGCTTCAGCATTTGGCTACCCCAAGCATAGCACAATAGCTACAACGATCACTCAAATGGCTACGGAGCAACCCATCGACATACCCAAACCACGCCGCGAGCCTAGCGTCAGACATACTACACAGCGAGGGCGCGCTACGGAAACAATACGAGCCCGAAATTGCGGCAAAAATCCGGCGGCGTGGCGATGGTGGCCGCTAATCGGGTAGGAATAGCGAATTCCGCGCCGTGACGAGGAGAGACGACTCGAGACCAGGAGGTTCCGATCGACGAAGGGGTTGGGGTGGGGTGGGTTGCCTTACCTCGACGGCGTTCTTCAGCAGGACGTCGTCCGCGGCGGCCCAGCCCGCCGCGGCCGAAAGGGCACCCATGCCGCTCCGCCCGCCCGCCGCCGACTCCGCGGCTTCGAGAAAGGGGACGGGAGTGGTGCGGTGGGCGCGGCCGAGAGAGAGAGATGGGGGTGCCAATGGCGGTTGGGAGGAGAGGACTCAGAGGAGCAATTTTTTTCCGAGGAGAGGAAGGTTGGAAGCCAGAAGAAATACTCTGTTATTCTCGTGATCCAAAATACACAAATGCTATAAAAAAAAAGGAGAGAAATGGAGGCCCAGTGTCACCACATATGATTGGCCCAGATTACTTTCGCACCAAATGCTTTAGCCCACGTAAAATGAAAGCTAAGGGCATGTGGGGTGACATTAGTCGTCTATAATATTTGTCGCGTAAGATTTTTTGTGATATGGATGAGAGAGAAGTAAGAGAGAGGTAGAAGCCGTCTGGCATGCAATAGACGGTCTATAAGGTCCTTATAGACATCACTTTTATTGTTGTATCTATGTCGTCTGTAACCTACATGTTTTATGGTCTTATTTTATGGAGGATATATATAGACAACTTAAAGACAACCCATTGTATGGATTGCGTTTAGTTCTGTCTATAGATGATATGAAAGGTATACAGACAACCACTGTCTATACCACTGTACATGCCCTAAGGGAAATTCATGCGTTTCAAACGGCGTGTTAACCCACGCAGTGTGGTGCAACAGTGTTAAGAGTCTAAAGAGTATCTACAATAGTCCACGTCATTTGTTTCTAAAGGATTATCATATCAGCATTTAGATGATGTAAAGGAGAGAATGTGAAGTTATTTCTACATAAAAAAAAATCGGCAAATTGTTAATACCAAGACACAAGAAATAACCAAATAATTTATTGGAGACTTACTTATTACTTAAAAACGTGTTTTGTGGATCCCATTGTCTCCAAGTAAAATATCCATCGAATCACTTGTGCAGCCCAACTTCATTATTAGTACGATAAATAAGTCAAAACATGTAGGCCACAAAGTTATACTTTATTATTAATCATCAAGAATCATACACACTTGTAAAAATTAAAATCTTAGATACAAGCTCAAAAAATAATTCATTGGAAGACTTATTTCTTTTTATTAGATTGAATATTTTCTGTTCTCTTAGTAACAAGCTAGGAAACAAATTATTGTAGATGCTCTAATGGTAACGGGTATAGAAATGCTTCACATAATTGCATGCTTAACTGGACTCCGATCTCTACTCTTCAATGAAAACATTGTTGGTTGATACTGCCTCCGATCTCTACTCTTCAATGAAAACTCAAGCTTTTTTTTTCATCTCTATAGTGTTTTTCAGCTGACGCCTTTGAATGTGCTATGTTTTAGAGATTTTGGACCATCCAAACAAGGTCGGTCTATATTCTAAGATGAAGAGTTATAAGTGTATTGTATGTTACATTTCGTAGGACCGTGGGGTCGAGGAGGCTGGGGATGGATGGACAGATCAGAGGCTTCATGTAACTGCTTATTGAATTTTTTTTTAGACTAGTAGGATGCCCGTGCGTTGCAACGGAACCCCAAATCTTACAAAAGTAATATTTCTTTTTAACACATAAAGCAAATCAAGCAATTAAAAGATGATGATACGTATGGGCATCATATTAGTGCAACACGATAGAACAATAACTTTGTACGGCGGTTCTGGAAATGAACGACAGCAAACAATATTTTTCTATAATTTACTTCAATACATAAATACTTGAATTTAGAAGACATAATATATGAGTAGATGGTAAGAAGGATTGCCGGTGACTCAAGCTCAATACAGATTTGGCACATTCTTCTCTTCCCAGTCCTTTCTGTGCAGTAGGTGCCGAGGCACGGGCGCTTGGAGCGGCAGCGGTGGCATGGGTGCTTGCAGTGGTAGTGTGGGAGCACACATAGGAATCAATGGCGTAGGCACCCAGAGAGAAGGGACACAGGTGCAAGTAGGGAATCAACGGCGCAGGTGCGAGCAAAGACTGCCGGTGCGATGGTTGGAAGGGTGGTTCTGCGCGGCGATTTCTTTGAGAGCCGGATTTCCAGGGGATCGTGTGGGAGATGGATGGAAGCAAAAGGGCACTGTGCGCGGGAGGGGACGATGCATGGGGTTGGACGATTGGAGGTAAACTCCAATCTTTAGTAATTAAGATAAGTAATGCTTAAAATGTTGTTCTACATACCAACACAACATTGAAGGTTTGTCTGGCCTCCAATAGATTGAACGCTTTCCCTTGCGCACGCTGCTCGTTGCAATTGGAATGTCCTCGACAAGGGGCAAATCACAAAGTTCCCTAATAAACTTCACATCTATAGTCCATAATTCAACTTTCTTTGGAAATCTTCCACAAAGTACAATATAGGAATATGGACGGTGAGAGAAGACAACATTAAATATTTGTCATCGGTGATGGATCAATAGATGCATATACAATGAGAAGGCCAATTTGCTTCACTGCTCCATCCAAAGAGGCCAACATGAGCAATGAGATTGCATAGTAATCAAATAGATCAACATCATATTCATCTTCAGCAGATCTCGAAAGTTCTCACTTCGACCACATTCTTTGTCTCATTAGACTAAATTTTTGGACCAGATGGAACCGATGGCTGCGGTGGAGCTCCCGTGATACAGGGATAGTGCAGACTAACAAAGTAGAATTGTTAACCCATACAAAGCTGCAAAAGCAGAAACAATGTTATTTGAAAGTTGGAATAGAGAAAGATAGCAGGCATAGAATTATAGAAATTCATTTTCACCTGTCAAAGATAGCATTTAAGTATCTCAGGAGATTTAAAAAGTGGTCTTGCTTCTCCAGATTCCACATCTGCAACCCACACCCTTAGCTTGCCACTTTTGTTATCCTCCTGTTTGACAAACAATAGTCCATTATAATTAAATAATTAATCATCGAAACACATCAACTCTCTCTATTTCAAAGCAAAACTAATCAATTACCTCATCAACTCGAACACTGAATGATAAATGCGACCATCTTGTGACCTAGCTCACATGGTTCAATACATGAAGTTAAAGGTTTATGCAATCCATGATACAAGTAGAATTTTGTTTGTGAAATAGTTAAGACTGAAAACAAGACAAATAAGTACCAAAGGAAATTGCATAAGTTGCTTAATTGAAAAATCTGGAAAATTACCAGGTGACGAAATTAATCCTTGCTCCTTCTGGGTATCCATGGACCTCTTTCTCTGGACCCAAAGTCTCATCGCCCATCAGCTTGTGGATACCTATTCTAGTGTAGAAGGACCTACAAAATAGGTTCATCAGATGTCCAATGATGGCATGCCATAAAATGTAACAATAGATTTGTCACAAATGAAAGGATATAGTACAAGGACTGAAAATTTGGCCAAACCATCAAGTATTACTTACATTCGACTCCTAGTATTAGAATGGCCGTCAATCCTTACACCTGCAAGTTTCTACTCAGCCTTTGCAAGATCCGATAGTGGTGGTTGTGCTAGATGTTTGAGGAATAGAATCTTGTCCTTGCTTGGTGAGAATGACACGACAAAGAAGTGGTCTTTGCATCAAGCAATGTCTGTATTTCTTTTGGAGGAAGGCAGAGCCCATCGTCCCGATGAATGATCTACATAGTATGCAAATACATTAACTGTTCATTATACCAGTAGTCCACATTGTCTTTTCTCATGGAGTTGAACCAGGACAAAATCTGCTCAAACAACAAGTAATACAGATCTTCACCGGGCATACCAAAAAAACATGTACGATTGACAAAAAAATATACACATTCAAATAGGCTATTTACTATCATCAATACCCTAATACTAAAGTCATCCCTTTGTCACACTAACAGTCTGGGGAAGCCCTAGAATCCAATATCCACTTACATTTTATTCATAGAATTAAAGCTACTATTGTCTTTCCTGGACAACCCTCATTATCTTATACTTGTTGAAGCAGTTCTAGGATTATGTTACATTCCTGAAGTAGGGAAAAAAACAATATTAATGTGAGAAGAACAGAAGTCCAAATACTTCACAAGGAACAAGCATGACCTTTCCCAGACAAATCATACTCAGGAAATGAAGCCACAACATTTCCCCAGCAACGAGCTTAATTGAAGCGTCTCTTAACTTTGCCAAAAAAAAAAGGAACACAAAGTCAACTAAAGTAGTCAACTAATGATACAATCTTTCTGTGAACAAACCAAGCAAAATGAATTAAGCTATACACAACTTAAATCAATTAAGAACTTCAATAAGTTTCCCAAAAGAAAAAAGGATAAGTGACATTATCAATAACAGAACAAGCCGGACTAATCTAACTTTGACAGTCCTATCACGAGCAAACAAAATCATAACTAAAACAAAACTAAAAAGAGTAAGTAAAATGATCTTTATCAGAACAAGCCAATTAATCTATCACACTTTACTAATCCTATCAAGAGAGTAAGTAAAATGATGTTTATCGGAACAAGCTAATTAATCTGTCACACTTCACTAATCCTATCAAGAGCAATCCAAATCATAATGAAGAAAACTATGATCATTTCACGAACCGATCCACCAATCAAGACCAGAGCTCCAATCTGGTCCCCGTCAAACCACTCAAATCCACTAAACCCACAGCCTTCCCGCAATCCAACAAAACAAAATAACAACCAAAGCAACAATCTTTCCAAGAAAGGAAGCAGCACGGACCATCGTCTTCTTGGGCCAGGCCGGATGCGATCGCCGCTGGCTCATTGGACTCCCTGGCGGCGGCGACGATGTGGGGCAGCCTGGATGTGGCGGAGCTCATGGCGCTCAGGCGAGGCAAGCGAAAATACCGAGGAGGAGGGCGAAGAAGAGCACGCAGAGGTGGGACTGTGAGCAGAGCGAGGCGAAGGCAAGCCCTATGGAGGATGGAAAGGGAGGACATGATTTTTCGGGGTCTCCGACTGCTGCAGCGCCGCCGCCGCCTGCACCTCCACCAATCCTACACCTCGTGGTTCGCCGCCGCCTCCGGAGGAGGCCGTCTCCATCTTGCCGTCGTTGTTCGCTGAGGCCCAAACATGGTGCGGGCGTCCTCCTCCCACTGCTTCCTCTCGCGCTCCTGCCGTCGCCGCTCCTGCATGGCCCACGGCACCCCTTGGAGCGCTTCGCCTACCCCTGCCCCTACGCAATGGGTGCCGGGGCATGGGCGCTTGTCTACTATACCAGTACACCACACCCGAGGGCAATTGGATGCCACAATTTGATGAGCATGCCTGCACGAGCACAGGTAGAAAAGTCCAATTACATCATCGACAAAGCATGGTTCCCCCTTCAAGCGTCAATGGATAGCGCCATCGCCAAATCCGAAAACCAAATATTTGGGGCAACTAAGGCAGTAACGAGAGTGGGAGAAATCCAAGGGACTCACTGGAGGGCGCAGAAGATGTTAACTTCATATCAACTTCAATGTTAACCATTGCCTTCTCCGATGTCCCACTACCGCGCTCGCCGATGAGGCGCACGAGCGGCACGATGGCGCCAGCGCTCACCACACGCTCCTTGTTCCAGTGTGCCGAGCAGAGCCGGTAGAGCATGGTGAGCGCGTCCTTCTTGCCTCGGGTGGAGCCCGCAGAGAGCAGCGCGTCGAGTGAAGGGATGGTGCTGCACGCGCCGATGGTGGCGCGGTTCTCCTCAATGCTCGAGATGCTGAGCAATGCGCAGGCGGCGTTTTGCTTGGCCGCCGCGGTGGCGGCCTGCAGCGCGTAGGTGAGCGGCTTGATGGCCCTCGTCGCTTTGATGGACGAGTGGTTCCGCTCCTCGAGAGACAGGTTCAGGTCACCGCGCTCTTCTGCACCACCGGGTCGGTGCTCCGTAGTAGCGGCACCAGAGCGGGGATGATGCCGGACACGCCGATCAGCTCGCGGATGTCCGACCGGTGCTTTGGGGGCGCCGCGCGGAGAGGGACCGGGGCAACGCACGGAGGAGCGTGGTCGTGGTCGGAGGATAGGGAGTTGGGTGCGGAGCCAGAGAAAATTAGGAAGGAGTTACTAATGCATTCGTAGAAGAAGTGTGGGGGTGGGGGGCGACGTGGTGGGGGTGGTGGTGGGGAAGGGAAGGGGTGGCGACGTGGTGGTGGGGAAGGGGAAGGAGAGAAGGGCAAGGTCTCGTGGAGTTTGCCGTGGATAGGTAGGAGAGGGTGGGACGATGGGAGTAAACTCTAAATTATTATTTTTTTAGAAACTATTAACTGCTTGTTGGCTTTTAGTCGGGGAAAAGGCACCCTTCTACTTTGCTTTGAGACTGGTGTTCCACGAGGCAGCATCGCAAACCAAACCTCACTTTTATTAGTATAGGAGATTTACCCTTTTCAGGATATTAAGAATTTATGATTTAATCGAATGTGTTTCTTAAACTAGCTTATCGAACATACCCAAATATTTACATGCAATTATTACAACTTCAAATTGTATTTATCGTATAATTATTCAAGTGACACACACAGAATCGGTTCATACGAAATTCCTACAATATGATCCCTCGCGTACTCCTAAATAATTGGTCTATACTAGAAGATTCCCACTTCATCCACAAATAGGCTTGAACAGAATTCTCTCATGGAACCAGATCATCAAATCGTGTGCACACGATAAATCGATGAGCTCTTTTACGGTACATTAAAATCAATATAGGTTGTTCATTCTTTCTTATCCAATGGATTAGATTAGTTAGGATTTAGTTATACTTTTCATGGCAGTACGTGTAGTATAATTTAGAGAAGGGTAAAAATTATAAATGAGAGCAATATTAATTTTTGCAGTTTAGCGGGTTTAAGTTGTTTTGACTCTCGGATTGGGCCGCCCGACAACCCAGTAATGCGCTGGCTCATTCGCCGTTTACCTGATGTCTTGACTCCTGAGCCGCCGCCTGCTAGCTTTTGGTAGGGTTAGGGTTTTTAATTCGAAGAGAGAGGAATGGGGATTAAGCATGGGGCGGCCCGTCGGGGCGACGTGTTGTGGAGGCACCGCGTCGGGGTGGCTTGATGAGGGGGCGCCGCGTCGAGGCGGCGAGTGTGGTGGAGCGGCGCCGTTATGTCGGGGCCGTGCGGCATGATGGGGGACGATGCAGTGGGACCGGATGTGGTGGCGGAGCGGTAGCGTGAGGAGTGTGGCGTCTCCTTCGTGTCCCGACGGCCGCTGCGAGCAACCATGTAAACCCTCCCGGTGGCTCCCTGCTCGTCGTCGTCGACCTTGTCATGGTCCCTATTCCTCACCCTCAACTAGAAAAATGTTTGTCTATTGTAACATTTTTTTCCTTAAGGATTGTTCCATTATTTGTGTATATGACAATAGTTCACCGATTTATGTACACTTATGATGCCTTGAAATAGCAGTTCCGAAGTAGAATATATAAATGCGTACGTAAGTTGTGTACCAGTACTCAATAGGCATCCAAGGTTTTATATGATTTAAACATTGCCCACTAGTATACATGAAGTGGCTATTCCTCACTGTTGTGCAAGCCGTTTTAGTTTTTACCATCTTTATTGATTCTTTTCATATCATTTGTGCTACCTCTTGTTATGAAATATGCATAAGGTGTGTATATGGATTAAAACTTTAATCAATGTTGCTCCTCGTTGAACAATATTATTCAAGCGTAGTCTTGCAGTCATGTGAGATGATGTTTATTGATGGATTGATCTTACCTTGAGTCCTTGACAATGTTGCACCTTATACAACACATTAAGATGCTTGAAGTAATTTTGGAATTGGTTTTGTTTGACCATTTACTCTAGTATCTTTGTACGGTGTGATAATTTTGAAGATATAAAATGAAATACAGTCCACTTCCTCAGTCATGCTCCTTTTGATTCATTTCCTAGTTTCGTAGACGTATTGCATACATATGTGAAATACAATTATTTGTACTAAATATCAGGATATAGTAGGCTAATCAATTTGTTAATGACGTCATAGCACCGTTAATAAGTTTTCATTGCACTGCATAACTTTAAATTACATAGGCTATTAACATTTTATCCGTTGAATGTCTATTTTTTTAAAAAAAATCCACACGTCTGTTTGTTGGACTTTGGGATGCCAGTAATCTTGTTCAGCGTAGAGTTCACCAAGATGGTCGCTAATTTTGGTCTAAAATTGTCTATAGCATCCTGTGTAGCAAAAAATAGAAGTGACAAAGAATTTTTGCTATGTCATACATGAGTATGAGAGTAAAATAGTATTTGTATGTAATACCAGTGTAAAGTTGTGAGTCAACCTAGATCTGTCCAATATTCCATGAACTTGACATGTATAGATCGCAGGATGAGCTACAAGATTGAATTATTATGAGGAAACCTTTGCACCAACCCTAGTCTCTTGCTAGTGTATGGTAATAAATGTCTTCTCTAGGTAGACCTTTGCACTAGCCTAGTGTTTTTGTGGTATTTACCTATAAGAGGTAGGTTGCCCTCAAGATTGACTTAACTTGTCTTGAACTTCTAATACTTGATATCAAATGATTAAGGGATTATTAATGATTTGCCACTAAGTTGATATGCAATTGATAATTTGCCACCCATGTCTCACATGTCGGTGAGACATGGGTGGCAAAATATCAATTGCACATCAACGATGTGGCAAATCGCCAATCCCAATGATTAAGAGTTAGTCTAGCCTGATTGACATTTTGTAAATCTTGGGCGTTCTCGACTAGGCCGAGATACCCAGAGTGACGTAAGGTTGGGTTGTAGGGCATAAGAAAATACCAATTGTGTAGAGCACAAATCTCACGATGAACTCTTCATCGCAGTTATTGTTTTGTCCAAATATTCCAATAAGCTAGCTAAAGTAATTGTTGTTTTGTTTGGTTGTTTATATTGTTGGAGCAGATGAGGTATCTTCTTACTTGGAGTGTCATGTGGGGATTACATATACACGCGGGAAGAAGCCTCACGATGCTTGGAAGTTCGGTTTGGTTGCGCTAGAAGTCTTTGGATCGGTACGCCTCGTCGAGTATCGCCACGATTGCGATTGAGAATAGTATATTCTAGTTCCTTTTCCTTCATAGTACTTTTGGAAGTGCGTAATAGGTTTGATTTTCCTTTATGAATCCGTTTCTTAGTATGCTTTTGTTAGGAGCTCTCTATTTAAAGAGAGAATCACTTTAATTGAGATCAAGAAAGAATCTACGTTCTCAACTATTGCTTCCAGCTTCTTGTCTTGCTTTCGACGCCCTTCTATTGCGTCCCTCTGTATTCGTTCGACGTCGCCACGGAACGTCTGGCCTAGACCAAGGCACGGGCTCTCGATCAACAACCAACCACAGCTATTACCTACGTTCACGAAATCGAGTTGGTGACATCTTGGTATCAGAGCCAATGGCGAGGATCCTCGGAGATGGCGGCCTTGACTCAAAGAAATCGCGAAACTCATGGCATCCATGACAATGAAGATGACGAGTTGAAGACTAACATCACGGCAGATTGTTGGCATCAAGGAACACGTTGCGCTCTGGAAAACGACCATCAAACTCGGGAGGAGGATGCTGCGCAGTTCCTCTAGGTTTATTGCCCTCCTCCTCCCAATGCAAATTTGTCGCACACCGCAACCGAGTAGCTCCTATGCACCTCGTATGCATAAACTTTCTTTCCCAACCTTTGATGGTAAAGAAGACCGTTGGGTTGGCTTAATCGTTGTGAACAATTTTCATTGCCAACAAACACCAGAGAGTGACAAGGTGTGGTTAGCTTCATATCATTTGGTGGGATCGGCGCAACAGTGGTATTATCAGCTTGAACGTGATGAAGGTGAGCCGATGTGGCAGCTTTTCAAAGATTACTGTAATTTGTGTTTTGGGCCACCAATACGTAACAATTTTTTGGGTGAACTCGCCAAATTGCAAGCGATCGATCTGATTGAAGACTATCAAGAGAAATTTTTAGCATTGCTCTATCACGCCGATTCGTTGTCCACTTCCAATCAAGTTCAACTATTTAGTTTGGGTCTAATGGAACCTGTTCGTACTGACGTTGAGTTACAGAACCCGGGCAGTCTCCAACTCGCCATGGCCTTGGCTCGTGCACATGAGAAGCGTCATCTTCTCACTTCAGCACTGTCGAAGCTGGGATTTTGTCCTCCAAATCAGTCGCGCCAGGTGCAGACGTCTGTGACCAGCTCTGTTAGTGCACCCATGGCTACCAAACCTCTAGGTGATAGCACTTTAGTCCCAGCAGCTCCTCCTGTTCCCCGGAGGCAATTAACGGCTACCCAAATGGCTGAACGCCGCAGGGCAGGTCTTTGTTTCACTTGTGAAGAAAAGTTCTCCCGGACATCGCGCAAGCGCTTGTTCCTTACGAGATTATCTTGGACGTGCTAGATGAGACAGTTGAGACAATCGAACAACTCGGTATGGATGAACCTGCTATCTCACTGCATGCATTGACGGGTATTCAACTGCGATCAACACAAACCTTGAAACTACCAGTTTGGATCGGCTTGACCAAGTTAATCGCTCTTGTCGATTCTGGGTCTACTCGTAACTTTATAGCAGATGAGGCAGTGCAAAGAGCAGGTGTGCAAGTACAACCACAACAAGGGTTACGGGTAGCAGTGTCTAATGGAGACCATGTTTCTAGCAATGGCATATGTGGTGGCATGACATTACAAATTGTTAATGAAACCTTTCAGTTGGATTGTTACTCTATTTCGTTAGCTGGGTTTGCCATTATACTGGGAGTTCAATGGTTGAGTTCTCTTGGACCAATTTTGTGGGATTTCAACTCTCTAACGCTGACTTTCCTTCACATGGGACATCAGGTGACTTGCAAAGGGCTAACCTCATCTATTAGTTCTATGCATTGGCTCACATGTTTACCGCCAGATCTTATGTCAGAATTTTTGGAGGAATTTGAAGGATTATTTGCAGCTCCACACGGTTTGCCACCGAAGCGCTCTCATGATCATCGCATTCGTCTTGCTCTAGGAACAAACCCCATTG
This sequence comes from Ampelocalamus luodianensis, assembly GCA_036346255.1. Classification (NCBI taxonomy): domain Eukaryota; kingdom Viridiplantae; phylum Streptophyta; class Magnoliopsida; order Poales; family Poaceae; genus Ampelocalamus; species Ampelocalamus luodianensis. The sequence continues at coordinate 48,712,396 of CM070630.1, read as the reverse complement.
CAATTCGGTCATACCGTTACCCGAATATTCAAAAAAATGAGGTTGAGCATCAATGCGAAGAGATGCTTCAGCAAGGTACAATTCAACCGAGCACATCGGCATTCTCCGCACCTGTGTTACTTGTTAAAAAACAGGATGGGTCTTGGCAGTTTTGCGTGGACTATCGAGCGCTCAACGATAAAACTATCAAAGATAAATTTTCAATCCCGGTAGTGGAAGAACTTTTGGATGAGCTCAAGGATGCCCGGTATTTTACTAAATTAGATTTGCGTTCTGGATATTATCAAGTACACATGCATCCTGAGGACGTGGAAAAAATAGCTTTTCGTACTCATCAAGGCTTGTTTAAATTTTTGGTTATGCCCTTTGGATTGACTAACGCACCAGCTAAATTTCAAGCTTTAGTGAATACAGTCTTGCGGGATTATATTCATCGATTCGTGTTGGTTTTCTTTGATGATATTCTCATCTACAGTTCTCTTGGTCAGATCATCTCCGGCATGTTTGCACAATTTTGCACCTCCTTGGGATCATCATCTTTTCCTTAAGAGGTCCAAATGTCTATCCGTGCGTTGTCGATAACTTATTAAGGCCATGTTATTAGTGGTGATGGTGTCGAAATGGATAAACAAAGGTTAAAGCAATTGTTGACCGCCAATGCCTAGTTTAGTCCGAAGCGTTGCATGGTTTTTAGGATTGGTGGTTATTACGGTGCTTTATTAAGGATTATGGTATCTGTGACTCCACTCACCAAATCATTACAAAAGGAGAAATTTATGTGGACAGACGCTTCGTCCAGCGCCTTTGAGGTATTGAAACATACTATATCTTCGGCTCCTGTGTTACAACTTCCTGATTTTCATCATGATTTCATTGTGGAGTGTGATGCATCTGGTTCTGGCATTGGGGTTGTTTTGCATCAAACCAAAGGTTCGATTGCTTTCTTCAGTAGGCTGATGGCACTACGCCATAAGAATTTGGCAGCTTATGAGCAAGAACTCATCGGGTTGGTTCAAGCAATACGGCATTGGTGACCGTATTTGTGGGGACATTCGTTTTTGGTCTGCACTGATCACTATAGTTTGAAATTTTTGCTTGATCAATGGTTGGCGACTATTCCGCAACATCATTGGGTTAGTAAGCTTCTTGGGTTTGATTTTCGTGTGGAGTATCGACCGGGGTGACAAAACACAGTGGCAGATGCTCTCTCAAGGCGTGACTCAGAAGCATTGTCACTTTTTACAATTTTCGAACCGCATTTTGGTATATTTTCTCATATTCGGCGTGAAGGCCAGGATTCAGCTGAGTTGCAAACAATTAAGACTCAAATCTTGGCAGGAACCGCAGATCCCAATTGGAGTTTAGTGGATGACCTCATCACTTTTAAAGGAAAAGTATATGTGTTGGGCTCTTCACCATCATTACCGTCTATTCTAGCAACAGCCCACACACTGGGTCACGAAGGGATTCAAAATACTCTTCATCGCTTACGCGTTGACTTCTATGTGCCACAAGCTCATAAAGTGGTTCAGGAGTTTGTTCAAGCATGTCAAATTTGTCAACAGAACAAGAGCAGTCATCTCCATCCAGCGGGCCTTTTACAGCCCTTGAAAGCGTCAATGCATATATGGGACGAGATTTCAATGGACTTCATTGAAGGTCTCCCAAAAGTTGGTGGAAAATCGGTAATACTCATTGTGGTTGATCGCTTTTCCAAATATGCGCATTTTATTGCTCTTGCTCATCCTTACACAGCAAGTTCAGTCACACGAGTATTTTTTACTGAAGTGGTTCGTCTTCATGGGATTCCAAGTTCGATTGTAAGCAATCATGATCCTATCTTTACCAGTCATTTTTGGGAAGAATTATTTGGATTGGTTGGAATTTGGCTTCACCGAAGTTCAGCATTTCATCCCCAATCCAACGGTCAAACCGAGGTAGTTAACAAGATAATTACTATGTACTTAAGATGTCTCACAGGAGATCGACCGCGTCAATGGTTACCGTGGGTTGAATATTGTTACAATACTTCATACCAATCTTCACTTAGGGAGACACCTTTCAAAGTTGTGTATGGACGCGCTCCTCCATCTTTGCGGACTTATGATCATGGTTCGGCAAAGTGCGGTTGTAGATACTCTTCTTCATGACATGGATGAATTCATTGATCGATGTCCATGATCGCTATAAAGCACAATTGTAGGATCAAGGATAACTGACTAGAGGAAGGTGAATAGGAGGTTTCTAAATTTAATCGACCAAATTAAACTTTCAGCAACACAGTTCTAACAGAGCAGTCTAGAAACAAAAAGTAGAACTGAAAAGCTACTCAGGACAGTGAAGCAGAGTTAATACAAGATACAACTCTAGCTAAACAAGTAAATCACAGTAGAGAAGCTAAAATTGTAAATGCGGAAAGTAACGACAAGAGATAACCACAGTGAGGACGATGGGGTTTCGAAGCTTGAACCAATCAAGCCGGCTCCACGAATTAAGCCTTCTCTCAATTTCACTGGTGGTTGTTCTTTCTCTACTCCGGAGATGGTGAACACCTAACCACTCACAATTGGCACCGAGTATCTCCACAATCTTCTTGAAGAGATCACGTGCAAACTTCCGCTAAGCCGTCTAGGTGCTAGCAGCACCAAGAGTAATAAATCACAATCTTTGTTTGATAGCACTCAAGTGCAATGGATCATACTAGAATGAATGCACTTGAAGTTTTGCTCAACAACCTCACAATGAATGCACAAGTATAAATGGGGTGTGGAGTGAATGCTCTTAGCTCAAGAATGTAAATGTGTAAGCACTAGTTCTGTCCAAGAGCAGGTGGATGGGTATTTATAGTCCCCTACAACCAATACGACCGTTGGGACCAATTTACAAAGAAAAATAGCACAAATGGTAGTACCGCCATTGAACGGCCAGTACTACCACACCATCCCAAAATGGCCTGTAACGGCTAGCACAGACACGCATTAAATGCTCTGACAAAGCCGTTAGAAATTCGGCGCGGTACTACCGCCAACTATCAAGCGGTAGTTTCGTTTTAGCGGAAGTTCGATCAAGCGTGTACTTCGTTTTCTTGAGTTCCAAAACATCGATCTTGGAAATAACGCATCGCTACTTAACCATCGAAGAAGCCGAATGCGGTAGTTCCGCGAGTTGAACCCCGGTACTACCGTTCCACTAAAGATCAAATCAACTCCAAAAAACATACGTTCTGTAAAAAAAAACATACCGCCACTTATTTCAGATGTACCGTAGTTACGGTAGTTCTGCTAAAAGCACTGCGGTACTACCGTTCCTTGAGAGAGCAAACAGACTCCAAATAACAAGTGTTCTGGAAAAAACGTAGCGCACAAAGATCGGTGCTATCGCCAAGCGGTAGTTCCGCAATTTGAACATCGGTACCACCACGTATAAAAAATACACAGAACATCTCTCAAAGGAAGTATCCAAGTGGACCCCAAAAAGCATTTCAACTTTTACGGAATAAGGGTTTTGACCACACGACTTGGAACACTTCTTGAACACTTCAAAGACTTTACGGTAGTCTCCTAAAAGGAGTTGTAGTACTACCATTGAGCGGTAGTTTTGCCAAGTACACTACGGTACTACCGTTGAGCGATAGTTCTGCCAAGTATATTTTGGTACTACCGTTTTTCTTGAGAAACACCAGAGATTTCTTTTCAACACAACCTCCAAAAGTATGCATGATCCTAGATTGATCCATTGTGCTTAGGAACATGTTATCAAGTTACTAGATGTGATCCCTCTTAATAGTACGGCTTCTAACCTATAATCCGGTCTCCCAACCAATTCTTCTGAGACCGGTAAACAGAAAAAGATCCTAAACTATTTGTACCTTGTCTTTGAGCCATATTGATCTTCATGTTGTCCTCAAGCATACATTTTCTTGTAGTTGTGTTCATCACTAGGACTAAACCTTTTTAAACACTCAATAATCATATTAGTCCCATAAAAACATATTGTCATTAAATACCAAAACACTTTTTAGGGGCCTAGATGCTTTCAACAGCAACAGTACAAGAAACATTATGATGCTCATCATCGTGACGTGCAGTTTACCATTGATCAGTGGGTTTGGTTACGTATTCATCACCGCAAGGCAGCCTCTCTTGCCGACAACACTAAGGGTAAATTAGCCCCTCGTTTTTATGGACAATATCAAATCAGCAAACGAATTGGTTCAGTGGCTTATCAACTCCGTCTTCCCGAAAAAGCTAAAATTCATGATGTGTTTCATGTCAGTCTTTTGAAACCGTTTGTGGGTGATCCTCCAACTGGTCCACCCCCACTTCCCACGGTGTATCATGGCAGGGTGTCTCATCCACCTGATAAGGTTCTTCGTGCTCGTAAGGCTCGGGGACAGTGGCAAGTTCTTGTCCAATGGAGTGATATGCCGCCATCGAGATTTCCTGGGAGGATTTAACTCAGTTCAAGAAGCGATATCCTTCCTTTCCGCTCGAGGACGAGCTGTTTGTTGGGGAGGGGAGAGATTTCATGTGGGGGATTACATATACACGCAGGAAGAAGCCAACGATGCCTGGAAGTTCTGGTTTGGTTGCGCCTGGAAGTGCTGGTTCGGCTGCCTCGTCGAGTATCACTATGGTGCCAGATTCGGAATAGTATATTCTAGTTTCCTTTTCCTTCAGAGTACTTTTGGAAGTCTATAATAGGTTCGGTTTTCCTTTATGAATCTGTTTCTTAGTATGCTTTTGTTAGGAGCTCTCTATTTAAAGAGAGAATCACTTTTATTGAGATCAAGAAAGAATCTACGTTCTCAACTATTGCTTCCAGCTTCTTGTCCTGCTTTCGACGCCCTTCTATTGTGTCCCTCTGTATCCGTTCGACGTCGCCACGGAACCGTCCGCCCGCACTCGATGCGCGGACTCTCGATCAACAACCAACCACGGCTATTACCTGCGTTCACGAAATCGAGTTGGTGACATGGAGCTTCAACTAGTTCTTTTTCCTTTAGATGGCAGGCCAAGTAGATGTTCTACATTGTCAATGGTAATTGTTAGCATGGATCCTCTAATATTGAATACTTGGGCATCGATGACATATGCTTGCGATAGCCATTTGCACAAATCGCGATGAATGATGACACTATCCATCTTAAGTAAATCTCCAAAGCCCGCATCTTGTATAGCCTTAAGTTGTTCCAGTAGTTAATCTCCGATTAGCTTGACATATGGCACTGTGAGCATTTTTTTGTTCCTGTTTAATGTCATGGAAAAAAGAAGAAGCTTGAATTTCACCACTGCGTTTTGTGATAGTACATGTATGGAACCCAATGAGAGAAGTAATCTAGCCCTATAATATGGTTCTTATGTTGTTTTCCAACAAATTACTATGTTAGATGTCCTTACAAAGATAAGCGGCAAATAACATGTTGCTTTGTAATTCTTATTTCGGATGTACGCACTCTGTTTCGACGCCGATTATTGGATCTTTTCGGTGGCTCATATTTTGGTTACGTGCCATGTCCCGAGACCTTTATGTAGATCCGGATGTCAAATGCAATTTCCCACCCCCCCCCCACCCCCACCCCAATTTGGATGGAGCCTCTACTATTTAAAAATGGAAGTCGATGGTTGTCCGTCCTCCTTACCCTTTCCAACGTCTGTTGGATCGCGAGCAAAACACCGACAACCCGGATCGTGTCATCGAGTACGCTTGACGACCCAACATGATAAAACTATGATTTTTAAACCCATAGCAAAGCATGAACATTGAACTAGTTATTACTAATGCTTCATTGAGCTTGTCGTGGAGGCGTGGTTTGTACCAATGCTTTGTTGATCGTGGAGGCGGGGTTTTGTTGGCTTTGTAGACGACGTGTTGTTAATCTGTGAGATTTCCGGTATTTGTAGACATAAGAACAGAACTAGATATTCGTATTACACTCGGATACAAATGGATGCGGACACTTGTATTGCAATGATAAATAAACTGTAGGCATATAACACTTGTATTGCACTCGGACGAATAAACTGCAGCCGTGTAGAAATCAAGTAGTGCCCTCCGACGGTACGAAAACTTGAATTGCACTCGGATACGACAACCACGACGAACATGCAATGCATTCTGATACGACCACTAGCACGTACTAGTGCCACTCGGACATTTTAATACGAAACTACATTTCGTAACATGCTTGAGATTGAACTACAAATAGGACAATTAATATTGGTCATTGTATACGGCTGCAGTCGTGTAGCAAGATGTTGTAAGCAGCCCAATCCCGTTTCAACCATCCGATTAATTTCTATGTATTTTATCACCGCATGTTCTTACGTGGCCCACCGTTTGATTCCTTTTTCCGCCAGCCCGACCATGGATCCTCCCTGGGGTGAAAAAGTGGTGGATAACTCCCGTCCAATCCGATGTCGAATATGGATTTAAATTATGTTGTTTGCTCACATAACCAACTTGTATCGGTACAACTTGGTTGGATCATATGAGAAATTAATTTGATCGTTATGACTAACCTGCAAGCCTAGTTGATGTTCCAAAATATTTCACAACTTGGTTGGATCATATGAGAAACTTGGTTCGAAGGAAAGTATTGCAAGGACTCTAAAACAACAGTTACATTATATGCGATATTTACTTCTAACGTCAAACTGCGATTGAGATCTAAGACTAATTAAAACTCAGTCGTATTTTTTTATGGAACGTACAAGCCATATATTTTTGGAAACTTGTGTTAACAGCTCAGATCATTACAAAGATGATAGTTTGATAGTTGTATTTCGTTCTTAATTTCCGCATGAAACCTTGCCTCCTTATGGATGGACGCAAGTCTCAAGTTAATCCGCATGGACACAAGTGTCTATGTCGTATGACAAGACAAAACTTAGACGTATCTCACCACGATCGAAAGGAGATCATAGCACTAGATCCGAATTAACACGAAGATCACAACAATACAAGAAGCATAGAAGATTCAGCAACACAGGGGCGGATCCTCTTTGGTTCATGGGTGTTCAGCTGAACACCCAAAAAATTTGAGCAAAAAATCAGTATATATGATGTAGAATATAAGTATATATTGAAAATTGAATTCGTTTGTTCGTTCAGTTAACTGTCGAGAGCGTGTGGCCACTCCAGGCAACAGGCGCACCCGTCCGCGCACAGGCGCGCTGAGGGCACAACCCACAGGCCGATAGGAGGAATCAAAGGCCCAACCCCAAGCCTATTTCCTCATTCCTCAAATCCTCAAGACCTCAATTCCTCAAACCCTAAATTGCTAAATCCCCAAATCAGCTCCGGTAGCTGCGATCCATCCTTAAATCGCCTCGTCGGTTCATCTCGCTGGTTGCTCCCTTGCTCGACGAACACCGGCGGGCGCATGGCGGCGGCGCCACGCGTCGGCGGCGACCATCGGGCGGCGCCGGGAGTGGGAAGCGGTGAGGCACCGCCGGCCGGCGACCAGGGCGTGGCGCGGCGCTGACGGGAGAGGCGGGGGGGGAGGCCGAGGCGGCGCCGGCGCGGCAGTGGGAGGCCGAGGCGCCGGCGGGGAGACCGAGTGGGCGTCGAGGGCTCGGGGCCACCGGGCAGCGCGGCGAGGCGAGGTGGGGCGCTGGGAGGCGCGGCGCCGCGCGCGCGATGGGCGGTGGTTGGTCGCTCCGGCTGCGGGCTGCGCCATTTCTTGACTTCTTCAATCACCGAGCAATCACCGAGCGGTCCGAGCCACGAGCTGTGCAGCCGGCACCAGAGGAGGAGGCCGGTAGGCGGCGGCCGGCCAGACGGAGAGCACGAGAAGTGAGAACCTAAGTCCCGACTCTGAGGCAGTATAACCCCATTGTCTATGGAGAGAAAATCATGTATTTATGCTTATTGTAGATAACCCAAATGAATTGTGGTTCGTTGTTGAATCTTCAATCTTGTATTTGTGCGTATTGTAGATAATTAGATATTAGAGCTTTTGAAAAATGGAGAAGAAGTCGAGCGATTTGAAATCTTTGTGGTCCAGAGAGTTAAGAGACATAAAAACCATCCACCTCGACGCGTAATCAAATCTATTGAAAGCAATGTTCGAACAAGATAGAATGTCCTTCCAATGAGTTGCAATTGGTAGTGTATACACATAATGATAGTGACACCCCAAGGACGAATCGGTCCAACCAGGAGATAGCGCAAGCACGTAGGGCAGCAGATAGGCTCAAGTTCCCATTATCCCCAATAATGGAAGATATACAAGATGACATAGAAGATGATGGAGCCATTTATGATATTGATTTGCTTGTGCATGATCCCGGAAAGAGAATTCCCATCACAGGCTATAATGTCAATGAACAAGATGCAGTGAGAAGGGGATATATTGCATTGGGGCCATGTCAACCACGGGCACACGATTTTCCAAAAAGAAATATTGGAGGTATGCGTCGCTTCTTAGCTAGTTGGTTTGACCAATATAATTGGCTTGAGTATAGTGTGGAACGAGATGCCGCTTTTTGCTTTGTATGCTATTTGTTCAAGGATAAAACTAATTATGCTGGTGGAGATAGTTTTGTGAATGGAGGATTTAGAAATTGGAACCATAAAGATAGATTTGACAAACATATTGGTGGTGTTAGTAGTGCCCACAATGAAGCTCATGAGAAATATGATTTCTTCATTAAACCTAAAGCATCAATTGAAGAGTCTTTTGCTTCAAACTCCAAACAACTGAGGACTTTGTATAAATCCCGTTTGACATATTCACTTAAATGCTTGAGGTTTCTTTTGCGTCAAGGGTTGGCTTGCCGTGGACATGACGAAGGTGAAGACTCACAAAATAAAGGAAATTTTCTTGAGCTTTTAAATTGGTTGGCAGAAAATTTTGAAGAAGTTAATAAGGTTGTTCTAAAAAATGCTCCAAAGACTAGTCAAATGACTTCTCATATGATACAGAAAGATCTCATCAACTCTTGTGCCAAAGAAACCACTAGGCTAGTCATTGATGACCTTGATGATGATTATTTTGCAATACTTGCCGATGAATCCAGTGATGTGTACCAACAGGAGCAATTGGCTCTTTGCTTACGTTATGTTGATAAACAAGGCAGAGTTGTTGAGAGGTTTCTCGGCATCGTTCATGTTGAAAACACTACCGCTTTGACACTTAAAACAACAATTGAGTCTTTACTTATGGATCATTCATTGAGCTTGACACGTGTCCGTGGGCAGGGATATGATGGAGCTAGTAACATGAAGGGTCAAGTTAATGGTCTAAAGAAACTAATTATGGATGAGTCTCCTTACGCTTATTATATTCATTGCTTCGCCATCAACTCCAGTTAACTCTTGTTCTTTGTTGCTAAGGAGAATGGTGATTGTGTTTGGTTCTTTCAAAGAACTTGCATATTTGTTGAATGTTCTAGGGATGTCTTGTAAAAGATACAAATGCTTCGAGTAGCTCAAGCTCAGCGGATTGTAGAGGCATTAGAATTGGGTGACATTGAAACTGGCCGGGGTTTGAATCAAGAGATGGGCCTAGGTAGGCCGGGTGATACTCGTTGGGGATCCTACTATAAAACTATTATGCATGTCATCTTGTTGTATCCTTCAATCCAGCGAGTTCTTATAAAAATTGGAGAAGATCGCACTTCTAGCACAGAGGTTATACAAGCTCAAACTATGTTGACATCATTTGAGTCATTTGAGTTTGTTTTCATGGCACACTTGTTGCTAACTATATTTGGATACACAGATGACTTAAGCAATGCTTTGCAAAAGAGGGATCAAGATATTGTTAATGCAATTGATCTCATTTATTTGATAAAAACTCAATTGCAGTTATTGCGGGAGGATGATGGATGGGAAACTTTTTTTAATGATGTCACTTCTTTTTGTGTGAAGCATGACATCAAGGTTGCAAAAATGGATGATTTCTATAAGCCGGTTGCAAGATCCAAAAGGTTCTTCAAAAAAGTCAAGAATCTCCATCGCTTCCATGTTGAAATGTTTTTAAGTGTCGTTGATAGACAACTCCGAGAGCTTAATGACAGGTTTGATGAGGTAAACACATATTTGCTTCTTTGCATGTCGTCATTCAATCCTCTTTGATTCATTCGCCGCTTATGACAAGGAAAACACAGTTAGGCTTGCTCAATTTTATCCTAATGATTTCTCAAGCACAGAATTGATGCATCTTCCTTTTCAACTTACACACTTCATTACCGATATGCGTAGAGATGAAAGATTTAGAAAAGTGAAAAATCTTGTTGAGCTATCAATTCTGCTTGTTCAGTCAAAGAAGAGCCTCCATTATAAAATTGTTTACAAGCTTCTCAAATTGGTGCTAATTCTTCCCGTAGCAACCGCTAGTGTTGAGAGTATTTTCTTCCATGAAGTATGTGAAGAATAAGCTAAGAAATAGAATGGGTGAGCAATACTTGAATGACTGCTTGGTCACATTTCTTGAGCGAGAATTTTTCATGCAAGTTAAGGATGATGTCGTCATATCTCGCTTCCAAGGCATGAAGCACCGTCGAGTTAAATTGTAATTTTCTTAATTATTTTGTAATTTCTTTAAATTATTTGATAATTGAAATGTTATCTCTTGTACAAACAATTACTACTTGCATTATCTATTATTACTATTGTTGATCTTTATGTTCTATATTGATCAATATTTTTGTAACTTTGAACACTCATCTTAAATATCCTGGATCCGCCCCTGCAGCAACAACGGTGCATGCAGCCGAATTACGCTCCGCCGCTGAAAATTCCAGTTAACATGTCGTTAGAAGAGAAAAGAATCCAGTTAACATGACGTTACAATGAGATAAAAATTTCGATAAACATGTCGTTACAACAACGGAAAAAAGTCGTGTCGTCGTAGAGTTGTGCTTATGGACACAAAGCTTATGGACACAGTCCTTTCTGATACTAAATCCTTCGAACTTTGTATATGCATTGTAGAACTTGTAATCATCTTCCTCGCTTCGAAACATCTCTTTTACCACCATGTTATATTTTTTCATTTCCTCTAGCCTAACGTTACTCTCCAGCCATGTCATACAACTGCCATTAAAAAAACATTGCATTCATATTATCAACATATGTCACATGTAACTAAAACAAAAGAAACTAAGACGATGTACCACTACAAATTGTTGATCAATGCGCGTAAAGCCATGTAAAGATGTTGTCCAGCTATGAAATTACCAATTCTGTAACTTGAGGCGTGTGATACTTCTAAATAAAATAATTGTTGTTCTGTTATTTCAGAGGAAATCATCATCGCATTGCAACTACCCAATAATGTTTTATATTTTCCACTCCTCACTTCTCATAGAACTAGTAGCTACAATTCCATATCCAACAGCACTCTTTCAGGTTACCATTTTCAACAATTATTAACGTTCATCAATGGGGCAATACTTAATACAAGAAATATATCAGATTAATACGGTTTGGTGTGGTTCTGTGAGGCGACAAGCACATAGAAAATTCACAAACACCGAAACAGACAATCACTTTTCCAAATACTTCATCATCTCTGTGCAAGGTCAGTCGTGTAATTCGACTATCATGTTAATTGTGCAACCAAAAAAGGTGTATTGGTTCGACACGAACATCATAAAAATAATCAACACATTCAAAAGAAAAGCAATGAGCATGTATGATCATCAACAAAATCAAAATAGCAAGCATTAGCTGTTGCGGAACCAAATCCGGGCTCACCTAGTTGTAGGGAGCGGCCAAATGAACAGATCGGAGGCGGTCATGGCGTCCTGGAGATGAACAACATAAAAATTAACAACAAATCCTTAAGAGAACCAAGGAGCATATATGTTCATCAACATAATCAAAATCGCAAGCATTGGTTGTTGCAGGACCAAATTGACGAAAATTAAATTCCTAATATTGGTTTTACATTTAATTAAAAGCCACACGACCTATATTGTCGTGAACCTCATAGCTAACAACCCCTGTGGTCGTTAGAACTCCAGAGGTTGCTCTATGAGTAACCTAGTCAGAGGGAGCCCTGTACCCATTACTCGACCAGACGACTGCTCGTAGAAGCTTTGAACTGGTACTTAGACCCGATTCCAAGTATATCTCTCCCGTGTGATGAATGGAATATATGCTAATTAGCCCCAAACCACACGACGTTTACAGCCCTAAGTCACTAACAGTAACTATATCACAGTTACTTTGCCTCCTGCTAACACCAACTAGCGATCAGTTAGCGTTTCACTAACCGCAACTGATCCTCCGACCAGACGCAACAGTTCCAAAAGGTGTCTTTTCTAGGAGTAATTGCCACCTCTTCGCCAGTTATTTAAAGATGGATGACGAACAGCAAAAGGGGGATGAGAAAGCAATGGTATTCGACCTGAAGACAATTGAAGCAATCTAAAGCATAGCACACAACATACTTAATGTAATTAGGGCTAGTCTATCGCCTTGACAAAGGTACCCCTGTAATAGCCCGTTCATTGTAACAAAGAGCAACCCAATTCTCTCCCAAGAATTCTTAGCCATTTTTCTCTTTTTATTTCAAAAGATCGATGACTTAATCATCGACAGCTGGCGCCGTCCGTGGGGAAGAAGGTGCTGAGTTCTTGAAGATTCTTCGCTCAGCAATCCTTATTCACTTTCCCTCTGTTCCGCTATCGCTTATGCAATCATGGCAGGAACATAAGATGAGGAAAATTAGTTCGACTTGACGGACTACTCCAACCTCAACATGGACGCACGCATCCACGCCTTGGAACATGACGCAATGTCATCGTCATCCTCTTCCGTCGCATGCTCTCCACTTGCTGAGGCCAGCGAGATCGATCGGATGAAAGAAGACTCGCCATTAGTGGCACTCCTAGAGGAATCAGTCGTTCCGACCAATTCGGAATGGCCAAATACCTCTGCAAGCCCAGTTCTTCTGATCGGCAAAAACCGATACAGTCATGGGTGACCGATATTCGCCAACGGCTCCTACGTATTTCGGGGGCCAACTGACACCTAGTAGCGGCATCAATAAAATTACCACCGGTTGAAGGTCAAGTGAAAATGATAAAACTCAGCATACGATCAAGAATCCACCGGATCAGGCTGAGTCCACCACAAAACCGACCGAAGGTAGTAATCTCAAACAATTCCCCATTGTGGATGCTCCTTGCCGAAGTAGTGGAAGGACCTCCCTTAGTTATGATGGGAGCTCATCGGGAGACTGCTGTTGGAGGCACGAAGTTAACGCAATCGATGATACCAATCAAGATGTCATGCATGATCCTCCGCAGCGCAACCCGCCAACATTCGTTGGTGGAAATGGTGTAGGTACTCAAGTACCAACCTGAGATAGCGGAGGTGATGGAACTGGTGGACATCGATCAATTAATTCACCTGTTTCTACCCTACTGCGCATGATGGGTCGAATAGGACAAGTCAGAGTATCAGAGGCGAATTCAAGTCATCGAACACCTTCTGCTAGCCGGAATCCTCCCAGACCATCTATAATAATTCAAAACCTGCAATGAGTTCGTGACATTTTCAATAACCCATGCCCTACTCGCAGAGACTCGAGGTATGTTCACTTATAGGATAGGTATCAAAATCCTTTGAGACCATGCAACATACTGATCTGAGGAACAAAGGAATTGCAAAGTTATACTTTGACTTGTCCCAGCGTTCCTCCCTTAGTAGGGTCACCTAGTCGGCCGGAGACCCTTTGATACCTAGACCTCCTCGAAGATTCCGACAAGGAGTCACAAGGAAAGATGGTTCTTCCATGCAGCCACTCCTCTCCTCGTCAGAGGAGCGATCGCTGGCTCGGTGATCTTCGACATCACCTAAACCAGGCAGTCGGCTTAAGTTGAGGAGCACGGCTTGCATCAGTGGAATGCTGGTTCTGAGACCACCTGCTAGAATTTACCTGACTTTGGCATAAGGTACTGAACCCCTAATCAACTTCTGTTTCAGGCCCCTACATTGTTTGGAGCGTGCCCTGACCCTGAGAATTGCTAATGTCGCCCAACAGATGGCTAATGTAACAAGGGGAAGCAGTGGATCTGTCATCCTCTTCATTGAAATTTTGAACTAGTAAACTTCTCTTCTGACTGTTACCTCTTGTGGTGAAACTATGAATCCATCTATTTTGACCCTTGTTAGTTTGTCAGGTATTTGGACTTCTTCGAGAAAGGAATTCCAGATATATATCACAAACATTGTTATCCAAGATTTGATCGAACTGATCAAGACCGAGAAGCAAATTGAAAAACAACACATCTGATCCATTCGCAGTCTCCTACTTTGCAAGCACTTCACGATGCATCGAGTTCCAGAGGCAGAAAGGTGGAAGCATAGGTGAAAAGAACGAGCAAATAAAAATCGACTGATTGTTCATAGGAAGCGGGACAGTTTTCCATTTCATCAAGGAACCAAGTCTTTTTGGTAAGAAATTCCATGTGGAATATAAGGTGTATATTTTTCAGTTGACTCCATCAGGAAGCGTCTTCGGGCATTGACCCGCAGCTCTGCTGTGGTTTAGTTGTCAAGTAGTAATAAGCTTTGCTCCATGAGAAACCTGTACAGGGTAACTTGTTCTCTGGATTGCCATTGTTGTATTTATTTATTTTTGGTAGAGCACATCGACTCTTAGTTTGCGCACCTAGAATTACATAGCTCCATCCTCGATTTATCTGACAGTGAACATTCGTTGATCTGTTCATAATGGTGAATTTTTTTCTACTGTACTCAGTTCGAAATCAAGAATGGTTACTGTCATTGCAGGCGGTAGCACCGGGTTTGAATGTCCGCGAGTAAACTATGATACCGTACTCTGTACGGCTGCAGCAGCACTACTCCGTACTGCCTTCTGTAGGGATTCTTGCCGTACAAAAAAAACAGCAGCCTAGCCGGCCAGCTGGAGTGGTGGACAGGATTAAATTTTAAGTACGACGAAGTCATCTTGTGATCAAAAGTATTACCCAAAAACTATAGTTATCAACTGCGATAAGGCACGGCGAGGTGCCTGAGCACCTTCACACCTTTTAAGTACTTGAGGCGTGCGGCGAGGCTTTGTATGACAGCAAATTGAATCAGCAATAAGTAGTTGCATACCCTGATGTTGTCTGTTGCCGAGTCTGACAATTCTCTTGTGCTCTTCTCCCAGACAGCACCCAACTCCCTTTCGACATGTATCAAAGCAAAGAAACAAATTGTGGTAAATGTAAAGTTGTAAACATATTGTAACTATTTGTGTAAATATGAATGGAAGTTGGTTAATATTTCCAATTTCTCCATTCTGTGCTCTTCTCCCAAACAGTATGCAGCCCCATGCAACTGCAATACTGCTAAAGAGCACAACAGAGAGAGTAAGCAGTATATGTGCATTAGTGCATAGCAGTATGTAAATAATCGAACATTCAAAATCTTGAAGCAAAAATCACAATCCCTCATCCATGATTTGAGACAAGCATGTCCATGTGGAAATTAGAATTGAGATTTGAGGGGATCAAAAGAGTACTACTGCTGGACCTAGACTTAGACATTGCGCCACCGCCGCCGCTGCCCACTAAGCAGCTTACCCTTACGCCGACCGAGTCCAAGCTCGCAGATTCACCTCACGCCCCAACCACCACCGCTCGCAGACGGCAGGCTTTAAAAAGCTCGAGGCTCAATTGAGCCACTACTACGCAGAGCAATGTAGGGCGGTGGTGAGCCTCTGTAGAGGCGGCTCGCGGCCGCCCCTACCCAACGTCGCTACAAATCGAGATTTGTAGAGGCGGTTCTGAACCGCCCTACAAATCTTATTTGTAGAGCGGTTGGTGTCTAGAGCCGCTCCTACAAACTGTTTTGTAAGGCGGTGGATTATAAGCCGCCTCTACAAATTAGATTTGTAAGGGCGGCTTAGATGACACGCCTCTGTAATTTTCTCTGTGGAGGCGACTTGCAACTACTGACCGCCCTACAATCTGTTTTCCGCCAAAAATTCAAATTCTCAAACCACGGTATATATATCAAACCATGCATGATATATATATATATATATATATATAATTGAAGACATGATATTAACAAGTTCAACGAGACATTATATTCACATCCGCGCAACATCATGTTTATAATTTATCATTAGAAACACTTGTAGCATAAAGTGCGATAACATTACATACACATTGTTCTCAATGTCCTAAATGCATTCCTTCCCACTCACGAAGGAACTTCGTACTCGAGGCGACGTCCTAGCATAGGCGTGTCGTCATGGTATGTACCTCGACGTGTATAATAGCATCCATTATGAAGTTGCAAATGTCCCCGACGAGCTCCGGGAGGCTATCATCGTTGAGTGGTTTTCTACAAATTCCTATCTCATCTTTCCACTACAAGACAATTTTAAGTTTAGTATTTCATAACATATGCGCGTGTGTTATACGACCAGTGAATTAGTTATAACATACCATAAAGGGTGTCTCCTGTAAGCACCGGTGACACTCATGTAAGTGCATACGTAATATCCACGATGCAAACTCCGGACTTACGCTTGTGCGCGTGAGTTTCGCATATAAAACGTCAATGCTTGTGGCGGCAGCGTAATGTAAGTACTAAAGTAAGTTGCACTTACCGCCATCTTGTTTTGACATATAGGTCACCCTTCCTCTACGGATCATGCACCCTTTGAGTTTGTTGGCGTAGTACATGCGCTCTGCTCGAATGAATTTAACAAAAGCAAGTTAGTTAGTATTGAAAAGTCAAAAGCGATGAGGATGGTTGATAAGTATACGTCTTAAGAATGCTTATGAAATCTTTGTAAAGCGACTCGTCATAATCAAGTGGATCCATGACCCACGCCATGCCTAGCTTGAGGTCGATGACTACACAAATCAATGCTTGTCGCATGAATTTAATCATAGGAATAGATAAGCTCGTTTGCATCGAACAAAATAATATGGCTCATTAAAGATTGAAGGATATAGTTAAACTTACTTGAAGTTGTAGGGTAGAAATATATAGGATTTGTCTTGCATTCTGGAGAAAGCTCTCGAAATATACGCCGCAACCTTATAGCACTCCTTCCTAATTTTTTCATTCCGTATTTTATCTTTCTCCTCAACGGTCTCTCCACGGGCCAGCTCCTTGTGGTCCAGTCCCCACTTGGGGAAATTAAACATCGTCTGGCTATTAATTGAGGGTCCAAGTACCCTGCTTGGTCTTTGCTAGGAAGTTTACTTGAAATGTGCACTTGCATTCTACAAATCATAGCGCGGGTTAGTTAGTTATAACAAAATCTAAAGATTACAATCATATCAATGCAATAGGAGTAGGACTTACAGGCACCACACGCGAATGAGATTGGTTTCCATTTCTCCGAGGCGAAAGATAGTATGGATGTCATCAAAGTCAAAGGCAATTTGTCCTTTTGGGCCTCCAAATGTCATGGGCGGGAACCTTGCCTCTATGAGATTTACCTTAAATCGGGATAGCACGCAAGTACCAATCATGAAACCTTTTCATTCCAATTGGTAGGTCTTTGGATCACCCGATTTGGAAGGAAACACTTGCCTCTTTCATATTTTGCGGGCAATTCTTTGACCATGTGATGCATTCAACATTTACGCACTTGCAAGTAACCCGTTGGTTTTGGTTGGTGCCGCCCTTGCACTTGTTTCCGTTCTTTGGTGACCGCCTTCTCGGATCTTGGCGCTTGGTTCTCCGCTTGAACATATCATGGCCATACCACCTTTCCACCCCACGACATCATCGCCGGCACATAAGTCGACCTTATCTTGATTGGATGCTTTTTCGAATTCGGCTCGCTGTAGGCACCTTCGGTGCATCAACTTGTTCCGCATGCTCTTCATCTTTGTTGCAGCGCTCTTGTTGTTCATGTGTCGGCTCTACACATCCTCCAGAGGCGGTGAAGACGGTGGCATATCATGAGGCACGTCATCGTGAGGTGGCGGTGTGCGCATCTCGAGCAATTGTTGGTCATGATGTGGTGTCGTATCTCCCCTCCTCAACTCCTCCAAACATAACGGTCCGCACGAGCGATGTAATCGTAGTCAATATGATGTCTCGCTTGTGCGAGGGGCGAACTGTTCACTACTTCTCCGAGTATTTGGAGTCCCTCGGAGTTGGAAAGTCTATCCTCCATCGGTGAATTCGGACTTCACGGTGCGAATCTCGACCTAGTGTAGTCCGGTGGGATCCGATTAGTGTGATAAGTGCCTCCCGGAGGATGTGCCTCACCGTTGCCACCTCAATCATATTTGATTGCACGCCCATGAGAACAACCAAAGTGCAAGGAGTAGGTTCCGTATGTGATCGACGGCGGTTGTGGGCTGCAGTGGAACCTTGGCCTGCGAACTTCCAGTTGTCCCGGTGGTGGCATTACGATTCGCGCCTCCATTGATGATCCTTGCTCCTGCAACGCCTTCGCAACTAGAGCCTTTACTTGGACCTCAAGGTTAGCCTCTCGGTCTCTATCATGTTTCTTGTACATGTGCCTATCCTCTTCAAATCCTCCTTCCATATCACTCTTTTCCCTAGCCCCCGACACGGCTGTGTGCTCGGGGTTTCCCAAGGCAAGGCTAAGCTCATCCCTCTCTCCGAAGGCTTAAATAAGCCCTTCACATTGCTCAAAGATAGTTCAATATCTTTGATACTATCTCTTGATCTCCGCTTACTAAACTTAAGCGCCTTGGATGCTTCTTTATTCCTCGAAGGATCCGGTTCCTTGTGCGCTTTGAAACCCCACAAGTTGTATGTCCCGGTGATCACGGCATCTTCCTCTATCTTCCTAAATTGCTCTTCCTTTCCATAGTACCCACCGGTCCTAGATGATGGTGGTGCACGTTCTTCTTCGCCGCTCGATGTTACGCATCGAGGCCAATGCTTCCAGCTGAAGTCTTACGAGCCACAAACCGCTCCCATTGTCCAGAGTTATGTTGCCAAACTCCTTGAAGGGAGTTAATCCCTTTGGACATATCGCGTTGAGAGACGATTCCAACCTCTCCATGACTCTCAATCGCTTCATAGCGTGACGGCGTACCATTTCCTGGTTCCCGCCGGAATCTAAAAGTCATCGACTTATCCCATAAGACTTTCTTTGTATCAGTGGTACTTCTTTCCAAGTTGGGATTGCGGGTTCAACTCATCTCTTACGGCGCCCCAATTGCGTTCGCCACTTAGCTCGAGATGTTTTGGCTCAAGTGGCTCCCCTAGCCTCCCGACCTCTCTTATCACATATCTGTGTCCTTTGGATATATGTTAGCACTTCTTTTCCTCGTCCCCTCTTTGCTGTTGCCCGAGTTTGTGGCCGGGTTGTGGAGCCGAGCGCCATCGTTGTCCTCTCTGCTACTTCTTGCCTCTGTGGCTCTGTGGCTCTTGCCTCTGCTCCAGCTTCCTCTGCTACTTCTTGTGCAGCGAGATGTCGCCCGGCGTCGTAGAGTTCGAGAAGGGCCTATTAGGTCGAAGTGTTAGTAATGATAACACGATCTTATATACAAGCATAATGTATGAAATAAGGCTTTATCCCTACCTCCTCGTTCGGATCAAAATCCCTGTCCAACTCCTCTTCGGTTGGCCTCTGTCTGTTACCAGGTGGGAAAGGATCCTCCGGACTTACATATCCTCTTCTTCATCCTCGTCGTCTTCATCATTAGCCTCCTCATGGTCCCCATCTAATAACATTTGTAGATCATCGTCTAGCTCCGGTTGAATTGCTCCTCGATAAGCAACTCTGGTTGTTCGTCTTCAAATATTGGCACTTGTTCAGGGCCTCGGGTTGTGTCGTCTGTTGTCCCCGTCATTTTGTGCTTTGTTCTAATAGATGCAACAAATACAGATAAACAACACTATTACTGATCCTCTAATAGAGCAGCAGTAGTAGTAGTAGGGAAGAGAGATGAGAGTAGTACAAGTAGTAAGGAAGAAGAGAAGATAGCAGTAATAGTAGTATGGCTCTACATATGAAGTCCTCCTTTCTGAAGGCGTCGTACATCGGCTCTCCATACCGCCATAGCCTCTCCATTTCTTGCATCAAAGGCTCGAGGAACACATCTATATCAATGCCTGGTTGTTTGGGACCTTGAATGAGAATAGTGAGGAGAAGATATTTTCTCTTCTGACACAACTACGTTGGGATGTTGTACATGGTTAAGATCATTGGCCATGTACTATGCTCGCTGGTTCTCTCATTGAAGGGATTCATTCCATCTGTGCTAAGGCCAAACCGTACATTCCTTGGGTCTTTGCTAAATTCTTGGTATTTCGCATCAAAGCGTTGCCACTTGGGTAGCATCGTAGGGTGTCCAATCTTACCATCACCCACCTTGCGTTCATCATCCCACCATGTCATGAGTGAAGCTTCCTTAGGGTTTAGGAACATACGCCTCAAGCGATCGACGACTGGTAGGTACCACATTACCAAGGCAGGGATTCTTCTCTGCTTTGCATCGATGCCTAATGGAGTGTCCTCTTTGGGTTGAGAATCTTGTACCACCTTTCTTCCTCTTCTTCCTCGTGGAGGCTTCTTCCCGTTGTAAAGGTCATTGTTCTTGTAACGACTAGTGCCACACCGGGGCATTTATCTAGTGACTTGAACGTGTCGCCACAGTAAAGGATACAATGGTTCGGGCATGCATGGATTTTTCAACCCCATTGTCAATGGACTTATAACCTTCTTCGCCGTATGTGTTGGCGGGAGGCGAGTTTGTTGTGGCGGCAACCAAGGCAGAGGCGCAGGATCATTGAAACTACTGATCGACGGTAGTACTTAGCCTTGAGTAGCTCAAGCACAAAGCGTAGCTTGTCGGTGTGTCGGACAACCCTTTTCAACACCATACAAAGTCTCCTTCGAGGCTTTTTTAACCCTTTCCAAATTTTCTAGACCTTTCGGGCTCTTTAGTAAAATCTCTGGTCCAATGGCCCGAAGCATTTCCTCCAAATAATCACCGTCATCTTCATCCCCGACACGTCCTCCGCCATCATTGCCACCAGCTTCGTCGTTATGACCACCACTATCTTCTTCTTCACGGTCTATTTCTGCATCATATTCAGCTACATATTGGTCCATGCAATCTAGGTAATCGTCGTCGTCTTCTTCTGGATCAACGTTGTTAATAACCGCTTCACCATGATGATTCCAAACTGTGTAGTCTTTAACAAATCCTCGCATAATCAAGTGTGATCTAATGATAGTCACATCTTTCCATGCGAGATAGTTCTTCAATCGCTACACGGACAAAGAATTTCACCACTATTATTGCTCGACATTGCATGGCTCTGCGGCTTGAAGAAATTTATCCACTTCATCACGGAAACTTGGCTCCCACCTTTGTTTACCATACATCCAAGAGTTCTGTCGTCCATCTTTATTTCAATATAGAAAACAAAGATAAGAATTAATAGGACTAATTAATACTTCACAAATTAATTATTACTTCAAAAAATATACATAGAAATTTTATAGAAGGATATTCTAAATTCGATTAATAATTCTAAATGTATGGTGCAATGTAAATAGCAATTGTAAATATATTCCACTAAATTAATAACAATGTAATTAATTAGTAAAAAAAAACAAACCCTAATTCTAGGTATCTAGATCTAGATGTAGCTCAATTATCCATAAAACTAATTAATAGTCTACTAAAATCAAGGAAGAATGACTAAATAAGGGTATGGCATTATTCCCATAACTAATTTAGCCTAGTATATTCAAAATTTTAGCCTCATTTGCTCCATAAATTACTCAAACACCATAGAAGAGAGAAAATCAAAACTCTAATTAAGCAATAATCCACCATTAAAACTTCAAAAGATGTATGGAAAATCATTTTCTTACCTCCAACAACCTCTCCACCAAAGGAATTTAACTCAAAACCTTCCCTCCTCAAAATAGCAATTTTGGGAGGTGCCCAAACCTCCTTCCTTCCTCTCGGGTTGCTTTGTGCGGCTCGAGGAGGAAGAAGGATCTGCTATATATGCGGTCGATTTGTGAGGCGGTGGTTATCCGCCGCCTACAAATGAACCGATGAAATTTCTTTGGATAAACCGACGCCTCTACAAATCAAGCATGAGGCGGTGGTATTTCGGCCGCCCACAAATCTAACCATTTGTAGGGCGGTTGGTGATACCACGCCTCTCACGAACCATTTGTAGAGGCGGTTGGTATGGTGGGCCGAGCTCACCACCGTAGGGGCGCTTGGTAAGTGAGCGCCTCTGTGAAAAGGTGGTGTTGCTACAAATCATTTTTGTAGTAGTGAGCTTGGCTCGAGTCCGTCGATCTCAAGCTCACGAGCCTTAACGAGCTAAGCTCGAATAGCTCAATTGGGCTTGTTATTTTCTGACCTACTTGCAAGTTGTTGTTTATTCTGAGCTTTTTCGAATAGCCCTCCTATCTTGTTGAAAATTGTTGCATCTTAAGCTATTGCAACTTCCTCAAGCTCAAGCTCGAGGCTACTTAAGCTTTTCTAATTGTTGAAAATTAATGCACGCGTTCGATCGTTATCGAGTGTAGCGAGGCTCGTTTACCGCCCAGTCGCGCCGCGTCGATCGCTAGTACCGCGGCAACGCCACCCTTCGCCTCGGGAGCTACACGCCTACATCTCACGTCCAGCACCGCTCTCGGCTCCTGCCCTCTCGAGCGGCCGCGACCTTCCGGCGCATGCACGCTCGCGGCTCGCAGCACATCCGCTCCGCTTACACCGCGCGCGCCCGCCCCACTCCATTGTCGCCGCTTGCTGCATGGCCTTCACGCCAGTAGCGCTAGCCGCCGCCGCATGCGCGCAGCACTCACACTCGCCACTCGAGCAGTACGTTGGATTATGTGGGTCAAGCCCATACAATAAGAATAATTCCTAAATTAAATCTCAAAGGCCCACTCATGCAAAGGAAGGTTGCATGTGAACTTTAGTACCATATTGCTAGTTCTAGGAGAGGAAGACCACCTTAAAAGGGATGGTGCACTCCTAGCCACTTGAGGCATGTGTGGAGAGAACTAGAGGATCACACGCGCGCGCTCGCTGCCTCGCAGTGGCGGGCGGGGCGGTGGCGTGGCGCACGCACTGCGTGAATGGTCGCCAAAATCGTCAGTGCTTGTGACGCGGTTTCCTTTGCGTTTTATCTTTTCTTTGTTTTGTGTGGCGGAGAATCCGGATCGATTACGCGACTAATCCGTTTGATTCGAGTTATGGAGAACGTCGCGCGTCTTGATCACACGCCCCGATTCTTCCATAAATCTGAATCGCGCCTCCATACGATGATGCAAATCAATCTAGGGTTTCGCCTCTTCCATTGTCTTCTGCTGCCCCACGTAGTCTACTCCGTCCCGCCCGCCGGCGTGCCGCTGCGTCGGAGAAGCGAGTCTCCAACCGCGCGCCAAGTTACTGCACGCGGAGAGGCGAATAAGGTTTTGGGAAGCGCTGCGCGATCGCTGTTGTAGCTCGCTCGTCTTCCTCGGCGTTCGGCCGGCGAATCGTCATCGACCGTGTCATCCACACCGTACTGCGGTGTCAACATCGACAAACCGATCGTAGCGAGAATCTTGATGCATGCGATCATGTTCTCCGCTTTAGATCTGTTCATGTTCGATTTCTGGTTGACATGTCTAGATCTGTTATGCCTGTGATGGTTCTGTTATTTTGCGTGCATGATGTCATGATTAATTTATGGAATAAATTGAACCTACGTATGCTTATATATTTAACACAGGCAGTGGCTGGCTAGGGTGGGCAGGCTTAAGCCCCTTGGGGGCCATGGGCCTTAGCAAGCTGCCCCGCTCAGCCCACGAAGACCACGACCCTTACGATCTGGCGCGGTTTTTCTTCCTAGGCGACTAGGCTGGGGCGCACGTCGGCCGGCGGCCAGCGCCCGGCGAAGGGGAGGGGGGTGTCTCCGGCCAGCGGTTCATCTAGCGGACGCTAGAGCGGTGGGTCCGCCCCTGCCCACTTGGTAGTGGGTGGTGAGTGTGCTAGATCATGCCACTGTGTCGAGCAGTTTGTGGATCGCTACGTGCTCGATCGTAAGGTGACTACTCGCGCTGAGATTTTTTTTTTTTTTTGTCGGGAAAAATCTCCTTTTGGCGAATAGGATCTCTCATCCGATCGATCACACCCTCATTTCTCCTTGCCCTTCTTCTTCTAGTCTTTGCACTGTTGCAATAAAACGCTGAAAGCTGCACATCGTCGAGGACAGGAAGAGCCACAGCTGAAGATTGCATCTGGATTAAGTGATTAACTAGTGCCTAATCGCTTTCTCGATAGGGCAATTGCTTCTCGAAAGATGCAGATATTTGGGTGATTTTTAATCACTTCATCAGTCCAGATCCCCACGAGGGCCTTGCCTGCTTGTAATCCGCTAGTTAAAGATGCAGATTTTGCTTATCTGCTTGCTAATCCGCGCGCCCCTGGCCCTTGACCGAATAGGTCCGTACGGCGCGTAATTAATGGAATAACGGCTATATTCTATGCTAATGGCAATATCAACGCTTAATTAAATAGCCTCCATTGGAATCAATGCGAGCTGCGACGTGGACATCACACGCCTATGAAAGAAATGCTCTCGATCTTGCTGATGCTCACTTTTACTTAAGCCCTTTCGGAAATCAGAAATTGTACTGTTTTCCAACAAAATTTGCAGTATAAAATTTCCATGTTCCATACATGTAGCTAGTAGCAAGGATTTGAACCAAGGAGTATTCCGGATGCACATTGAGAACATGCATGTTTGGAATGCAGGAATTTGAATTTGCAAGTGGCAAGGAGTCAATGATCCTCAATTATTGGAATTATTTGTTTGTAATACTTGTTATAGATAATAATATCCTTAAACAACCATCAGAGGTACCTTTGCCATTCATCTTTATTGACAAAGGTTTCTCCACGCACTATCAAAGCTAGACAAAGGTTCTCCGGACAAAGGCCGGTGCACATTTTCCATCCAACTTTGCTAACCCCCTTGGTTTGGTTTGGCCGTCTATCTGTTGCTTTTGGACATGCAGTATGATCTGCCTAGCTTTTCAAGTGATAAAAAGGTCATTTTCCTGTTGTGCTAGCTTGAAAGCTTCCTGCTTTTTTTTTTCCTTTTCTTTTTCCTTAGTGGAGTGATCTCATGTCCTTGTGTTTTCTACTTCCACTATTGCAAGACAAGAGAGCATACGCCAGAGATGTGGACAATGGGAGCTAGTGGTGAGCATGCTTTGGGCTGTGCCTTTTTTTTGGGTGCATTTTATAGGTACATATATACATATATAAAGGAAAAAAAAGATCAAATGTATAGTTTCAATGTTGGGTTTCTCCTCCTTTTGCATGGACCTCACTTGAGGGGGAGAAAAGGTTTAATGATATTAACTGCTTCTCTACTTGCAAGTGGCAATATATATTGCCTTTTGGTTTGAAAGTTAATTAGTTAATGTGTTGCTCCCTGCTGATGCTTCTTTGTTCTTTTTGTGATCTCCTTGTATTACTATTGTTTACCTAGCTACTAGAAGTCTAGAGCCGAATTGGAATAAAATTAGGGATGCATTATTGGATCCCAGGCCCTTTTTCACAGATACAATCTTAAGGTGGCCGGCACTAACTTTTCTTTGACATCACAATGTTACTTTCCTTTTTTTTTCTACCCTTTAAAGGCAGCTCACCAAAAAAAAAAAAAACAAAGCACAAGATTTTAAATTTTTTGGTGCGGGGACAAATAAAGGCAAAAGGGTATCATTTCTTAGCCACACCCTCAACACATCCGTACACAACACGACTTGTCTATTGAAAACTCAATTTGTAAGTCGCCCCCAAAACTTGTAAGAGTAAAATTTGCCAGAAAGCAGTAACCCTGTAAAAAGGAGAGAGAGAAGTTTAGTCGTCAGAATATCTCTACGGCCATAAATACTTTCATCTAGATATATATTTTTACAATTATAAAAGAAGGACCGCGATTACATCTGGAGTTGTTGGGTTCTTTTGTAGATAATATGTAAATACATGTAGGGGTGCAAACAGAACGGATAATTTTCGACCAACTGAAAGGTTACCAAGCGAATACGGAAGAGATAATTTGTTATCTAACACTATTTATGTCTGTCTCTGGCTTCGAGGAAAAAAATACGTAATATGATACGGGATAAGCGATACCCGTCCGTATGTATCCGTATATCAGGTGGTATGGGGAAAGCCTGTTGTGACTTCACTTAGGACATGATAACAGATAGGTGGGTTGTTGCATCTGAGCAGGTAGGGGATATTGAGTATTTTTCCTTCAACATCTCAGGTAGGGGACACTGATTGCACCCATACTGTCTAATATCATGTGTAGGGGTGCAAAAGAAGCGGATAGTATCCGTCCAACCGATCAACCAAAGGCTCGCAGAGGGAATACGGGATGGAGAAATAGGTATCCAACACTATCTGTATCCGACTCCGAGAAGAAATACAGAATAGGATACATGATAAGGGATATCCGACCGTATCCGCTCCTATTGCACCCTACATACATGAGTATGATAATTGAAGGACCAATCTTCAGTGTGGATAATTATCTGTGCAAGTGGTTTGTGATAAAGATTCTACATGGCTTGTTAGTTGGATGAAAATTATGTATAAATCTTTCATACGTAGGGCATATTGATTTTCTAAGTTCATAACTTATATTAGATTTATTTAAAATCTATTGCATCACACGGGCACTCTCTCTTCCGTAGTGGACATGTTTCATTTAACAACATTGTGGTTCCGTTTGGTCCGTCTCACCTGTCACGTAGTGGTTGGAAAGACACCCCCAGTAGCACATTCTGAAACGGAATTTCGTTTCATATTCCCATCAACTCCAACTCTCTCTTTTTCTCTCTCTTCCGTGCGATTCCGTATTCCTCCGGTACGGAAACGCCCGCTTTAAAGACGGGATCGCCACCCGCCACCCAACTCCACCCGTACGCGCCCGTGACTCCTCCTCCTCGACGTTGCGGGCCCCACCACCACTCGCTGGTCTTTCTTCCGCGTCTTCTTTCTTTCTTCCTCTTCTGATGATGCTTTTGAGTTTTTGACTGATGGACAGCGGTCCAGTGGACCCGCTTTGGACAGGGCGAGAAGCACAGTACATTAATTAATCGATTAAATTAATCAACGCGTCTATAGGGTGTGAACGGTGGACTCGGTGGACCGATCCTATCCTTTGTGGAACAGTAATAGTTTTGAAAAGGGAAGCCGGTGGTGACAATGGTTGCTGGAAAAATCTTCTAAAAAGTCTTACAGTGACTTGTTTGGATATATTAGGGTTAAAGGTCTGTCGTAGTTCTCTTGTTGTTTTCATAGTTACTTGCGTGTAAATCGTTGACACGCCACGACTATTGAGCGGTAGTCGAAACAACCATAGGAATGGGTTAGTCGCATCGAAAGGGTTCTTGTTCTTACTTTTAGTGCGTACTATCTAATGTTATCCTCGAGTTATGTATCTTTGATTGAATTTTAAGCTTTTGAATTTTCAAAATAGATGAAAAGGATAGTTTTACTATCTGGCAAATAGGAGTCGATTCCTTGTAGTTGACAATTGTGGACATATGAGCCGACAATACATAAGCAAGTCTGGACATCTATGACTATAAAATGCCGGTAATAAAATGGTCATAAGAATAAGGCAAACTGCACCGCAAGACTTTGTGCACCGCCCTGTACTAGTCCGCCCTGTACTAGTTGACTTTGCCTATTGCATTTAACTGTGGCTCACAAGTGAAACCTTGATTTAAGAAAAATATATGTTTCAAGACCATTAGAAAATGCTTGTACGACTAGTATAACACCGACTATTCGAGTGGTTTTCCATAGGATTTCTGTATGTCGGTGGTAAACCATGCATGTTGATCAATTAGCTAGTAAAGCTACGTCTTTTTCATTGCAATGTCTCACATTCAAAGGTTTTGATGCATCAGTCCGTCCACCGTCTTCCATGGATCTAAGGTCATTAGGTGATTTAGGTCAAGTACTCTATAGAAGATCTGCATGCACTATAGAAGGAAATGTACCATCACCTATTCACCTCCAATCAATTGATGGCTCTACCAACATTTCCACCCAACCCTGCCAAGAATATTTATGTTTGGCATGTGATGGAGTGCCCTCATTCCTTCCCAGTGTACATGTGTGCAAGCCTGGCAAACCAAGGCAAATAACAAAGAAATCCAAATTATGTTTGTGCACATATATATGGTACAAATTTATTATGTTTTGTTTGTACTTATCTGCAGCTCAGCTAGCTAGCATGTACATGGTTATCTGAAGTTCTGAACTTTTGCATGTGCTGTGCACTGTCATGCTGAGGCATTTCACTTCTTTTGTGCATGAACCCAAATTGCACTGACATGTATCTAGCTAGCTAGCATGCATTAGGATAGCATGTAGTCCAATTCAGTCTATATCTTGAAGATTTAATTTGCTCCAAAGCGGATGGTATTAATCAGGTCTGCTTTGGCTTACTCAGCTTGAGACAGACCATTTTAAGTACTAGAATGCACCGGAGGCATGAACGGATGAACCGTTCTTGTACTTAATTTCCACTGCACTTTGGCGGCTTTTGTGGTACGACGAGAGGCTTCGGCGCAGAAAATCCGGTGGGGTTTGGGGCATTTGGAGCATGATGCGGACCGGGAGGGTGTGGCCGTAGCTACGGAACCGTACCTCCACTTGTACCAGCTTCACCATTCCCACATGTCATTGAGGGATCTTCTGTGGCCGGGTAATCTGTGTAACTTTTTTAAAAGAAAATTCGTAATCTCAACTACCATAACCTTAAGCTCTGCCATTAAGCTTTTAAGAGCCAATTATAATTAGTAGGCCATCCTATTTGTCTTAGCGAATGGAGTATGATAGTATGTAGCCTAGATCTCGTAAGTCAAATTTCAGGGTTGTTCATGGATGGGTTATATCTACTGGTGACCTCTGATATCTCACAACCTTCTAGGTATATACATGTTTGTCCTACTCTCTTTTGCTAAAAATTGTTCCCGTAAAAATAGCATGCTTTATACGAGGACACCACTATTTTTTCTGAGTTAATTTCAAATAAAATTAGATTTCGCTCTAGCTCAGCTTGGCTCGCCTTGTTAGCTTGGTTCTAAAAGTACTTTCAAACTATAAATAAAATTATATTAAATCAAACTATATCAATTTCAGAAAAAGCTCGATAAAACAAGTACCTGGCTCGATATCCACGCTACCTACTTCTAGGTATATACATATTTGTCCTACTCTCTTTGTGCTAAAAATTGTTCCCGTAAAAAGAGCGTGCTCTATACAAGGATACTACCATTTTTTTCTGAGACCAATAAGCGTTTCGTTTGTTAGCTCAAGTAAAATGACATGAATTTTCACCATATTTGTGTTTTTTTTTTTTTGCGACAACTAAATTTGTGATTCTGACCGATCGTGATCTTAATCCCAACTAAAGCACACCCTGAAACCATCTCAAACTAATGAATCCTTTTTGCCTCAAAAGAACTCTACAAGGAGGAAGTGCAAAATGTACTAGCTAGCTAGTACGAGCGGGGTTAATGCTGTATGATAATTAACTGACAGCTTTCCTAAACAAAAATGGCAGATGGAAGCAGCTGAACAGATGATAGAGACTGGCTGCAGGGGCCGTATACCACGGAGCCGTACGTCCGTACGCCGGCAGCTAATTAGCTAGCTAGTACGTACAGTGCATGCTAATTAACTAGCTAGTACACAGACAGTGCATGCATGACAGCATCAGCAGGGCGGCCACACTGACACACTTCACCGGCTTGTTAGCTGTCGTACATGAACCGGCCGAAACCCTAGCCCCAGGAGTATTTAAACTGTCCCGATCCGTACTTAGCTTGTCCCCCTACGGTCCGTACAAGCAGCTAGCATGCGTGCAGTACAACACAGAATTGTACGTACCGGCGACGAGGCACGTTGTACCAATCTCTTGATGCTCCTACCACAGATGTAGAGAGAGAGAGAGTTCGTCTTGGACATAGACACCGGTCTTAAAGGTGTAGTTTGACCGCTAATTTCTACCATGTGTATTACCGTAAAGTTAGTATATACGTTATGAAAGTGTATTTCACGATGAATATAGTGGTACCAATTTTTACAAGGACAACCTAAATAAATCGAGTATAATTTATATAGTTGCAACCTGCAGGTGAGCATCATACCGTAAAAAAAAAGAACATAAAGTACTCCAAAATATTCTACTCTCCTTGGGATGCTACGAGTCGCAATCCTTGCAGGATCGCAGCATGATGCATTGGTACAGGTGTAACCATACAGGCACAGAGCTTTAGGGATTGATTAGTTGGATTAATCAAGCACCAAATGTGGCTGTTTGGAACGGAGTGGCTCAATTATGCGTTTGGAGATTCCTGATCACAGCTACTTCGTAGTGCTAATTGTATGTTTATGCATGGTGATCTAGGTGCCAAATGGAGACTCAAAATATGAGCATAACCCTGTACTATTTGAAGAGATGAGGGCCCATACGTCAAACTACTTTGTTCTCATCTAGCTAAGCCATCTAAAAAACTATAAAATTTATAGGCAAAGTGAAATATTAGAGGCCGGGCCATGTGATATCTAAGACAAGATGTATATATTATTTTCATACAAGCAAAATATATAGTGGTAAAGGTTCTCAGTCCTCAAAAGAAAAGAGGCAGAGATAAGTGCTCATGTAAAGCAAAAATTGAAATGACAAAAATATCCAGGATTGTTACCCTGCCAATAAATATGCTAGAGGTACTATGAGCATAACCTTGGTGCCCCATACTTGCTATGGGAAGGATATGAATGAGACAATTGCACAGGCTGTACTCCGATTCAAAATCAATGCTTGGAACTATTTATATTTTCCAGGATGCTAAACACGCGTTCGTACCACAGTAATATGTATATTCCATATTTTATTGAATATTCCAAAAACTTTTACTGAGAGACATAAGGCTGAAATCCTTGGGTACATTACAGATAACGCTTACGATGATGCAGCTGTCAAAACCTCGACCGGATCCTCGCAAACCACATTATCTGTATTCCATCCGTCTCGATCGATCTATTGAACAAGACTCAAGTCTCTTTGATCAAACACTTCATTTATTGTTGAAATAACCCCAAAAATTCAGGATTTCAAAAAAAATTTGAAGCTTTTGTTTGAATTCAAAAACTTGCCCAATTCGGCAAGTTTCTTCCCCTGTCCGCTTTCCCATTTCGGCAATCCCGTTTTCCTCAGCCGAAGACGCCTTCTCTCCCGGGCGCCTTCTCCCTTTCTTCCTCCCCTTGACTCGGCGCCGCCTGAGTCGCTCTCGCGCACTTGTTGACCGACGCGCCACCTCACCATCTCCGCGCCTCTCTCGCCTCGCGCCTCCACCTCACCCTGCCATCTTCTCTCTCCCGGCGCCGTTCTTCTTCTCCCCGCCAACCATGTTGCCGCCCATGCTGCTGCCGCCAGCATTTCTGCTCCCACCGCCTCAACCTCGCCCTATAAGAGGTCCCCGAGAGCATCCTTCGTCGCCTTTCCTCTCGCGCCTCCCTTTACCCCTCCCCCTCCAAAGCCGGTGCAATTTCGAGAAACACCGCCGCCACTGTTCTTCTTCCCCGACGGACCCGTCACCAATTCGCCGCCTCCGTCCACCTAAGCTCCGAATCGAGCCCACGGTAAGCTCCACCTCACCGTCGCCTATCTTTTCCCCACCTTCCCTACCTCCCAAACCCGCCGGAGCCTCACCGGCACCGCTCCTCCTCACCGCCTTCTCCACGGTCACCGTCGCCAGCACGCCACAGCCATCCCCGAGCCCCATCTTCACCACTGCCGGACTCCCCTACCTCCACTGATGCTCAAGCTCCTCTCCTTTTGGTCCGTGCGCCACCCTAGCGCCGCCGGCTTCGCCCCCTGCTCCGGCCGTGCGCCTCCTCCGCCGCCACCCCATCTCCGCACCTCCTATGTTCTCCCAAAGCCCAAAAATGGAACTCCCTTGCCACCCCGGTGCTCACCGCACCTTCCTCCACCACCATCCCCCACCGGAGCCGTCGCCGTCTTCATCGGCGCCACCTCGGCCCTTTCGAGGCGAAGGCTGCCTTCAGTATTGCTCAAACCACAGTTGGGCCTTAAAAACTGCCAATTGGGCGTAAGCCAAGCGATACGCGGTCGTCAGTTTCTTGTTCAAACGAAACCGACCCTCTACTGTTCATTGCATAGTTAAAATAGCACTGTTCATAACATGAAAATAGGCGATTTCTGTTCATATTCATCCGAAAATAGTGAATCGTAGCTACTATTCACCCCAAACCTAAAATAGTGAACTCTATTATTGTCCACTGACTCATTTTCAGACATGAATAGTAAAATAGTACTATTCATCGCCCGACCCTTTTTCCGCCCAAAAACCCTAATTCAACATATTATACTCTTTTCGACCGTTTCGAGCCCGTGAATCCAAAACTTAACTCCATTCAGTCCAAACCAGTGCCAGATAAATCTCCAACACCCCACACCACCACCTTCCTTTATGATTCTTTATCCATTTACAATATTTTTGTTGTACTTGGATCCAAACCTCAATACTGTTCAGTCTAATTAAACACCAAATAATCTCCACCACTCCACCTACCTTTCTTTGTGTTTCTTTTCTAGTTTTATTTACTTACATGTTGTTCCCAGCTCATTCCTTGTCGAGCCGGATTTTATTTGAATTGTTTTATTGTTTTGTTTCGCGCTAGGTCACGACTTTGACGACCAGACTCCGGAAGACGCCGGACAAAACCAGTATCCAGAAGACTTGGTGCAAGAAGGCAAGTCGCATTCTTTGATCATTTTGAACCTACATTTCATACATGTATTATTACTTTCATTACTGTATTTGTGCTAATTACTTTAAATATTAAAATAATACTTTTGAATGCCATGACAATTAGATAAATCCTAAATACCCCACAAACAAACCCACCTAACTCTTGTAGGCCATATTCACCTTGACAAATTTAGTCCACATGAAATATTATCTATACAAGGTAACTTTATCACCAAAAATGTGATCATCAATCAAAAGCAAGTATTGGCTTTGAGCCAATAGGTTTTGGGTGGAGAGTTGAGGATTGTCCAGGAAGTTGGACAACCCAATATACTCGGTTGAAAGTGAGTCATCAGTGAGATCCCGAGGTGGACACCCACGAGTTGGTGTTGGGCCATCGCCTCACCGGATGACAGTGAGGACAAGAACCTTGTGCCAAGTAATGACACGAAAGCAGCTCAACCACATGCGTGGTCATTCCTCCCTAACTTAGTACTTCGCTCTTCCGATTGAATATCGTGGGGAGCACTTGTATGGGCCCATCGACCTCGAGTACGGATTCCACTCTTTGGTGGTGGTCTCCATTTGTATGGATAGAGACCTCACTGATGTAGAGACTAAAAAGGATTGAGCAGTGAAAAGACCTTGTTATCTCAGCTCAGTCGCACGCTAACGTGTTGCGTGTTTATAGCTTGACAGTATGAGGTTGAGATATCATGTGGGTAAAGTTGGGCAACTCTGCAGAGTGAATAATCAAAGGTATTCGAATACACCGTGCTTCCGGTTAATGAAGCTGTGTTCATGGGTGATTCCAATATACAAGGCATAAGTAGAGTTTTTGAGATGCTAAGTTGGTAATTGAGTTTGTTACGAAACCCCTGATGTTATTACTTATTATTATTTTACTATTTTATAAATTGTTTTAAATGAAAAGTGCATCCACATATGCCAGGTATGGTGAACCCTAACCATCCATTGAACTCCTTGCATGTAATTATTTAGCATTTCCATGCGGCTTGTTGAGTACGGTGGTAGTACTCATTCTTGCAATTTGCAAAACATCTACAGAAGAGGATCCTTGTGAGCAAGATTTTGGTGGACCCCCAGAAGGCAACGACTGCTGTTACTAGATCTCAACTGCGCTCAAGCGTACCTGTGGTTTGATGTTCTTTTGCCTTGTATTATATTTAACTTTGGGCTTGGATGCCCGTGTCAGGTCAAAATAGGTTGTTAAACCTTAGTTTTGTTTAATAAAAGTCTGGCTTTTGTTGCAATCGGAAGCTTGCTTGAGATACTATTTGCTTCGCAATTGTACATGCTGGGCGGTTGCGAAGGGTTTAGCAGTCCCGAGAATCGGGGCTGTCACAATTGTGTTTGAAAGATGTAAGATTGAAATCCTTAGATAGACGCTACATTTTGCATATGGCGCTGTCGGTTGTTAGAAGTTTAGACGAACACCCCTACAACACTAAGCACATGTTCGCACCACGGTAAGACGAAGGGTCCGGCCCCTCGTGAACCTCACATCAATACTCTATATCATTGATTAAATACCACAATTTATTGTATTAAGAAGATGTAAGACTTAAATCCTTAGATATACACTGCGTACATACGATGCTTACAGTTGTCTGAAGCTTAGACAAACCCCTCTAGGACACTAAACACGTGTTCATGCTACGGTAAGGCAGACGGTCTAGCCTAAGCTTTTGGCCGAAATGGCGGTATTCGACGCGTGATTTGCAAAAATGATATCCCCACGATCGCAATTGCAAAAATGGTAACTCCTACGCACGGCCACCGTGTGGTTTATCCACGGCCCGACACACAACCCCTACCACACGTCCACCGCTCACTCCCGCATGGCCACCGCGCAGTTTTGGATCACACGTTGTCACGTCACGGACCTCGACGTGGCAAACAAGTTCTGTCACACCGCCCCTTTTGGCGTGACAGGACTTGACCCAAAAATGGACGCGTGTTAGTACGGATGGCTATCGTGGCAGTTTTGGCCACGTCGTAGTACATGGTGTGACTGAATGTTTTGTCACGCCGTGCGTTGTGGTGTGACCAAAGGGAGACAAAATCGCACAGCCATCGTGCGGGAACAAGCTCCACCACGGTGGCCGTGTAGTAGGGGTTGCGTGTCGGGCTATGGATAAAACGCACAATGGTTGTCGGTAGGGTTATCATTTTACAATTACGACCGCAAGGATATCATTTTTACAAATCATGCATCAGATACCGCCATTTCGGCCAACAACTCGTCTAGCCCCTGGTGAACCTCATATCAATACTCCGCACCCTTTAATTAAATATCTCAATATATTGTGTTCAAACAAGTAAGACCAAATCCTTGATAACACTGATGAACGCTCCTAGAACATTAAACACGTGTTCACACCATGGCGGCGTCGCCTCGTGAACCACATATTTGCCATATCTTTGATTAAATACCTTGATTTATTGTGCTCCAGCCCTCGTGAACCTCCTACTTATAAATCATCTTTGATTAAATACCCTAATTTATTGTGTTTAGAATATATAAGACTCAAATCCTTAGATATACACTTCATACAACGTGAATTTTTTGCCGTATTGGCACCTTTTCGCCCTATATTTACAGGAATAGCTGTCTCCAATTTTTTTTATAGCCCCTGCCGCACGACCACCATGCGGTAGCCCCTCCCCGTCCACCATGTACCCCGTTACCGCACAGCAGCCATGAATGAACGTTGCCGCACGGGGTGAGCCACTTGCTCCGGGCCCTCTGGGTGCGGACTGGAAGGCAGTGGAGCGATGGTTTGGCCAACCTCTCCCGGGGTGTGTACATGGTGTCCCCTGGACTTGGTGGCGCGTTCAATCATTGCGCGCAGTGCACACGCGAGTCGTTAGGACGCACCTCGTTGATTACCTTCTTCAGCTCTTTGGTTGGGTCCTATTTCCAACCACACAAGGCGATTTTCTTGCCCGACTTTGTTCGCGTCACCGTAGTAGTGGTTGCGCGAGGTGGTGATGCCTCGGTATAGCTAGGGATCGGTCGTGCTGCGCCATATACGAGGGTTGTGTGGCGCTTCACCTAGCCTAGCCGTGCGCTCGTGCTCTTGCAGCTGTGAAGTTGGGAGCACTTCTCTGTTGGGTGGTCGTCCATCAAGAGAGCGGTGCACCCGTCACGCCCCAATCGACGTGATAAGCGGGCCCACCATGGACTTACGGTGGATTGCTTTGGCGTTTGCGTTTGGGCCAGGACACGACCGGCGAGATGCTACTCATTGTTCCACAGCGAGTCGAATCGTTGCACGATAGCGACATCGTATAGACTCCATGGTATCCAAAGTTCGTGCGCATGGTAGCACCGCCAATTTGTCAGTGCAATGCATCCGGACACGAGCGTGGACGACGGTGCCACACGGTGTTCGCACATATGGTGGAGCCTTACGTGCGCGCTGGCTGCATGTCGATAGTTTGGTATGCACCAGCCGTGTCCCCGGACGATAGGTTTACGCATGAGCCGCAGTACACTGTGAGTCAAACTTCATCCGGGTAATATTTATAGTTCTTACATCTTCTTTTCTAACATCAATCCTTCCGAAATACGAGCAATCAAGGCAAGGTGGGTGTATTCGGGATGGCGACTAGTCCGGCATGAGTGGACTACGACACGGATGGAGAGGCGCACTTGGAGGTCTCGTGTGGCGCGTCCGTATGATGTTGAGACATATGGTGTGTACATGGAGTGGTATATCCCATGGATGCGCGCAAGACTCACCATTCCTCCATCGGAGTGCCTAGAGCGGTGATAGTGGAGCGCACCAGCAGAGCCTCCGCCGCGTGTACGATTGTCCTGGCAGCAGCGGCGTAATGACACCGTGAAGACACTTACAACCTCTCGTCGTTTCATTGATGATATTTGTACTCTTTGTTAATGAACCTGTTATGTATGTCACTATAGTTGGAGCGGGCGCAGCGCATCCATAACGCATCGGAGGCTTCCATCTGTAACCCAGACACAACACTGGCGGGGATGATGAAAACTTTGAAGTACGTCTTCGCGGAGATGAAGAAGATAATAAAGAACTTGAGCAGCGGTAGTTCGACGGACGACGTCCTACGCATCGATCACCAAGTGGGGGGCTGTGCTCACCCGCTAGGTCACCATGACCTAGCGAATTCGGCTGGCGTCGTAGCGTTCCCCATCAGTCATCCATGGGCCAGAGCGGTGGGGAGGTAAGTTTTGTACAAAACTACATTCTGTTCTTTGGTTATGCCTTATGTTCCACTAACATCATGTTGTTCTCCCGTCACATGTCCGTTCGGATGATTCACTTCTACCGTCTGTGTTTAATACATAGACTAGCGCTCCCCTCGGTCATCTGTACTGCACATCAGGGAGGTACAAGATTCTCAGTTTACATCCAAAGTGTTTATTTTGACTAACATCATTCCGTCTTGTAGCCTACGGTTGATCGTGGGGGTGATGACCAGTTCATGTCCACCGATGATGACAATATGGGCCTCCTAGCTCCTACAAGGACGATTCATGCCATCGTGGTTTGGACCATGGCAGGGGTTTGGAGCGTACGTAAGGCAAAGCTCCTTCGGGTTCGGTGTCCCACCGTACGTCTAAGGCCAGAGCTCATCTGGGTTGGCTGGCACACTGTACGTCCAAGGCTAGAGCTCATCCATACAATCAGGGTTGTAGGCATCGTACATTGGGGGCGGGGCAGACAACCCGGGAGTGAATTTATAGAGTATGTCGTTCATAAATTCTTCGGAGGTGGCCCGCAGGACGACATGTACGCTTACCAGACTCTGCTGGGCCAGAGTCAGCTTACTGGTGCAGCCCAGCCTACTCAACGGTCTCCATACCCCCTCCGATCCGACACACGCTCTCCGGATCGGCTCACGTATCCCACGGAGCATGCTCGATGCAAAACAAGGACGCGCATGCGGAGGCAGCCGTAATGAGCAGAGAACGGTGGCTCAGACGACGAGTGAGTCATATTGTATCCCGTGTTATACAATTATGTTTTCGTATATTTGTATTCATATTTTGTTTTGCTATATTTGTATGTGTATTTTGGTTGTTATGTGTGTACTCCTACACCATGTATATATATCGACATCTCTAATAGAGTTGCAATGTAGCTTTTTTCCATACATTCCAAGTCACATGAAATCATGAAACCCTAATTTTCGAAACCTCAAACCCAAATTACCACGACCTAAGTCCTAAAATTTTGAGATAATTCCAGAACACATATAAAATTGTCGAAACAATACACAAACAAGTCCACTACGTGATGAGCCTTCAAAATAATATTCATAATTTTTGGAGCTCATTTTCTATATTTACAAATTCGTACAAACAGAACACTTATATGAAATTGCGAGAAAAATTCTGAATAAATAAACACTACTACAGAAAACGTCATCACAGACGGTTCGGAACCGTCATCACAGACGGTTTTCCGAACCGTCTGAAAAAGTTCATCTGTGATAACAGACATTATCACAGACGGTTTAAAAACCGTTTGTGATAAACCGTCTGTGATACGAATATCACAAACGGTTCGAAAGTAGAACCGTCTGTGATAGTAGTTATCACGAGCGGTTCTACTCCAAATGCTGTGATAGTATATTTTCTGAGCGGTTACGAACAAGCTCGTGATATTACTATCTGAAAGTTCCTGCAAATGCGTGATAGTTTTTCAAGCGCAAAAAAATACTAAATGTATTCCCCTTGGTCGTCCGCCTCTCCGCCTCCGGCACCTCGTCCACCTCCTGGCTCCACTCGCTCATGAGCCTTCTGAAGAAGGTCATGATCTTGTCCTCGTCGCGGAGCTCCTCGAAAGGCACATCCTTATCCTCATCCCTGCCCTCCTTCCTCACGGCCGCATCGCCATCTTGGGCTTCATTTGCCTCCGCGGCATTTAAGCCAAGC
This sequence comes from Ampelocalamus luodianensis, assembly GCA_036346255.1. NCBI lineage: Eukaryota > Viridiplantae > Streptophyta > Magnoliopsida > Poales > Poaceae > Ampelocalamus > Ampelocalamus luodianensis. The sequence continues at coordinate 48,673,691 of CM070630.1, read as the reverse complement.
ATTTGTCAAATCATCAAGCCACATTGTTCCCCGTCCATTCAATCACAAAACTATATTCAAGCACACATTCAATCACAAAACTGTATTCAAGCACACATGTATACCTCGATCTAGGAGCGGGGGGGGAGGACAGGCGGCACCGGAGGGAGGAGGGCCGCCGCACGGATGGGGTGGCGGTGGTGGGAGAGCCGGCCGGCCGTCGGAGGAGGGCGGCGGGGAGGAGGCCCGGTGGAGGAGCAGGCGGCGGCGGGACGAGCGGGAGGGACGAGGGCCGCGGGAGAAGGGAGCCTAGAGGTCACCTGGATTTGGGGACTCATTAATATATAAGGACTTACGCTACTCCGCTCACGCATTCAAAATTCTCGCCACGTATTCAAAATTTTCAAACTCCGCGTTGTGAATCACATATCACGAGCGTTTACGTATCACCAACCGTCGTGATGAGGTACTTATCACGAGCGGTTCGTGATCTGAGCTATGCGTGATAGTATCACATACGATTCTATTAAAAAACCGTCGTGATAATCTGCGGTATCATAGGCGGTTATATTAAAGAAGCGTCTCGATAGTATCATAGGCGGTTCTATTAAAAACCATCGTGATATCTCTGCATTATCACGAGCGGTTTTTAATAGAACCGTCTATGATACTATCGAGACGGTTCTTTAATAGAACCATCTATGATCTGAGTATCACGACGGTTTGTATTACAAACCGTGCGTGATAGGTCCGACCCAACACGAGCGGTTCCATTTTAACCGTATGTGATGAGGTGTCTACTATTACATGTTTTGTAGTAGTGAAAATTATAGAAAATTTACACAAGCAAGTACACTCGGTTGGGAGGCTCCATATAATATTTTATAATTTTTTTTAACTTATTTGCTATATTTTAAAATTCCTACAAATAGCGTCAAAACCCTAATTTGCTTAAACCCTAATTTCGGCCTAAACCCTAATCCCAGGATACATGGCGCGTTGCCACACGGCGGCCATGCATGAACGTTGTTGCACAGCCGTGGCGCGTTGCCACACGGCCGTCGTGCGGCAATGGGGAACATGGCGGACGGGAGGGGCTGTCGCACGGTGGCCATGCAGCAGGGGGCTATATTTGAAAAAAAAAATCAGAGACAACCATTCCTATAAATACGGGGCAAAAAGGTGCCAATACGGCCAAAAAATCATACAACGTTGATAGTTGTCTGAAGGCTAGGGGAACGTCCCCTGGACACTAAACACGTATTCACGCTACAGCAAAGGCAAATGGTCTAGCTCCTCATGAACCTCATACCTACACTCCACCTTTGAATAGCAAAATCCATTGCATATTTTTAAAAAAACTTTTGCCCTAAAACCTAAAATTCTTTTATTTTTTTGTTGTAAAATATGAGATTTTGTGTTACCTTTGCCTTAAAACCTGGGGTTTTACAAAATTTATTTTTGTATTAAGTACATATTGGGTCCCTGAACTCTTCACTGAGTTTAATTTTTATCTCTCATGTACAAAACCAGGTAAAACATGTCCCCCATCTTTCAATACCAGATAAATCTTACCCCTCCACCTTTTTTACCACGATTTTTGAAAGTATCTAGGCCCTTAGAATTGATTTTGGTAATTAATATCAACATTGTGTTAAGGGACTAACATGTGTGCGAAGATGTGTTCAAGGTTAAAATCTCAATGATTGATTGATGACAAGACAATTGGCAATGCTAATGTGATGATAGATCAACATGGATCAAGACAAAGGTATTGTATAGCCTAAGGGTCCTTTTATAGTTTTTACCAGTCTCGGTGTTTGAAAAAAAGACTGGGTTTATAGGATAAATGACGTACTATGAAGAGGTGTCATAGCTAGTAGCTTGAGACTCTATTTTTGTGCCATAATGATCAATTAAGGTTCATGCATTGTTTTGTTTAAAGCTTCTGGAAAATTGTTTTGAAAAATGGTATAACCGCAAGTGATATGCGGTACTATCGGTACGTATTTTCCAGAGAGCATATTTTTAAGTGTTTTTGATCCTCTCTGAAAATCAGAATGACCGCATTCCAAGTGCGGTACTACCGCAGGTCGGTAGTACCGATATTTATATGGCGGTACGTAAACAATAGAGAGAGTGTTTTTGGGAGTTTTGATCTCCCTTGAGAATTGGTATAACCGCACGATCTAAGCGGTACTACTGGAGTACGGTAGTACCAATATTTTATTAGCGGTACATTTTTTCCAAAGAATGTGTTTTTCCGAGTTTTTGGAACTCTGGAAAACGGTAGTTCCATTCTAGCCAAGCAATTTCTAGTTAGCGGTAGTACCATAACTTTATTTTGTAACAGCTAGTTCAGAGCATTAAATGCCACTCTTCTGATCATTATACCAAAAATCGGTAGTACCGGGTTTCATCGGCGGTACTACCACATATCCTGATTTTTTCTTGAAAAGTGGTTGTAACGACTAGATTTGTTGGTGAAGGGTATAAATACCCCCTCACCTACCTTCTAGCAGTGACTCTTTAGACCATTGAGCATTATACTCTTGCATTGAACTCTCTTGAGCTCATATACACTCTTCAACTACTCATTTACATTGATTGCCAATTTTGAGGTAGTTGAGAGTATTGAAGTGCATTGATTCATTAGTTGATCATTTAGGCATTTTTAGTTTCTCAAGCGGAACTTGTAATCTATTACTCTTGGTGCTTGCCGGCACCTAAATAGCTTGTAAGAAGAATTTGTGCGATGAACTCTTCAAGGAGATTATGAAGAGTCCCAGCAAAATTGTGATTGGTGTTGTGCTCACCAACTCCAGAGCGGAGGAAGAGCAACTCTGGAGGGTTGAGGCTTAATTCGTGGAGCTAGCTTGATTCGTTCAAGTTTCCTCAACGTGGACTAGTAAAGACCGGCAAATCTTCGATACCACAGGAAAAACATCATTGTCTCTATTGTGGTTTTATCTCTTGTCATTACTATTATGCATTTACATTTCTAGCAATTTGCTTGTGTAGAATTGTCTAGTTAGAATTGTATGTAGTTTTGACAAAAGTTTTTTTTTGTCTTGAAAAGGTTTAGTAGTTCTTTCATTACTATTGTGCTAGGAAGCTTTGTTAAGACAATCTTGTTTAAAATTGTTAGTCAAAAAGTTTTAAAAACCTTCTATTCACCCCCTCTAGTCGGTTATCCTTGATCCTACAGTTTTGACCCAATAAAACCCAGTTTTGACCACGTGGTGTCCACCTCGGATTTACTACGGTCTCCTTCTGTCCTAAATCGACCAATCTCCTCGCCTTCACTCCCTCACCAACCACACTTCTTGTTTCAACAAGTCGCCGCCGCCATGGTGTCCTATCCTTATTGGCACCACCCCTCTTCTTCTCCTTCTTGTCCAATACCGAGGCAGTCGTCGACCATGGATTCCTCCTCTTCATCCTACATTCTTTGCTGCATTCTAGCTCTCCTTACGCACGCCACCACATCCACGCTACCAATGACCGGCGTTATCATTGGCTAGGCCGACTACTAGGGCTGCGGGCTGTGAGCACGACCTCACCAACCCCTACAGCTTCCTCCCCTCTTGGAACAACACTGGCCTCGGCGCCTGCTCCGACGACCGGGCCGACATCAAGTACGTCCAGGGCATGGTCGTCACCATCATGCTCCCCTGGCATGGCCTCGGAGGCCGCCTCTCTGAGCGCATCGGCCAGTTCACACGGCTCTGCCACCTCAGCCTCCACGACAACACCATCGCGGGGCCCATCTCGGCCTCCATCGACAGCTGCCTCGCGCTCCAGTCCTTCGACTCTAGCGTCAACCTCCTCACCAGAGCCATCCCGCCCTCCATCGCCAACTCCACCAAACTCTTCGGCGCCATCTGCACCAACATCACCCACGCAAGAGGCCATCGGATGCCATTGGAAGTTCAGCTGTCGCGCCACCATTGCAGTCCGCCGTTGTGCCACCATCGCAGTTTGCCGTCGTGCCACCGTGAATCCCACCGACCTAGTTGGTCGACGGAGAGCCTGGTTGAACATGCCAACGATGTTGTCCTGGGCGCAGAGCGCCATGATGGTGCGCATGTTCGACACAACATCGGGCCTGGCCCCCACGTTGATGAGCAGGTTGAAGTAGCTCGCGCCGAACGTCAACAGCATGCAACCCATGGCCACCAGCGTGAGCCGCTAGTCCAACGCGAAGTATATGCCGAGGCCGACGCCGACCGAGCCCACGACCATCAGCAGCATCGTGTATTGGTCACCGAACATGGACTGGAACACGATGGCGTCCCCGCGTGAGCCGTGTGACGAGGAAACCCATGGCGTTGTCCTCCTCGTTTAACCACGCGAGCTCCTGCCACATGATAGAGCGGAAGAGGCGGTCGCGGATTGCGCATGGTGAGTCGGGCCCCTCCCAGCTGCACAGGCTCTGCTGCCTCATGATGGTCACGACGCAGGCCACACCGAGACCAACAACAACCATGGCCAGGTACCCTACCTACCGCTTCATCTTCGTCGTGTCGACGTCGAAGTACACCTCGACGCCCTGACCGAGCAGCAGCGCGAACACCGATAACACTATGCTGGGCTCGTCGGGATACGAGCCTCACGAGGGTGACGTAGGGGCCATCCCAGGCCATGAGGCCAGAGTGGCAGCCGAGGACATCGATGGTGTCGGTGTTGCAGAAGGTGGCGAGATGATGGGCGATGACGATGGTGCGGCCGAGCGGAGAGGCTGATCGATGAAGCGATGCACGATGGCCTCTGACTTGGCGTCTCGCACACTGGAGGGCTCGTCCACCAGCTAGGGGTGTTCGTTCCGTTTTTTCGGTTCGGTAAATATGATATATATGATAAATACGGTATTGTTAGTTCGGTAAATACGGTGTTTTTAATAATACGGTTCGGTTTCGGTAAATCCTATTTTTTCAGTATGGTATCGGTAAATACCATATTTACCAAAGTTGACGTGAATTAGCTATGATATAGCGACTCTTTAGTGCGGTCACAACTCACAAATATTGATTATTGGCCCTAACACATGAGCAATGAACACTATTGACTGACTTGCACTCAACTCTTCTCAATGCTCTGACTTGCACTCAACTCTTCTCAATGCTCATAATTGTTGAAGCAAGCAATCATGCAACAACATCTAATTGCTATGAATCATGATACGGTAATACACTGCATGATAATTAATGCCCTTGGTGTTTGGCCGTGTCACTCGGCAATCGGCAGTGCATGCATGCGTCGACCGGTCTGATGAGCGATAGCCAACAAGCAACAAGGCAACAAGCCACACAGCACTCAGCATCCCACCAGCGTCGCCCGCCCGTGGTTCGTGCTTGCGTGGCCCATGAAAGCATTTTCGGCCGAGCCAACGCCAGTGGCTAGCGCTGAGCACTGTTCCGACTTCCGAGTGAAATAGGATGTTTAGTCCCACATCGCTCGTCTTGGCAGAAGTCTTGGCCAGCAACTCTATAAGAAAGCTCTAGGCGCGTGCGTGGGTCTTGGTCTGCGACTATGCGGGACGCGGTCACGCGGGTTGTTTTAGGTTTTGTAGAGAAGGTTTGGTTTGTTCGATTTTCAGCCGGTTTTTACCAAAAAACCAAACTCAATAAAACAACAAATTTGCCCTACCATACCGAACACCGAATACCGGTCAAACTGAGTTGACCGGTACGGTTCGGTTTTTTCGGCTCAGTTTTTCGGTTCGATGGGAAATTGAACAACCCTACCACCAGCAAGATGTGCGAGTTGTGGACAATGGCGCGCACGAGCTACTACTACAAAAAAGCTAATACTAGATGCATCATCACAAACAGTTGACGAAAATCGTCTGTATTATATGAAATCATAGACGATTTTGGTTTAGAGACCGTCTCGTATTCTTGGTTGCGCTAAAAACTATCTGTAAAAATGTAATATCACATACGGTTCTTAACAATAATCGTCTGTGATATTTCACAGACGGTTCTTACCACGAACAGTCTGTGATAATTGTAGACTTCATAGACGGTTTTTAATTATAACTATCTATGATAATGTCACTACAGTTCTCGGTGAGTTTCTTCGTCGTCGATGTGTCTCTTCGTCGCATCAATGCCGCTTCGGCTCCCTGATGCGTCTCTTCGTCTCTCGCGCCTAATTTATTCTTTGTTTTATAAAAAAGATCATCCGCCATGGAAGATGATCATCCCCACATATAAACTCTCTACAATATATACTTTTAAAGCAGAAATTAATGGCTCCCTCTGCTTCCATGTCACCGGCATTGATGGCCTTCCTAGCCATACTATACGAGTACCTCTCCGGTCGTATGTTGGTGGATGCCGCGGAAGGACACTGTTTCAACAGTGTCCTCACTCCTCCCGCTGAGGATTTGCCGGAACAAGTGATGGCCACCTTCCGCCGTCTTGACACCCTCCTCCACCGTGTCTTCCATGTGATCTCCACTTCGGGGTGTACAGCGTTATCGACGTGGTCCTCCACAACGACATTGCTTAATCGAGGCGGTGGGCGGCCGAATCAACCATGCGAGACCCTTCAAGCAAGGAAAGAGAGCCTATGGGCTCAATTCTTCTTGATTCAACAGTCCGAGGGTCTTCGGGAGACACTCGAGCGAGCGCATCAGCTGGTGGACACATTTCGGGTTCGTTTGCTGATGATCACGAACAACCGTCTGATGTTGATGCTGCCGCCTACGAAGTTTTGAAGACGAAGATAGCAGCCTACCTCCGTCACTAGAAAAACATTGTTTATTTAGGTTTCTACTTTTTTTAATCTTTGTAAGAAGCGTGGCCCATATTTGTTTGGCTATATGTAAATTCTAAAAAAAAACTAGTCTGAAGGTATATTTATATGTTGAACTATATATGTACAGACAGTTTAGTAGAACAAATATCCGTCTGTGATATATATCCTAGCTAAAGCAAATTTTTAGTAGTATTTAAATAACAAAATTGACATATAAACATGTAATTATTTCATGTCATATAAATGTATACATGATAATATGCTCAAAACATAGAAGTTGAGAACAGCCATATCACAGACAGTTCCATAATAGAACCGTTCGTGATATGGTCTCATATCACAGATGGTTCAATAATATAACCGTTCGTGATAAGTATCACTCTTTATTAGTAGGAGTCCGCTATGGTTTGCGCCCTAACTCGTCACTCCCCAGCGCCCTTACTCTCGCCTATTCTCCCCTCCCCACCTGAGTGCGCCCGACCCCATCGCCGACGCCGCCCTTGTTCCCGTTGCCACTGGTTGTCACACCACGGTTCACTACACAAGACACTCGTACGATAAGAGTGTCTTGTGCAGTGCCACTGTCGTGCCACAACTACGGTGATGATGTCTTCCCCTCTTCCTCCACCCCCGGCGTGCGTGACCCCGACTACCTCTCCACTAACCTCCCCGGCTACCTCTCCACTGACCTCGGCCTCGGCCTCGGCTACCTCACCACCGACACCGGCGATGTCGAGGTAAGACAAATCTATCACCTATTGGTTTGTGCTGTTCGTATATTCATGTGAACCAGTTGCAATGTGGGTTGATTGTCGGTTTGAACACCCTTAGCCTTCTTTGTCTTGGCTTGATCTGTGGATCTTGGTGGCTAGATGGATGGATCTAGAGGTGGGGATCGGAATGCAATTGTGTTGTGACTGCTAGCTGGTATTGCTGCTAGAATTGTGGATAGAAATGTTTGTATGCTCTGTGTGATTTGTCTGTGCCTAGCACTGGGAGGTATTGCAAATTGGTATTTGCATGCTCTGTTGAACTGCTCAATGATGTTAATAGTCTTATGATGAAATTGAATCGATAATTAGTTAATTCATATTTGAGCTCTAATAAATTGCTCTTTCTGTTATTTTAATTTCATGCTTGAGCTTGTTTTGGTTTACTGATGTGAGTTGATTATTTACTGATGTAGGTTAATTTATTGATTAAGCATGGTAAATGAAATGGAGGTGGGTTAATGCATGGTGAAGGTGTTGCCGCCGGTATTGTGTCACACACCTATAAATGTTTGTGTGTGTATATATATATATATATATATATATATATATATATATATATAATCTTATGGTATGTTCCTATATGGTATTCTGTGTAACTGTATTCATGCCGGTTAAGTTCTCCTCCCTTGCGTCCTAGGTACACCCTACCATTCCATTCATAATCTCTTCTCTATAGTCTCTAAGCAGTGGCTACTTGTGCCTTTAAAACCGACTTCATATATATATATATATATATATATATATATATATATATATAGTTCGTAGTCTGACCACTTTCGGAAGTCGTGAGAAGGATGAGGCAATGACCACGGGCAACCTCATCGAGCCTACAAGTTCAAGAAGCATGGTTGCTAGGAGAGTACGTGGACATCCAATTACCTGTATGTCGTCGATAGGTAATTGTACTTAACATCCAGGTAAATGTACTATGTTCACGCGCTCTCCTGGCAGCCATGTTTCTTGAACTTGCAGGCTCAATGAAGTTCCCGTGGCTGTTGTCTCATCCTCCTCACGATCTCCCGAAAGTGGCTGAGATACTACGGACAATATATATATATATATATATATATAGCCAATTTTAAAGGCATAAGCAGTCACTGCTTAGAGACTTTATAGAGAATATATCATACCGTCTGTGCTACATCAGCCATCACAAACGGTTGTATCTAGAAATCATCTATGCTACATCAGCTATCACAGACGGTTTCATTTACAAACCGTCTGTGATAAACAACTATCACAGATGATTATGTAATTATGTATGAACTGTCTGTGATGATCTCATGTCATCATTGATCCATAAACTCAGACGGCTCACAAAACCGTCTGTGATGACGTTTTTGAACCGTTTTTGAAGATCTTTTCTGTAGTAGTGAGCGCGATGCGCTGCTTCTGTCCCCTGACAGCTAGGCCCCATGGCCCCCAAACTACCGTGCTAGCATGGATGCCCACGTGTCACAAAACAACTCTCAAACAGATGAAGGGATTCCTTTTGCGTGATATTGATAGTTCGAAGACATGTTTTACATGATATTATAGTTCAGAACAAAAATTAAACTAAAACATTTGAGGACCAAAAAGTATACTTAATCCTTTACCCTTTTTTTTCAGCCGCTGCGGTTTTCCGTTGTTATTTAGGCGCGTCGCTAGCCTGTGCTCCCAGCACAAGCCGCTCTAGTAGTGCTCTGGGCTCTGGACTCTCTCTCCACTAGCACAGACTCAGAGACTGGGGAGGGGGAGGGATGGACGAGAAGCCTGGGAATCTGGACGCCGTGCTCAAGGAGTCGGTTGATCTCGTACGCTCCTGACTCCTCCACTTGCTCCTCGGTTCTTGTTTTAGTTTTCTTTCTTGTGTGGGTTTGTTCTTTGGGGTGTATTTGGTGGTATTTTGCTCGGTTCGTCTTTGCGGCGCTCTTTCTTGATTTTTTGGGTGATTTTTCTGTGGTTTCTTGGGGTGTGGGTTCTGGTGCCTAGTGTGGTATGAGTAATACACACTGCTTTTTTCTTTGAAGGAAGTAGTACTCTGTTCTTGTTTTCCCTCTCCTTTTTTGCCTCATTGGTGGGTGTTATTGATCTCTGCAGCGTCTTGCGATTCGTTTTGTGTGGTGATCTTCCTCGTCTTGATTCGCGTCGTGTTTCCTCCCTGTCCTGTCTGTTTCGCTTGGGTTCTTGCTGCGGTTTTCTTTCTTTCATTCTTTTTTTCTTTTGCTTGATTTCCCTCGTTCTTAATCCCGTACGTTTCTCCTTTTTTCCCCGCTTTAATCCTCCCCAACTTTCCTCCCTTTTACGGAGCATTCTTGTTCTCTAATGCGGTTTCTCCCGAAAAGTTGCATGATTATTTCTTGATTCTCTCTGATCTCTGTGCCATAGTATGATATGATGGGTTCTTGTTTCTTGTCCTTGCGCAGGAGAACATCCCACTAGAGGAGGTCTTCGAGAACCTCCGATGCAACCGCGAGGGCCTCTCATCCACCCAGGCCGAACAGCGGTTCGCCATCTTTGGCCCCAACAAGCTCGAGGAGAAGAAGGTAAAGATTCTTGCATCCATGGCTCATGCGTGTTCCGTTAATTTGTGCCTCACGCTTCAGTACGGCGTTTACATGATGGATGGATGGGTCATGGGTGTGTGTCTGTGCAGGAGAGCAAGTTCCTGAAGTTCTTGGGGTTCATGTGGAACCCGCTGTCCTGGGTCATGGAGGCCGCAGCCATCATGGCCATCGCGCTTGCCAATGGAGGAGTAAGTCATGATGTTTGAGAGCATTTGGGAACATGGCATGTGAGGCATTGTTGTGGGAACTGTGGACTGAGAAGACCTGATGTGTTGTTTTTTCAGGGGAAGCCGCCGGACTGGCAAGACTTCGTGGGGATCATCACCCTGCTCATCATCAACTCCACAATCAGCTTCATCGAGGAGAACAATGCTGGCAATGCCGCCGCCGCTCTCATGGCCCGGCTCGCCCCAAAGGCCAAGGTATCGATAGCATCTTGTTTGTTGTGCGGCTGTAATGCAGTTGTCGTCTGCTCCAGTACTGATTTTTGTTTGCGGTGATGAAGGTTCTTAGAAATGGCCGGTGGAGTGAGGAGGAATCGGCCATCCTTGTGCCGGGAGACATCATCAGTGTAAAGCTTGGGGATATCATCCCAGCTGACGCCCGTCTCCTCGAGGGTGATCCGCTGAAGATTGATCAGGTCATTGCAATGGCTCTATCACTCTGATAGGTTTCATCATACACTCATACATGCTGTAGCTTCTGAATTCTGACCTATGATTTGGTTCTCTTGTGCAGTCTGCGCTCACTGGTGAGTCCCTGCCGGTGACCAAAGGCCCTGCTGATGGAGTGTACTCTGGCTCCACATGCAAGCAGGGTGAAATCGAGGCTGTTGTCATTGCCACCGGTGTGCACACATTCTTTGGCAAAGCCGCGCATCTTGTTGATTCAACAAATCAAGTTGGCCATTTCCAGAAGGCGAGCTTCTAGTCCCTGTTTCTAGGACTTGCTTACTATCTTGTATTAGCAAATTTATGTTGATAGGCATCTGTTGTTTTTCTATCCAGGTTCTGACTGCCATTGGAAACTTCTGCATCTGTTCAATTGCTGTGGGAATGGTTGTGGAGATTATTGTCATGTATCCTATCCAACACAGGGCGTACCGGCCAGGAATTGACAATCTTTTGGTGCTTCTGATTGGAGGAATTCCCATTGCCATGCCCACTGTTCTTTCTGTGACTATGGCGATAGGGTCACACCGCTTGGCTCAACAGGTATCCACGTGTACTATTCTCTGAATTGAGAACTTGATGTTTATCGCTCATAATAATCTGTTATAGGAGTTAAGGTTTACAATATTGCATATTGGTGTAGGGAGCTATTACAAAGCGGATGACAGCAATTGAGGAAATGGCTGGCATGGATGTTCTTTGCAGTGACAAGACGGGTACACTAACCCTGAACAAGTTGACTGTGGATAAGAATCTTATAGAGGTTAGGCATGTGATACTAAAAGGTCAACAATCTAGCTTTGCCATGATATGGATAATCTCATTCATTTTAAAATGAATCAGGTTTTCCAAAGAGGTATTGACCAGGATACGGTGATACTAATGGCTGCGAGAGCTTCACGTACAGAAAATCAGGATGCCATAGATGCCACAATAGTTGGTATGCTTGCGGATCCAAAGGAGGTATATCAGATATCTTTTCTGTTTGTGATATACGGCTATTTTTCTGTTCATTCCTTTTCTTACTTTGCTTGTTTGACAATAAGGCCCGTGCTGGTATTCAAGAGCTTCATTTTCTGCCATTCAATCCAACTGACAAAAGAACGCGTTAACCTACCTTGATGACGAGGAAGAATGCATCGTGTTAGCAAGGGAGCACCAGAACAGGTACTAACTCATTTGCACATATTGGAAGCTTTATATTTGTGTTTGTAACTTATATTTCTTTCAGTCCAGTATGATTTTGCTTATTAATTGTGGAATTTCAACAGATCCTTCATCTTGCACACAACAAATCAGAGATTGAAAGAAGAGTCAGAGCTGTAATTGACAAATTTGCTGAGCGTGGCCTGCGATCACTTGGTGTGGCATACCAGGTTTGATATCTCATCACCTTGCAATAGTTATACACTGTTACTTTAACTTCTTTTGTATTTGACTGACAGCATTCTTATACAGGAAGTGCCAGAGGGTAGGAAAGAAAGTCCGGGAGGACCATGGCAGTTCATTGGGCTCTTGCCTCTTTTTGACCCCCCTCGACATGATAGTGCAGAAACAATCAGGAGGGCACTCAATCTTGGTGTCAATGTCAAAATGATTACAGGTTTGGCCTATTTCATCCCTCTCCACCTTTTCTCTGTTGATTACTCTAAATAGAGTTATGGTGTCTCCAATATCCTGTTAGTTTGGTGGTAGTTCTATGCTTTTGCAGATTGGGCTAGTGCTGTTTTGTTTCAATTTTATAGTCTCTTGCTCTTTTGATCGGCTTAGGAAATGTCAAACTAAAATATTTGGAGGCCACCTATGTTCAACTGGAGATGCTATGCGGAAAGCTTGAGTGTGAAGTTACATAAACTTAGCAGCTTCTTCCTAATGTTTTTTAGGTGATCAACTTGCAATTGGAAAGGAAACAGCACGCCGCTTGGGAATGGGTACTAATATGTATCCTTCATCTGCTTTACTGGGACAAGATAAGGATGAGTCAATTGCTGCTTTGCCAGTTGATGAATTGATTGAGAAGGCTGATGGCTTTGCTGGCGTCTTTCCAGGTACAACTTTGGACATAACTATTTTATGAGTTGTAGTACTACTGTTCCATAGGCTTGATGATTCCTCAGCATCTATTTACAATACATATGTATAATTCACTTTTAACTGTCACTTAACAGAGCACAAGTATGAAATTGTGAAACGCTTGCAAGCAAGAAAACATATATGTGGTATGACTGGAGATGGTGTAAATGACGCTCCAGCTTTGAAGAAGGCTGACATTGGCATTGCAGTGGCTGACTCGACTGATGCAGCACGTAGTGCTTCAGATATTGTCCTAACTGAACCAGGCCTAAGTGTGATTATTAGTGCTGTGCTAACTAGTCGAGCAATTTTCCAGCGGATGAAGAATTACACTGTAAGTCATTCCTGCCATTCCTTTTCAGTTTCTATGTCCTCCATTATCTTTTCAGCATTTTCTAAATCTTTTTTTGCTTGCAGATATATGCTGTTTCAATTACAATCCGTATTGTGGTAAGTGTTTGTTCCTTATATGTTCTGCTGTTGGCTAAATCATGTCCTATATGTTTATTGGCAAATTGGACAAATGATTCATTTTATCTCTACACATTCTGTTGTAACAGCTTGGTTTTATGCTTCTTGCGCTGATATGGAAGTTTGACTTCCCACCATTTATGGTCCTAATCATTGCCATCCTCAATGATGGTAAGTCCCTTTTTAGCTAATCCATGACAAGAATAAATCCTACAGTTGATCAATCTTTTATCTTGCTCATAGTCGCATACATCTCGAGTCTATTAGCATATTAGGTTACCTAACAACCAATACCTTTTGACATGAACAGGTACCATAATGACTATCTCAAAGGACAGAGTGAAACCATCCCCACAACCTGATAGCTGGAAGTTATCTGAGATTTTTGCCACTGGGGTCGTCCTTGGTGGTTATTTAGCCATGATGACAGTCATTTTCTTCTGGGCAGCATACAAGACTGACTTCTTCCCTGTATGGGCCAGTAGTTTCTTAAGCATTCTTGTACTTTGAGTGATTTAATACATAGATCATAGGTGTGGTGATAATTTCTCATCCTTGGAATGGTCTGCTAATTTTCAGCGCGTATTTCACGTTGAAAGCCTTGAGAAAACTGCCCAGGATGACTTTCAGAAGCTTGCCTCTGCTGTCTACCTGCAAGTCAGCACAATCAGCCAAGCCCTCATCTTTGTAACACGGTCTCGCAGCTGGTCGTTTGTAGAGCGTCCTGGATTCTTGCTGGTCTTTGCTTTCTTGGTGGCTCAGCTGGTAATTGATCTCTTCATCTTAATCCAATTCATGTCCAACTGCCCATTCATGTCGAACTGCCCAAGTGTTTATTTGCATAGGAGACAGCATCTTGTTGTAGCTTACTCTTGCTCACTTTTTTTTGTCTTCTTACTCACAGATTGCTACTCTAATTGCTGTATATGCCGACTGGGGATTTGCTGCGATCAAGGGCATCGGATGGGGCTGGGCTGGTGTCATCTGGCTCTACAACATCGTCTTTTACTTGCCACTGGATGTCATCAAGTTCCTCATTCGTTATGCATTGAGCGGGAGAGCGTGGGATCTCGTCCTTGAGCAAAGGGTAAGAACATGAATCGAACACTTCTCGACACCCGACATTTGGCTACATGTCAGGTGTGTACTCATCTGTTCTTGCTTGCTGCCCATACAGATTGCCTTCACGAGGAAGAAGGATTTCGGCAGGGAAGAAAGGGAGCTCAAGTGGGCAACCGCTCAGAGGACACTCCATGGGCTTCAGACACCAGCGGCGGCCACTACTGACAGGACCAACAGGGCCAACTTCAATGAACTCAATCAGCTTGCAGAAGATGCCCGTCGGAGAGCTGAAATGGCGAGGTACATGCCTTAACTTCAGACGATCTTAACCCCAACCATCCTTCAGCATTTGCACTAACTGTAATCTGAATTTCAGGTTGAGAGAACTGAACACCCTGAAGGGGCGGATGGAGTCGGTGGTGAGGAAAAAGTGTTTGGACATTGAGACCATTCAGCAGTCGTACACCGTGTGATTATAGAGGCTTCATATGTACTAGGCAACTACAATAATTCATGATTGCGAGCACATTTCCAGTGTCGGTGCGGTGCTGATTGCTGTAGTTCATCCCTATATGTCCATTAATCACCCCCGGCAGATTAACTGCGTTGCTATAGTACTCATTAGATGATAATACATTTTTGTTTTTTTTGTTAATTCTAAGCTCTCTGGTTCTGGTCGCCTGCTGGTTCTGAATTCTGAATCTGAACAACTCGTAGCATGGACATGGCCATGTGCAATCCTATCTTGTTGGCATGTACATCATCAATGGCCTACCATGCCCAAGAGAAATTGATGCCTAGGCTTGAAACATGTTGAGGCAGCATCGGTTGCAGGACTGGAGTATCTGTGAATTGGCGGGTGAAGCCTGATGCATTGAATTGTTGGCATGTGGGTGCCGTCCGTATCGAGTTCTTAGGACCTGATGTACCTACTACTTGTATCCACAAGCTGTGTAATGGCTCCACATGGGCAATGTGGTGGTTACCAATGTCCATCGGAATATCTAGGGGGCAGTTTGGGATATATCAGCAGGGACGTGGTACGGCGCCTTGTCGCATCTTCCCAGGTTGGACATGAGATCGAGCCTTGTTCAGTCTGTTTGAAGCTTGTACACGCTCGGATTTCCGTTTACATCTCAGTGCATACCGAGTTAGTCCCCTAATCAATAGCGAGTTTACATAGTATAATATCGAGTAGTGAGTTTACAAAGTATAATATTGAGCTCGGATTTTCATCCAGATCTCAGTGTATACCGAGTTAGTCTCATGATCAATAGCTAGTTTACATAGTAAAACATTGATGAATTTCATATCCGTACACGTATTTAAGAAAAAGAGTATTTAATATTATATAAACAGTAAAAAATAAACCTTACGATCAAGTTCTTACATAACAAGCTGATAGACCGACGAGTCCAAAAGAGTAAACAACGGCAGAAGATAAACAAACCAAAAGGGACCTCTATAATCTTCCACATGCAATCGATTAGGGCTGCGATCTAGTTATCACCGTCATCTTCATTTCTAAAGTCGGACGCATAGAAGTATCCATACAACAAGTCTTCAGTCTCGCAGTCTGAATCCACATATTTGAGCAACAATGAGTACAAAAGTACTCAAGAACCCCTTACATCAAAATGCAAATATATAGATGCTTGGCTTGGCAAAAAATGGGTCTTATGGTTAATTTAGCATAAAACAGGTTTTGCTCAAATAGTATAATTATTTTCCATACATATGATTAGTCATTTCAACTTAAAACCAAAGTATCCTTAGTATAGTCAAGTTTTATCATAAAGCAATGTTCCATCCACCTATTATTAATCATGATGTTCCATCAACCTATTATTAATCATAAGGTTTCATCCACCTCTCTCTAGATATAAAGTTACATCCACCTTACTCTAATCATGAGGTTCCATCCACCTCTCTAGATATAAGGTTTCATCCACCTTACTCTAGATATACTGCAACCATTTATGTTAACAAGTTCCTATCCCACATTTTTAATAAATATATCCAAGTGTGGCTTTCTTCACTATACCCATAACCGGGGGCACAGCTATTCGAATAAATTATATACTCTACAAAGGTTATACAACTTTACCCACAAGATATGATTAACTCATACTGTCAGTAAGTGATACGCTTCCTTAGACGTGCGATGGAGACGATCATAATAAGGCTTTTATGATACCTAATCCTGACACTTCTCTCGCCTAGTGGGTGAATCCCTCAACACTAGGACCATGATTGTTATACTTTCAATGAGGGACCCATCGTTATGAGGGAATTCATCATTCCTTCTCCATGATAGAAATTGTATAGAGTTCCAACCTACTACTATGTGCGGGAGTTGTGTCGAAACTAAGCAAAGTACTTGGTTAGGTCACGCCCATACTTGATGTCTGGTTGCATGGTTATCAGTTTAGAAGCGTGACACATGATTCGGTACTTAACCGACTTAGACGAGAAAGTTCACAAACCCGACCCTTGTGCAATCCCTGCACCGGTCTCATACCATCCACTCGCCCAAGTCCTCACCATTTTACAAAATATTTCCCTATGTGAGAGAGAGAGAGAGAGAGAGAGAGAGAGAGAGAGAGAGAGAGAGGGAGGAGGGAGACAAATAGTGTCTCCTTCCATGCTGACAGGTGGTGCCGAGGGGGGCGTTCACCAGCGAGAGTGCGTGAGAGGAGAGAGCTGGGCTGGCTGTGCTGGGCTTAGCTTCTCACGCAGGTCAACTGGGCTGGGCCACGAGGGGAGGGGGAAAGACAGGGAAGGGGTGGCGACGCAACGGGCCAGCTAGTTGGGCCGCCAGTGGAAAATAGGCCTGTGGGGGAGAGAGAGGGAACAATTGTTTGTTTTTTTTTTATTGTAATACCAGAAATGATTTGAATTTGAAATCAACTTCTGAAATGATTTTGCATACAAATAAACTTTTAGATTTGTGCAAATACATCTTTGAGACATGTAAATTGTTTTAACCTTTTAAATTGTACGACAAAGCTTTTGAAAATTTTGAAATGCAGCCAAAGTTTTTGAAATTCATAAAATTTACGCAAAAATTAAATTGGGTCAAAATTGGGCTGTTACACACAAGACCTCTTTATCAGCTACATGCATCGTTGGTCGACCGATAGAGTCCAATTTGCAGCTGCGCAAACCTCGTCGTATTCAGCCGCGCTTCGTTCGATTAGTATTTAGATACAGCGTGCCAGGTTGGAAAAGAGCATGCGGGAGCGGGCTTAGGCTACACGGTTGAGCGGCATGGCCCGACAATGACCACTTGCGCGGTTGCGCCTAACGCGAGCCGGCACACCGAGCACGCTACCGCCATGCGCCCAGTGCCCAAGTAGCGATGTGGCGGCAACACATCTAGCCACGCGCGGTCGCACTGCTGAACGCCCAGCGCCCAACGCCCAGCGCCCAATCTCGGCTCAACCCGCCGCGCGGAGTTCGCTCAGGCTCGGCACGGGAAACCCCACATTACCACCTTGCGCGCGCGACTCAACCCGAACTTATTGCGGCTCGGCGGTGCAGGTTAGGTGGGCATCATTGGTGCGCGGTGCCTTTGAAAAATGGTTTTGCTAAAACAGTCTCCGGTTTTTTCAAATGGCAGTCGATTTTCTAGCTGTTCGATTTGTGCTAAGATCGTGTGTTTTTCGGGCTCATCTGTGTTATTATTTGGTTGCGGTTTTTGTTTCTGTACCTGATCCGCTTGTCTTGATATCAGTTTGATCTTTGTCTCCATTCTTTTTCAAAGCGTGAGGGCATCTTTAATAGTATATTTATTATCGTTTTTTAATTATGCTATATCAACAAAATGCTACATGAAAGAGAGGAGAAGAAGAGAGAGAGAGCATATATCGTCTCTTTTTGAAGAGACTATTGTGCACGCGAAACAAAATATGATATATTAATCTACTCTAGTTGATATGTAAGCTTATTTCGAAGAAAAATTAAAAAAAATATAAATATTGAAGAGTATATTAAAAATTATCTATTAAAAATATTATCTAAAAAAAGTGATATAAGATATGTTAGAAATAAGATTATCTCTTATTAGAGATGCACTTAGAGAGAGCAGAAGCCGAGGGGGATAAACAGAGGAGGCGACTTTGCCACACCCAGCGGATCGGTGGTGCTCGCCAGGAGCGGCATCATCGCCTTCATTTCTGGTGACCAGCAGCTTGGCGCGGCTTCCTGTCGTGCGCGATTGTCGATTTTTGGTTCGCCTCGTCCTTGCTCGGCAGTAGGCAAAGTATTTTGTTTGCTAGACTCTCTGGGAGGCAATGTTTTAGAGGTATGGTGTATTTTGCTCCGTGATCTTGTCTGCCAATTCGTAGGCGTGGCCTTGTGATTTTTCTCTGAATATGGGGATTTAATGGTGGTTTCTAGTTTCAATTTGGTATTTTAGGGTTTGTGAATTTGTACCCATGTCGTGAAATTGGGTTGTTCTCTAGCTAGATATTGCTATTGTTGTGTGATTCGTATGGATGTGACGATATTTCTTCTGTTTGCCTCAATATTCTTTAGTTAGTTGTCCCCATTGCTGCCATAGGGAGTTGTTTGCCACAATGTTCTCTTTGTTTTTCAGTACTAGGATTAGGATTCAAATGTCGGGTTGATACGGATTATATGCGAGAATAGTCTTATTGAGATACTATTGTAGTGTTTTTGCTTCTCTAGGTTCAGATAAATGTGTTGCATGAGGTATTGGCGTTCATTGGATGTGATCATGTCGTTGCTATCAATTAGTCTGTTGTGTAGTTACTCTTTTGGCTCTCTGCTGCCAGTCCACTACAACCTCTGATCCAAGGTGGTAGTCCGCTACCACCAGTTATGTTGATTTGTTTGGAGTCAATTGCCCAGTGGAGCTTGTCTTGAAATGAAAATGAACTCACAGTGATTTAGTTTTTAATTGCAATTTAGTGTGCATTATTTGTTGCCGATCTGACTTGGGGAGTACTAATTAAGCTTGTAGATAGATTAGCCTATTTGATTATTGGTAGTTGCATGCTGGAGAGATAATGAGACTACTGTGTGCAAAGGACCCGGTGATTATATCCTATGTCTATGTCTTAGATGATCACTGCTTTGCTCATCTCTGATAACGGCCTAAAAACTCGATTTGTCAGTTTCTGGGTGGAATGGATCGCAAACACTTTTTTCCCCAAAGAAACTAGTTATATGAAATCTTGCATCCTGAAATACCTATTCTCACAGGACATGGATGTTCAATCATTGAATTGTGCATAATCGAACATAACACTGTTCTCATGGAAGAAGTTGTTCAACAGCTAACTAACTGATGCCTATTATTGAGACCCGCTGCTGCAATATTATGCAATGCAGTGCCAGCATGGTTAAATGGAGATACTCTCTTGTAGCGTTGTCAAAATCCTAATGCCTACCTGAACTAACAAATCAAATCATAACACAGCTTTATAACATGAAAAATGCAGCTGAACTTTGCTAAAAGTGAATTGTCATGTCCTTGGTAGGCTCTACGTTTGTGCAAGGATGCGAAACACCCATTAGGGGACATGTATATTTGGCCTTGGTTTATAATGTCTTTTCTAATGTTTTCAATATGCATTTTTTTCTTTGTAGGAGTGCACTTAATCAGTGCAAAGTCTTTTGTTCAGTGATTTTATTCTTTTTAATGTTTTTTTGCAAAGTGCACAAATGATTTAATGTAGTTCATTTTTCTACAAAGATGTGGTTAGGGATATTCTTCGGTTGATATCTGCCAGGAAATTCTTATGCTATAACTAGTCAGTCCAGTGTCCTATTTCTTGTTATAATATTCTATTTGTAATTGCCAACTCATGTTGTTCTATAAATTATTGTATTGTTCCAACTGCCATGCCTTCGACAGTAAATCATAGAATTTTGCTATCGAAAGAGATAGCTATCACCTCTTTCATTTTGTTCTGGTCTTTGTCTTTTCATTGCTCCTGCAGCAACATTCAGTATAACCTGCACATAGTAAATTGTTTAGTTCTTTAGTCAATATATCGCAGTGCTATCGAATACATAATTCTCACATTATCCTCTTACCTTTCTTTTTCCTTGCAGCTCTTCATGTATCGTTGTTTCTTTTCCAATATTAAGGGCACTCATCTGCAAGGTATGAAGTTTCAGCAAATGTATATAAATTTTGCAGTATTATTTGAGGTGCCGTTTCAGTAAAATTTACCTGTGAAAATCTGCTATACAATCAGTAAAAGTGTGTTATATGTAATCTTCTTTATTTGGGATAATTGGCTACAGGACACTGTCTATTGACCACCTTTGCCAACGGACACTGAAAAAACGTGGTACAGCCAAAAGACACTGAAAAAGTGTAATTTTGCTGTTAGACACTCTTCTCATTAAAATAATATATCTGAGTGATTAGGAGAGAGAAATGGCACAAAATGTCCTCACTGCCCTCAATGTCCTGCCATTCCCGCTTCTCGCAGTCCCAATGAAAAATTGAGAGCTTATTAGGAAATTAAAATGGAAGGAGGGGAAAATATATGATTAATGCAAGTGGATTAATTAATGTAGAATCTGTATTGGCTGTAAAGCCTGCAATTACAGATGGAATTCTATACAGATTCACAAAAAAGAAAGGGGTTTCAATGTTTAAAAGTTTGAAAACTGACGGAGATGCATATCAGTTGACAAATAATGCTTTGGACAGTTCTTAATTTCAGTCCGGAATCTCAGCCAGAAACAAGATTAACATCAACAGACTTCTCTGGGTCGCTCATGGTGCAGATCATCATGCTGCAGAGCATCATCTGGTACGTAGAGCGTCATCTGGTACACGCTCATGCTCTTCCTCTTGAGTCCGGCGACGAAGGGTGCCACGGCGGCATTAGCGACGAGGAGAAGGAACCGTCAGTGCTGGAGCAGAGCACAGAGGAGAGCATCATCACCATCAGGATCTCGCATGGACCAACACCGACATGGGTGGAGGCGACGGTGGAGAAGCACGACGGGTGGAGGCGGTGGCGATTGGACGAGAGGCGGCCACAGTGGAAGATGAGAAGTGGCGTGGCGTGGCGAGGAGGCGCGATCGTGGCGAGGGGGAGGCAGCGGCCATGGCGAGGGGGGAGGCGGCGTGAAGGAGGAGGCGGCGGCCGTGGCGAGGGGGAGGCGACGGCCGTGGCGAGGGGGAGGTGGCGTGGAGGAAACGACGGCGACCGTGGCGAGGGGGAGGCGGCGTGAAGAGGAGGCGGCGGGCGGCCATGGCGAGGGGGGAGGCGGCGTGAAGGGGGAGACGGTGTGAAGGAGGAGGCGGCGCGAAGAGGAGGCGACGGCGGTCGTGGCGAGGGGGGAGGCGGTGCGAAGAGCAAAGCATCCGTGAGCCAGAGAGAGCGAAGTGAAGAGATTGTTAGAATATGACTCTTGTATATGGTTTTCTTATCTGTATATGGCAACCCCCTTTGTACTCCCTATATATATTGCCCATTGGGTCTCTTGAATAGATGAACACATTATTCATAACATGGTATCAGAGCTAGACTCTAACCTAGCTCTCCTTCCGCTTCCGCTGCCGCTGCCGTCGCCGCCGCCCGTGTTCCCGGTTGTCCGACGCCGAGCACCACCGCCAAGCCGAGGCCTTCTCGCACCGCCGCAGGATCCGTCGCGCCGCCACTGGATCTGCCGCCGGAGCCTCCCGCGCCTCTGCCGTGAGCCCGAGCCCGTCGTCGTCGCCTGTCGCTAGAGGCCGTGTGGTTGTCGCCGCCGCCGCTTGATCGGGAATCCGACGCGAGGCCGCCGCCGCTCATTGGCTGCCGCCGCCTGTCGCCCGACGCCGCCTGTCGGGAACCCGACGCGAGGCCGCCGCAGTCGCTCGTTGGTGGACTGACGCCGCCGCCGCTCGTTGGTGGACGCCGCCGCCACCACTCATTGGTCGCCCGACGCGAGGCCGCCGCCATCCGCCCAGTCTCCGCCGTCGCCATCCGCCCAGTCTCCGCCGCCGCCCGACGCCTCGCCGCGCTCTGCTTCCAAAGCCAGGCTGCTGCTGCGCCCGAAGTCGGATCACGTGCGTGAGGGCGCCGCCGTAGAGTCGGCCATCGCCGGAGAGCCACCCGCCGGAGCGCACCTTCGCCGGTCCGGCCGCCGCCGCTCAAGCAGCAGCAGGGGGAACCCTAGTTCCCCCCACGCGCATCGAGTGCGTCGGTCGATTACAAGGCTTTCGGCCTTTTAGTGCGAGCCGGCCCAGCCGGTAAAAAAAAACGTCGATCTAACCGCCGCGTCGTCCAGCGCCGCCTGTTAGACTTCGTTGCCTTGGTCGCCACGCCGTCCAGCGTCGCCTACCGATGGCTTCTGTTCCATCCGCTGCGATCCCATTCTCGGGAACAAAGCTTCATGGGACGAACTACAGGTTGTGGTCTTCACTCATGGAGATCACGCTTGATGGTCTCCGCCTCTGGGGACATGTCACAGGTGCTCGACCTTGTCCGCCGTCGCCAGTTCAGCCTCCTCCCAGACAACCTACTTCTACACCTCCTGCAGAAGATGAGGTTGCCAAGAAAGAGGCAGATGGCGGCTGTCTGTCTGGCGATGTTGGCGATGAGGCCTTCGGTATGCCATAGACGCTTTTGAGCGCCGTGTGGCCGATGAGGCCGTGTTCGAGCCATCATGGTGGTCAGCGTCGACGACTCCATCCAGCCAGATATTGTTGGTCTACGTGCCACTTGTCAGATCTGGGAGTACTTGCGTGAGCGATACCAGTAGAGCAGCGATGCTCAGTTCTTTTCGCTTCAGCGTGAGTTGGAGACGCTTTGCCAGGAGGACTCCTCCGTCGACGACTTCTTCCGAGCCTTGGCCAGTGTCTTGCGCCAGCTAGACGAGCTGGCTTCTCCACTCTGCCAGGAGTGTCATAAAGTGCAGAAGGCGGATCATGATCGTCTTCGCCTTTATGATTTCGTCTGTCGTCTTCACCCGAGTTTGAGCTCGTCGTGGCTCAGCTGCTGAGCCGCCACCACGACCGGATATCCACCGAGGCTCTTCGACGCCAGGCTTTGAGGAGCTTGCGCGGGTTAGCAAAGACGCAGTTTGTTCCGGCTGTGCTTGCTACTCCTTCGACTACACCGACGGTTTTTGCATCGACTACAGTTCCTCCTCAGGTGTCTGTCTCTGCTCCTGTCTTTGCACCAACTGGGGTTCAGTGCAATTATTGCAAGAACTTCGGGCACGACTATCAGCGTTGTGCGGAAAAGCGTAACAAGACGCGTGTGGCTGGACGATCCAACGGGGGGCAGGAGGCCCTTCCTCGACGGGAGGATGCATCAAAGACGGTCGGACCTTCTCAGCGAGGTGACTCTTTTCAGCGAGCTCGCACAGCTCTACTTCAGCGGCTCTCTCACACTCGGCGAGTTCTCGCCATCTAGCTCAGACGTCTCCTCCAGTTACTTCTTGGGTTCTGGATTCTGGTGCCTCTTTCCACATGACACCGGACTCCACATCTCTCACGTCAGTCGGACCTCCTGTTTTCCTATCTCTGTTCGATACCGACGGTACTCCTTTGTCCGTCACCGTTAGGGCACTCTTTTGTCCATCGACTTTTTCTGCTCAAATTGTTTCTCATGTTCCCGCCTTACCATGCAGCTTCTCTCGGTGGGTCACCACCGATCTCTTTGTAGGGTTGGTTTTGACTCTCACACTGCTTTGTTCAGACCGGCGCATGTGGGACGGTATTTGGGACCGCCGCGCCGTAGGGATCGTCGTGGTCTCTACATCCTTGATCGCCTCCACCTTCCGTCCACTTGCTTGCTCTGCCACCTCTACGACTACTTCCACCGCCACCGCCGCCACCACCTCTGGAGTTTTTGCGCATGGCATCACCGTTAGGTCACTTTTGTGGGTTCCGTCTTTCTTCATTAGTTCGTAAGGTGTTCTTGGACGTGTTCACTTGTTGACACGACCATGTTTTGTCGGGGTTGTAAGTCGGGCAGCGACCACGACTTCCTTATCATTCTAGTGAGTCCTTGTCTTCTCGTCCTTTTGACTTAGTTCATTCAGATGTATGGGGACCTGCGTCTATTATCTCTAAAGGCGGGCATAAACTTTATGTGATCTTCATTGATGATTATTCCAGCTTTACATGGATTTTCCCTATGTCTAATCGTGGTCAGTTTCTTGCAATCTATCGTAGCTTTGCAACGATGGTTCGTACTCAGTTTGATTCTCCCATCCGTACTTTTCGCTGTGATTCTACCGGCGAGTACTGTTCTGGCGCTTTTAGACAATTTCTTTCTGAACAGGGCACTCTTTACCAGTCTTCTTGTCCTGGTGCCTATGCTCAGAATGGGGTTGCTGAGCGCAAACATCGTCATCTGATTGAGACTGCCCGCACTCTTCTCCTTGTCTCTCACGTTCCACCACAGTTCTGGGCTGAGGCTGTTTCTACGGCTGCATATCTCATCAATATGCAGCCTTCCACTGCTCTTAAGGGTGTCAGTCCTATAGAGCGCCTCTACTCCCGAGCCCCCCAGTACACTCACCTTCGTGTTTTTGATTGTACTTGTTTTGTTCTGTTGCAGCCTCGTGAGCACACTAAACTGTCGGCCCAGTCAGTTGAGTGTGTGTTTCTTGGCTATAGTTCTGAGCATAAGGGTTATCGCTGTTGGGATCCTTCTGCTCGACGGATTAGGGTTTCACGAGACGTTGTCTTTGACGAATCTCGACCTTTCTTCTATCGAGATTCGGCTCCTCCTGTTTCCACCGTTGAGTCGATTTCGTGGTTGTCTCTTTCTGACTCTTCACCCATTTCTCCACTATCACGCTCTTCCCTTAGTCCGCCCCGATGGTTCCTTCGTACCTCCGCTCTCCGCGCTGCCTCTGCAAAGACCGCTCTTGTTCCGCACGACCACCGCCTCGTTTCTCGGTATTCACTACCTGGATGCCCTTGTCCTTTACTGCCTCTCTCTCGGTATCTTGCCGACACCCACATCCGATCCTCCCGATGATGCTCCTCGTTCGCCCTTCGTGACCGGACATCCTTCGACCTCCGATCGTCTTGGATTTGCTCGATAGCTCATGCTCTCTCGTCCCGTGGTTCTTCGTACCTCCGCCTCCGGCCGCCTCCCGCAGCACCGCCTCTTGTTCCTGCACGACCACCGCCTCGTTTCTCTGGTATTCACTACTCTGCACGCCCTTGTCCTTTACCGCCTCCTCTCCTGGTATCTTGCCGACACCCACATCTGATCCTCCTGATGATGCTCCTCGTTACGTCCTTCGTGATCGGACATCCCTTCGACCTCCTGATCGTCTTGGATTTGCTCTGATAGCTCATGCTCTCTCGCCATCAACCTAGTTCTTATCGTGAGGTCGCTCCTCATTCGAGTGGCACCGCTATGGCGAAGGAGCTTGATGCTCTTCGACGTACGGAGACTTGGGATATTGTACCGACACCTGTGCATGCTCGTCCGATCACGTGCAAGTGGGTGTACAAGATTAAGACTCGGTCTGATGGTACTATCGAGCGCTACAAGGCTTGTCTTGTGGCTCGCGGCTTTCAGCAGGAGTACGGTCGTGACTACGACGAGACTTTTGCCCCTGTTGCCCATATGACCACTGTTCGCACTCTTGTTGCGGTTGCTTCTGTTCGCCGGTGGTCTATCTCTCAGCTCGATGTTAAGAATGCCTTTCTTAATGGTGTTTTGCATGAGGAGGTCTACATGCGACCACCACCGGTATTCTTCTCGATGGGCATGTCTGCCGCCTTCGTCGTGCTCTTTATGGTCTCAAACAAGCTTCGTGCCGGTTTTGCGCGTTTTACCTCGATGATTACGCCGCCGGTTTCACCGTCGGCCCCACGATCTGCTCTTTTGTCCATATCTCATCTCGGTAGGACATCGCTTCTCTCAGTATGTTGATGATATGCTCATCATGGTGATGATTCCTCCTTCATCACATATGTGAAGAAGCACCTCGATCTTGCAATTTTGATGATCGATCTTGGTTCTCTTACATACTTCCTTGGGATTGAGGTCTCTTCCATGCCTGAGGGCTACTACCTCTCCCAGCAGAAGTATGTCCATGATCTTCTTGACCGGTCTGGTCTGACTGACACTCGCACCGCTGAGACTCCCATGGAGCTATCCCTCCAGCTTCGTGTCACTGATGGCGATCCTCTTGAGGATCCTACTTGATATCGTCATCTTGTTGGGAGTTTGGTGTACCTTGTGAGCACTCGTCCTGATATTGCTTATGCTGTTCATATCTTGAGTCAGTTCATAGCTCGTCCTACCCATCTTCACTATAGTCACCTTCTTCGTGTTCTTCGCATTTGCGCGGACCATCTCTCGTCGTTTGTTTTTCCTAGCTCCACCTCACTACGCTTCAGCGTACTCGATCGACACGGATACAATGAAATATCATCATCAATATGATTGCCTCTAGGGCATATCTCCATGATCTCCACTTGCACTAGAGTCAATCTAGAAGATATCTAATACCCATAGCTCTTGTGTGCGCCTCATGCTTAGGTGGGGGAGGCTTTCATCAAAGGATCTCAAACATTCAAATCCGTGTGTATTTTGCATATCTTTAAATCTCCTCGATTAAGGATCTCTCGAATGAGATGAAACCGCCGCGATATGTGTTTGTTCTTTTGGTGATTCCTCGGCTCCTTGGCTTGCGAATGGCCCCACTTGTTATCACAATAAAGATCCGGAGGACTGCACGCACTAGGAACCACACCTAGTTCGATTATGAACTTCCTTATCCAAACACCTTCTTTTGCCGCTTGAAGCCGCATGTACTCTAACCTCCGTTGTAGAGTCGAATGATCTCCGCTTGGAACTCTTCCAACTTACCGCACCACCGTTCAAAAGGAACACAAAACCCGATTGCGATTTGTAATCATCTTTGTCGGTTTGGAAGCTTGCATCGGTGTAACCATTTACAACGAGCTCTTCCTCACCTCAGTAGACTAGGAACACATCCTTAGTTCTTCTCAAATACTTGAGGATGTTTTTAACCAGCCCAGCTGACTCTCACCGATCACCGTATCTGCTCGTAACACTTAGAGCATAGGAAACATCCGGCGAGTACATATCATAGCATACATGATAGATCCAATGGCGAAGCATATGGAATCTTACTCATGCGATCTCGCTCATCGCTTGTCGAAGGACACCGAGTCTTGCCAAGATTTATGCCATGAGACATGGGCAAGAACCCTTTCTTTGCCTCCTCCATGTTGAACCGTTTTAACACTTTGTCAATGTAAGTACTGCGGCTTAATCCTATTAGCCTTTTGATCTATCTCTATAGATCTTAATACCTAAAATATATGCCGCTTCCCCTAAGTCCTTCATTGAGAAACTATTTTTCGGTGAGGTCTTAACGGACTCGAGCATAGGAATATCATTTCCAATCAAGAATATGTTATCTACATATAAGATTAGAAATAATGAGTGAGCTCCCACTTGTCTTCTTGTAAACACAAGATTCTTCTTCGCTTTTGATGAAGTCAAACCTTTGACCACTTCATCAAAACGAATGTTCCAACTCCGAGATGCTTGCTTCAATCCATAAATGGATTTTTTGAAGTTTGCATACTTTTCTAGCATTGTTTGGATCGACAAAACCCTGGCATTGTATCATATACACGTCCTCGGTTAAATTTCCATTAAGGAAAGCCGTTTTGACATCCATCGCCATATCTCATAGTCGAAATATGCAAAGAATAGCTAGAATGATCCGTATTGATTTAAGCATCGCTACGGTGAGAAAGTCTCATCGTAGTCAACTCCTTGAACTTGCCGAAAACCTTTGCGACAAGTCAAGCTTTATGGATATGAACATTTCCATCCATATCAATCTTCCTTTTATAGATCCATTTGCACTCTATGGTTTTAACACCATCAAAGGGTCAACCAAATTCCAAACTTGATTGTCTCCCATGGATGCTATCTCGGATCTCATGGCACTATGCCATTTCTCAGAGTCTGGTCCATCATTGCTTCCGCATAGGTCGTAGGCTCATCATTGTCTAACAATAATATATCTCGCGCATTGCGGAGCCTTTCCGACCTTCGTGGTGGTGGTGCTTCCTTTGCCATGGGTTCCTCAACTTGTTCTGCCACATGGGCATCATTCGTCGAGTCTTCCCCGATTGGTTCATCTTGAACCTCTTCAAGCTGCACTGTTCTTCCACTTGTCTCCCTATTGAGAAACTCTTTCTCTAGGAAAACACCACTTCGAGCGACAAACACTTTGCCCTCTAGTCGGTTGTAGAAGTAATATCCAAAGGTTTCTTGGATATCCCACGAAAATGCATTTATCCGACTTGGGTGTGAGCTTGTCCGATGTGAGTCGCTGACAAGCGCCTCACATCCCCAAATCTTTAGAAAAGACAAAGCGTGACTCTTCCCGGTCCATATCTCATATGGTGTCTTAACTACGGATTTAGACGGTACCTATTAAGTGTGAAATTTGCCGTTTCTAGAGCGTAACCCCAAAAGGATAATGGTAAATCATGATCGCTCATCATCGATCGAACCATGTCCAACAAGGTCCGACACGCGCTCGGATACCCCATTTCTTTGAGGCGTTCGGGCGGTGTTAGGTGTGGAACAATTCGCAACTCTTGGATGATTGCTAAATTCATGACTCAAATACTCGCCACCACGATCGATCGCGAGCCTTAATTTTCTTGGCACGTTGATTTTCAACCTCATTCGGAACTCTTTGAACTTTTCAAAAGTTTGGACTTATGCTTCATTAAGTAGACATAGCCATATCTACTAAAATCATCGATGAAAGTTATGAAGTAATGAAATCCACCTCTAGCGATCGTGCTCATTGGTCCACATACATAAGTATGTATGATTTCCAACAAGTCACGCCTCTCAAAAGAACCTTTGAAAGGTGATTTGGTCATCTTACCAAGCAAACAAGCTTCACATGTCTCGTATGATTCAAAATCAAACGAAGTTAGAAGACCATCGACATGGAGCTTCTTCATGCGCTTTTCACTTATGTGACCCAAACGACAATGCCAAACATAGGTGGGATTCAAATCATTAGGTCAAGTATTTTAGCATTTATGTTAAAGATAGGCGCATCATCAAGATTTAAAATAAATAACCCATTCACAATGGGCTAAAAGCCATAAACATTCCATTTTAGAGATCAAACAACCATTGTCTTTACTTGCAAATGAATAACCATCTCTCATCAAACATGAGGGGATAAAATGTTTCGACTCATACTAGGAACATAATAACAATTATTCAATTCCATAATAAATCTTGAAGGAAGTGAAGTTGCATGGTGCCGACGGTCAACGCAGCAACCCTTGCTTTATTCCCTACGTGAAAATCAACTTCACCTCTTGCGACTCCTCTACTTCTTATTAGCCCTGCATCGAGTTGCAAATGTGAGCAAGCGATCCAGATCAAATACCCAATAGTTAATAGGAGAATCTGCGAGAAAATGTCTAAAACATTTATGACAAGTGTACCATGGGTGGAAGTCTTACTTCGACCTTCTTCTTGCATTCATCGGAATCCATGTACTTCTTGCGTTTCTCTTCCAATGGCGATTTCTTTACAATAGAAGCATCTTGTCTCACTCGAGTCCAAAGATTAGGCTTAGGCGTTGGCTTGAGATCATATCTTTAACCTTGCCCTTATTCTTTGGCCATGGCTTACCCTTTTCTTGAAGCTAGACTTGTTCTGCTGACCATCACATGGCTAGGCCCCGCACACTTCTTAATGTCACTCTCTGCTTTTGAGCATCCCACAAAGCTCATTAAGGCCCTTATCCGCCCCATGCATATGGTAGTTCAAATGAAATGCCCATAGCTAGGTGGAAGAGACGCTAAAATGAAATCGATTGCCAACTCTTGGCCAATTGGAAAACCAAGTTTATCCAAAGTCCGATTGTAACCAACCATTTTGATCACATGTGGGCCTACGGTGCACCTTACGTTAACTTGCATTCCGTAAAAGCCTTAGAGACATTGAACCGCTGGTCTGGCACGTATGCGGAACATGTCCTTAAGCGCTATGATCATATCATACGCTTCCTGATCCTCAAACTGCTTTTGAAGGTCAGGTTCCATGCATGCAAGCATAAGACAACTAATCTCAAGAGAGTCATCACATGCTTTCTTGTAGGCATTTTTAACAGCAGCAGACGCATTGTTAGCAGGTTCTTCTGGGATTGGGGTGTCCAGAACGTTTTCCTTTTTATCTGCCCTGAGAACAATTCTCAAAGTTACGGACCATCCGAATAGTTTGTTCCATTTAATTTCTCTTTCTCAAGAATCGATCGCAAAGCAAAAGGGTGTGCGTGGTTGCTAGATGCCATTGATCTACAATAGGAAATGCAAAATACTAATACAAATAAAACCATGATAGAGTAAACTGTATTAAACAAATTTAATAGAATGTACTCCCACTAAAATCAACATCCCTCTGTTGATTCTTAGCGATTCAAGATCCGCAATTAACGAGTCTACTAGTGAGCTTTTGCATCACCGCTAGGAGACAAGGTAATTCGGTAAGCAACACCTTGCTAATCATATCTCTATATGACTCTTGTTGTTGGGTGACATCTCTATGCCCCGGCGCCCAACCTTTATGCCCCAAGGCCCATAACCTTTATGATAACCTTGTTAAGTTCACCAATCCTTATGCATGTAAGTATCCGATACAAAACCCATCTAGTCAAGGAAAGTTGATGGTGCCCTAATTTTATAGACCCACCATCAATTTACAAGACATGGGATGGTGCAAAGTTTAATTGGGAGGGCATATGTTTAACTTAACATTTTGTGAGGGATCGCTATACTTCTACCATTCAAACATGCATAGGAGTAAAACAATAGGAATAGCATTCACACAGCTTGTGACTCAAGATGGCCCATTTTCTCATGGTGATCTCCATCGCCATAGAATCTGGCCCACCATGATGATCTCCATCTCCATGGTTCATGTGTGCCATCCCTCCAAGTGATGTGTCCTCCGAGTACTACTATAAGCTATTACTCATAATGACTAGTAATAAAATACATGAATACTAGGAATCATCACAAGTCGCACGCAGCCGTTAATACAATACTTTGACAACACAATGGCTCCAACAGTGTTGTTGCACCCACTTACACGCAGTCATACAAATATTACAAACATGCATCACATACACATTAGGCCATACTGGTCACATACATCCTGCAAAAACAAGTTTATGCATAGAATCGCAATCTCTGGATAGGGGTCGAGGGGGTTTCTCTCCGGGTTCGAAGGGCGGCGCTACCGCAGTATCTCGGCGTCAGGACATTCGTAAAAAAACAGATCCAATCTATGCAATTTTTACATAGGATTTTGATCGGCAAATCATATTTACCACAAATCGACTACTGTTCCGATTCGACCAATTATATTGATCTTCGCATGCCGCAACCGGTTTTATGTGTCACTGTCTACCCCGATGGCGAATCCGACCGGTAGGGGTATGTTGTTTCACGACTTAGCAAAGATGATCACGGTACATCGATTATTAATCTAGGTTCCGATTCGATCAATCATATTGATCTTCGCATGCCGCAACCGGTTTTACGTGTCACTGTCTACCCCGATGGCGATTCCGACCGGTAGGGGTATGTTGTTTCACGACCTTAGCAGCATGATCACGGTACATCGATTATTAATCTAGGTTCCGATTCGATCAATCATATTGATCTTCGCATGCCGCAACCGGTTTTACGTGTCACCGCTTCACCCGATGGCGAATCCGACCGGTAGGGTATGTTGTTTCACGACCTTAGCAAAGATGATCACTAAACCGCATCAATCCATTACGAACTATACAATCGATCACATCGATCATACCGATTTACATA
This sequence comes from Ampelocalamus luodianensis, assembly GCA_036346255.1. Lineage (NCBI taxonomy): Eukaryota > Viridiplantae > Streptophyta > Magnoliopsida > Poales > Poaceae > Ampelocalamus > Ampelocalamus luodianensis. The sequence goes on along the minus strand of CM070630.1, from coordinate 48,641,485 downwards.
TCGCCATATGCAAATCACCGAACCTATAACATGACAAAGAACCGCTCGATACCATCGTAGGAAACGGGTAGGCTACACTAGCACAAATTAAAAATTCTACCCGTAAACCAAGATCACCGCAGCTTATAGATCACGGTCTTACCACTAGACGCGCAGCGGAAGTTGATGCACAGCGTCGGGCAAGTGTAGTCGCATGCAAGTTGATGCGACGTCGGGTAGAGTAGTCGTACTACTTCGCCCTCGCCGTGGCGCCCCACGCATGCCTCCTTTCTTGCGGTTCGTCCCAACGCCACGATGCGCGCCTTCAAAGGTATCCACACGCACGGAGGAAGCGACGACGCCGGACTACTAGATCCGCGCGAGCGACTAGGGCGTGGAGGGTGGCGGCCGTGGTTTGGGGATGTCACGAAAAACTCCACCTCAACCGTGGCGCGCCGCCTCCTTTTATAGACGCCCTTATAATGGGCTTCTACGAATAGAGGCCCATTATGACTCAATGCTCATCCAATTCGGATCCAATCCGAATTAGGCTTCAGCCCTAAGTGTGTGACCTATGGTTCACATATGTTTAGACATGACGCGAGTACACATACTTGGTCAATAGTTGGTAGCGGCCTCTAGCAAGACGTGCCAACTCCTAAACATACGTAAAGATCATATCTGACGAACCATCACAACGTTATGTACATGCCAATCCCTTTGCCTCACGATATTCGGTCGAGCTCCAAGTGACCACTCTTTTCGATCTGTGATCCTAATCCCTTACTAGGTTAACTCTTAACCTAAAGTAGCATGGCCATGCATTTCGATCCGATCACTCGAGGCCCCAGATATCTCTCTGTAGAGAGGGCAAATCCCATCTCGACCGACCATGCCTCGCAAAGATGCTTCATGACAAATCCAAAGCTACCTTTATAACTACCGATTCACGGAGTAGCGTTTGATAGCCCTAAGTAGGTCGATTCACATCTCAAGTACATGCGACAATCTCGTGTCTAAGGACAAGGCGTATACATTGTGTAGAGAGAACCATAAGAATAATTACTATGTCTCATGTTGGGTCGGTCCAACCCCATGTTCTAAACATGTGTCCACATTATTGGTTTGACATCTCCATGTCTATGACCTGTGAAACATGGTCATCAACCGATACATGTGCTAATCCATCATTCACGTGTGTCCTCACATGAACTCCGACTAGGGACAACTTTAGAATAACCATACAAGTAAAGAGTTTCACAAACAAGTCACATACTTGTTAATCAACACAAAGGCAATATTCAAGGAACATTTATTAAATCATGGATACAATGAAATATCATCATCAATATGATTGCCTCTAGGGCATATCTCCAACAGAGAGAGGTACATGGAAGCTCACCGTGATGTCCGAGGAGGCGGGGGAGCACTGGAGGGGGCCGGCGACGAGAGGCTGGGGCGGCGCCGGGTGGTTCACGGCTGCGGCGGCCTAGGGTGACGGGGAACTTCGGTCGGCGGTTGGGGAGGCGTCGGGGTGTCGGTGTGGTGCTCCAGACGGGAGGAATTGATCCGAGGGGCGCCGAGGAGAAGATGGCGGCGGTGGAGCTTGAATCGTCTAGAGGCGGAGGGGATGGTGGTTCCGGCGATTTCTTCGGGTGGTGGCCGATCAGGGCGAGGAGGCGCCCACGCCGGTGAACGCTTGTCCACCTTTCTCCGCGCCTTGCACTTGCCCCGACGGTGGGTGCCTCCGAACACGGCCACCTCGCAAAGACGCGCAGATCTCATGGCGCACCACCGTGGGAGCACCACCGCATGGAGCCACGCACCGCCGGACACCGTGGGCTCGCCGCTTGATCGCCACGCCGCGCGCCGCGTCTTGCGAACCGAGCCTCCTTTCACGGTGTTATGCCGCAGCGGCTCGCCGGCGAGAGGATCTCCGCCCAGCTCCCGGATCTCAAGCGGCTCGCCTCGTAGTCTAACTCGTCGCCGCGGTGCGAGCCGCTAGAGCCGGAGGTCGGCCGCGGCCAACCGCAGGGGGCGTGGAGCGGCCGAGGCGGAGCCGAGGAGGAGCACGGCGGCGCCGGTGGCCGCGCCTTGGGGAGGAGACGCCGTAGGGGGAGGGAAGCGCCGGGGTAGAAGCCCCCGTACGCCTCTAGGTTGCTGGCCAGGCTCAGCAGTGGCCGCACGCCGCGCCACCTCCGCAACCATCCGGTCCAGCGCCTTGAAGACGCGCTCGTTGAAGCGCCCGGGAGCGAGCTGGATGGCGTTGTAGCCGCCGTCGTTGAAGGCCCAGGTGCGGCACATGGTGAGGCCCATCGTGGCGCCAGCACGGAACATGCGGGACACGCGGTAAGGGAAGTGGGGTGAAGGGAGCAGGAGGGTGAGGCGCTCGGCGCCTTTGAGGGTGTCGATGAGTAGGAGGATGAGGTGGCCGCGAGGAGGAGAGAGAGAGGTGGAGGGTAAGGCGCGAGTGGGGCGGAGAAGGTGCGAGGCGGAGGATTTGGAGTCCGCACGGGCGGGAGTGGCCGACGCGCGCCACCTCCGCAACCATCCGGTCCAGCGCCTTGAAGACGCGCTCGTTGAAGCGCCCGGAGCGAGCCGATGGCGTTGTAGCCGCCGCCGTTGAAGGCCCAGTGCGGCACATGGTGAGGCTCATCGTGGCGCCAAGACGGAACATGCGGACACGCGGTAAGGGAAGTGGGGTGAAGGGAGCAGGAAGGTGAGGCGCTCGGCGCCTTTGAGGGTGTCGATGAGTAGGAGGATGAGGTGGCCGCGGGAGGAGGAGAGGAGGGTGGAGGGTAAGGCGGCGAGTGGGGCGGAGAAGGTGCGGAGGCGGGAGGATTTGGAGTCGGGCACGGTGGAGGAGAGAGGCGGGATGCACGGAGGAGGGCGAGGCGAGGCGAGGAAGAAGCGCCGCCTGCGTAGCGTGACTGCTGAGCTTGTCGCTGCGACGCCAGAGGCAGCGCCGCGACACCGGAGGCGGGAGTGGGGAGGAGATGTCTTTGTTGGGAGTTGATTGGGAGCAAGGAGCATGGCGGAGTGGGGGGAGGAGATGTCTTTGGTATTTTTTATCCAATCGTAAAGCCACGTGGGTCAAACCCGGTCAAAATCGCTCTAAAATGATGAAGGGACGGTTTTTGCGTGGTATTGATAGTTCGAGGACGCGTTATATTCGGGACGAAATTAAACTAGGAAAAAGTTAAGAGACGAACAATGTACTTAATCCATTAAAAACCCCGCCCAAACCACGCCCCCCGTCACCATGCCCGCCACCTCCACCGCCTCCCACCACGCCGCCATGCCCCTCGCCGCCTCCCCACACCCCACCACCCCACCGCACGGCCCAAACACCAACCCTCCTCCATCCGCCTCCTCCGGTCCTCGCGCCTCGCGGTCCCATCTGCGCGCTCGTCCTCTTCCGCTCCCTTCATGCCTCCCGCACTGCAGCCCCGCACGCCTCCCTCCCCGTGGCGCTCTCGCCGCCGCCTTCCTCGCCAAGGCGCCTCGAGGGCCGCCAGCTCCACGTGCTCGCGCGCAGCTCACCGCCGCCCACACCGCTGCCGCCAACTCCTCCTCCACCTCTACGCCTCCTGCGCCTCCCGCAGCCACGCTGCGTGCTATTCCGCCGCATCCCGACAGGTCACTCATCTCCTGGAACACGCCGGCAACGGCGACCACCTCGCCGCCCTCGACCTCTTCCGGCAGATGCAACGCAACACCGAACTTGCCCCAGACGCATACACCGTGCAGAGCGTCCTTGGCGCGTGCGCGGGTGCAGGCTCGGTCTCGCTCGGCGCCTACGCGCACGCGATGCTGCTCCGGGAGCTCGGGGGCGACGGCGACGGCGACGGCGCCGTAGTATCCCACGATGTGCTGATCAATAAGTCGCTTGTGGACTTGTACGGCTAGTGCGGGGCGGTGGAGCTCGCGCAGCAGGTGTTCCACAGAATGCCCGAGAGGGACCTCGCATCGTGGAACGTGATGATCCTCACGCTGGCCAACCACGGATGTGTGGGCGAGTCGGTGGAAGTGTTTGATCGGATGACTCAGGTAGAGAAGGTTGTGCCAAACGCGATCACGTCTGTCGCGGTGCTAAGCGCGTGCAACCATGGCGGCCTGGTAGAGGAGGTCAGGATATACTTCGAGATGATGGTGGGTGAGTACGGGATCTATCCTAGGATTGAGCACTACGGGTGCATGGTGGACATCTTGGCACGAGCTGGGTTAATTGAAGAGGCCCTCGATGTTGTGTCTGGGATGAATTGCCGGCCTGATGCCGTCATCTGGAGGAGCCTACTTGATGCATGCTGCAAGAAGAATATGATGCTGTCAGTGGTGTTTATGTCCTGCTCTCGAGGGTATATGCATCCGCGCAGCGGTGGAATGATGTGGGCATGGTCCGGCGGTTGATGAGCGAAGAGGGTGTCAAGGAGGAGCCAGGATTCAGCTCCATTGAAATGGATGGCTTGGTGCACCAGTTTGTCTCAGGTGACACGTCGTACCCTCAATCAGAGGAGATATACGAGAAGCTGGATGAGATTGAACAGAGGCTCACATCCGCTGGATACAAGCCAGATTGTCAGAGGCGCCTATGGTTGCTGGTGTCGACCGTACCAAGGGTGCCGCCCTCCATTTGCACAGCGAGCGGCCGGCTATATCGTTTGGCTTACTCAACACAACGCCTGGGGCACCCATTCGGATTTTGAAGAACCTGAGAGTGTGCAAAGACCGCCACATGATCAGCAAGCTCGTATCTAAGCTGTATGGCGTCGAGACCATTGTGAGGGATCGGATTCGGTTCCATCATTTCAAGGATGGATCATGTTCTTGCAAAGACTATTGGTGATCATGACCTGTGAATTGTGATGCTATCCAGAGAGATCGTGCTGACATTTTATCAGTCGCGCCTCTGCAGGCTTCCAAGAGGTGAAATGGAATGTTCAGTGAAAACTCTCCTTTCGTTTTTTTAGGACAGATTAACATTAGCCGATTGATTAGTAATACGAAGTGTCATATGACATTTTCAGTCTCATATTTCTTTCAAGAACCATGAAAGTAGATAGCGTAATCACGTTGTTTCATCAGTACATATGATACGTTTATTGGCTTCATCTTGGGCTCGCTTGTTTTTTCCTGTGGAGGGAATGAAACGCAACAAATATTTATGTACACAGTACACATCACCTTTATCGAGATGTTTTCATTTTGCACTATGATGTCTTCATATAACCATGGCAAAAAAATTATTGAGCTGCTGTGACAAGTGCTCTTCAGAACATCAGATCCCTAGCAATTCTATTTTGCTACTACATGCATTGAATTGCCACAATTTCCAGTTTATATCTCAGAAAAAAGTTGAATTCATCGCATAAATGAAGAATCAACACCAATTTCCCATTGTGGGTTACTCCAAATCTATAATTAAACATCCACTGTATGCACAATCACCGGGCTCCTCACCTCACGCTCTCCATCGGACCACAAGATGGCCGCCGAGACGAACTCGTTCGCCGCCGGCAGTGCGCCGTAGACCGACACGGTGAACGACATCCTCTGATGCAGCCTGCTGAACGCCAGCCTCCTAGGTACAACGGCGACTCTGACATAGGGCCCCGAGCTGACGATCTTGGCGACGTACACGGAGCCCGGCGCTCCGACGTTGGTGACGGTGCGTGGGAAATGGCCACTGAAGTTCTTCCCCGGCGCGGCGTGGACTGCCATGGTCGGGTAGTTGAGGTCGCCAACGGAGCCTCTCCGGCCGCCGGGGCAGGCCGTGGCGTTGGCACCGGTGATGACCCGGAGCTGCGTGGAGTTGTAACCCTGCGCGCACAGCATGAGGACGTAGTCGCTCTCGCGCGCGTCGTACACGAGGCCCGGGTCGCGCGCCCGCGTCGGGTTGAGCTGCCCCGCGCCGTAGGTGAGCTCGCCGCCGCCGCGGTTGCGCGACGGGTCCATTGGATTAGCTACATGCATACACCGCCATTGTGCAAGTTTTCATGAAACAATCTGATTCTTAGCGCAGCAGATGATGGGAAAGCGAACGGAGAGCGAATTAATTACCTGTGGTGATGAGAGCCGACATGATCATCGCCGGCGACCAGTTGGGGTGGAAGGACTTCACGACCAGTTGGGGTGGAAGGACTTCACGTACGCCGCGGCGCCGGTGGCGTGCGGACACGCCATGGACGTGCCGGAGTCGATGTTGTACACCACGCTCCTCTTGTCGTTCCGGTGGCCGGACACCGACGACAGCGGCGTCCACGCCGCCAGGATGTCGATCCCTGGCGCCGACAGGTCAGGCTGCAACGTTCATTCGCGGCCATATACATACATGCATGAGCAACATAAGTAATTATCCATTCTTAGTTGCAAGCTATTGAACCTGATCGATTAACAACCTTCAAGATCCCAGGAGTGATCATGTTTGGGCCTGGAGATGAGAATGTGGCCACGATGGGGGCTTCAGAAGCGAAGGCACTCTCAGTGATGTGTATGGTGCCCACAGGATTACTGAAGAACATAAGAAACCATAAGAACTACAGGCTTATGAATTGTGAGTTAAGCTTCGCGAATTTGCAATCATCAGAAAATTCTGATCGCTGAACTCGATCATACCGGGTTCTGTTGACGTACGCCAGGATTCCGGTGAACTGATCCTGAGTGACCATGATGGCCGGGAGAGGCAGCGAGAAGGCGACGTCGGGTTCGTAGCTGACGATGACTGCGCCGGCAGCGCCGGCCATGAACGGCCCGTGCCGTTGTTCGGCGCGGCGCAGAGCAGAATCTTCCCCTTGTATGACCTTCCGGCCAGTGACTCTGGGTCACAAGAACTGCAGCACGGGCGAAATGTCAGACCAATACAAAGAACAGCAAATGGCCATGATCAATATGCACATCAATTGGATATTGCAATTGTGAACTGGTCTCTTGAGCCTCTCAGGCGACTTAGGGCGCATCCCAGCCGCCGCGCTAGACCTCCTGACCGCCGCCTCCCCCCTCGCCACCGCTGCCTCCTCGCCGGTACGGCGGCGGCGACGGGCCTCCTCAGCTTACCTTCCCCCTTCCGGTCTCCACTCCCCCCCTTTCCGTCTCCTCTCCCTGGTTCTGGAGGTGCCTCATCCATCCCGGCGGCTCTTATTCGCCACCGGATTGGGATCCCGACGGATCTGGAGTCCCCCCGGTGCTCCCTTTCCGGATCTGCAGTCGGTGGCTTCCTTCTTCTTCTTCAACGGCGGCAGTGGCTAGGGCGAGCGCTGAGCCCCTCGTTCCCAGGCAGCTTCCTGATTCAGCGCCGGCCGGCGGATCCTTGCGGATCTAGGGACACTCTCTGGATTTGGATCTCCGTCGTCATCTTTGACCCCATCCCCACCAGATTTGCAGCCATCCCTTCATCCTCAGGCGCCTTGTCGCGTCGCCGCTGGCCACTCCCTCACCCCTGCCCCATCGCCGCCGGACTCAGCACGTCGTCCCCTCCCTGTCGCCGCTGGATTCGGCACGTAGCCGTGCACTAGTGGCATTCTCCCGCCTGCCCCCAAGGCAGGGCCAGGGCCGAGGTCGAGGAAGCTTCGGCGGTGGTCGGCACTCATCGGGTGGCGCACTGCGGCAGACCTATGGTGGGGTCCTCGCCGCGGCGTGTCGGGGCTGAGTATGGTGTGGTGCTACTGGCCAGCATTGGGCTGCACATTGCAGGGGCGGCGGTGTTGCAGCCGGTGGAGGGGACGGAAACCCTCCAGTTCCTCTTCGCCACCTCTCGTGAGCCTTCCTCACCACTGGAGCCGAAACCTTCCCACCTTCTTCCATCCTCTCCAGTTTGGTTGTCGTCTGCTGAGAAGATCCCACCCTGTTGTTGTCGAAGACCGATAGTTGAAGACGCCAAAGAGTTTGGGTGCTCAATCGTTAGGTCGCTATCCCGACGTGCAGACTAATCGTTGTGGATGTCCTCTTGTCAAACAACCGATTTGTACTTAGAGACGGGCCATCGCCGACATATCCGTGGGAGGAGAAGAGGAGTCGGAGCTGCGGTCTCTTCCGCGCGCCGTCCACCGTCGTCGTTAAGCGGAGGGCCGTTTCACTCACCCACTACATTCTGAAGGCTTGATGGTTGCCTAGTTAGGGTGGAGTGCTTCCCGTGGTGTTGCCCTAGCCTGCACGTTAGGTTGCTTCGCCAGGTGTTCATTTCTCGTCTGTGTTGTCTACCCCGTTGGGGTGGTGGCTATATCTTTTTCTCCTCTATTTTCTCCTGCTTTATTAATACAAAGGGCAGCTCTTTTGCCCTTGCTTAAAAAAAAACGGATTTGCTATTTTGAAGTTGCTAAAAATTTTCTTAAGTTTAAGTAAATTATTGTGATCATTGGATTTGTGTAGAGATTGATGTGATATATAATTGAATACTGATTCAATAGATAAAACATGTGACTTATATTTAATAAAATTTTAATCATGTTACGAATAGACAATAAAAAAGTACATTAATATAGTTATGTGTTAGTAGTATCTTTGTATTACGGTATTACCCATTGATCGGAAGAACAAGTGGAGCTTTCTTTAGCTTGGGGAAGATGTTAATGGAGGCTCCCTGTGTGACGAGAACAATATCAAATGACCCTTAGCGTTATAAAGAGCCAGTACCTTGTGCAACATTTTGTATCAGTAATCAACTAATGGCTCACCACTATCGTCGTGCCGTTTCCCAGCACCAGCTTGTCGACCAGCCGGCGATCGGTGCTGCTCGCCGCGACGGACAGCATCCACGGCGCGACGTTGCAGACTCGCCCGCCGTCCAGGCCGGAGTTCCCGGCCGCGGCCGACGTGAGCACCCCGCTCCTCATGGCGTGGAACGAGCCTATCGCCTGCGCGTCCTCGAAGTACTGCGCCGGGAGCTTGCTCCCGACGGAGAAGGAGATCACGTCGACGCCGTCGGCGACGGCGTCGTCGAACGCCGCCAGGATGTCCGCGGCGCCGCAGCCATCGTCCCAGCACACCTTGTAGATGGCGAGCCTGGCGCCTGGCACCGCGCCCCGGGCCGTACCGGCCGCCAGACCGCCGAGGCTGATGTTGCCGACCACCCGTCCCGCCACGGTCGACGCCGTATGGCTGCCGTGGCCCTTAGTGTCCACCGGCGACAGGCCGGCGTTGGATCCTTGATTGTAGGCGCGGGCGCCGATGATCTTACTGCACACATGTCGATAGCATGGGTCAACTAGGAGCGCCATGGAGATTGCTATACGGTATTACGGTGAACGTTCACTAGTTAACTAGGTGCTTGCACAAGGAGAAGAGAAACCCATGGGCATTGTATATATTTTTTCCCTATAGCATTCTAGAGGATCTGATTCCGTACTTGTTGCACGTGAAGTTTTGGCAAATTCCCTTCCATCTGCTCGGCGGTGGGCCGAAGCCCTCGTCGGAGAAGGACGGGGAGTCCGGCCAGACGCCGGTGTCGAGCATGCCGACGATGACGTCTCCCTCCAGCTTCAGGCTTCGCTTGGCCGCCTTAGGGAAGCCTATGAAGTCCCATGATCTTGTGGTCTGGAGCTGGTGTGTCCTGCTCGGGAAGATGGACACAACGCCCTCCATAGCTGTCAGGTAAAGGCCACACACAGTGATATTGTGCGAGTTATTTTGATAAATCACACATGTAGTAGGTGCGTGCGATTTGTGAGAATACCGGAGAGCTTTTGTTTCTCCTGTTCGTTCAGTCTGGCTGCAAATCCATTTAGGCTCCTCTTGTAGCTGTAGATGATCCTGTCCGGAGCAGAGCTGCAATACAATGCATACATTCAGTTTCTTCGGTAGCGTGCTAACCCCTGTTTGGAGCATGATTTTGTTTTCAAATGGAAGAAAGAAACTCCATCAACTTGCGTGCAAGGTAAAAATTTATAGTGTTAAACTCTAATACTCCTCCTTGTGTGCGGTAGCCCTCAGATCATATTAGAGTTTGTGATATACGGCACGAGCGTGTATGGTATGAAGAATAAAGTAGATGAATTTTGTAGAGAAAAACAAAATAATGACGAACCGTGACGAGAGAGAAAGATTTTGGTGAAGCTGACCGTAAATTCCTCAAGTACTACCTCCAAAGAGGGCAAAGAATTGCCGCTTTCTCACAACCATCTCAAATCTATTAGGACCATTTTTGCCTTATACAAGAATCTAGTGCTAAAGAATAATATAGTCTCTAATCCTCTTGTGCACCTTTACTTTGGATGAGTTGCCTTGTGGCTTGCTTTGTTGTTTCTTGGGTTCCTATAGCTACCCATCATGGGTTTATATAATCCGCCTAATCCTCCTCCGAAGTGAAGTAGGAGTCATAATCCTATTAGGATTAATCTAATTTTCTTTGTAGCACACATCTTCAAATCATAGTAAATTAGAATATGAATCACGATACTCAACATAGAGAAGGATTAATACTTATGAAGTGTAATTTCCTCTTTTTTTGGGTGAGGTTAAGAAGTGTACTTAATTTTCTAACATGTTTTTTTTTGTTGATAATCTGCCTCTTCAAAAACAGATTTTGGGATTGAGAAGATATATAAAAAAAATGCTCAAGTGGTGAAATTAAGAGACAGACCCGCCATCGAGGACCTGGTTCAGCAGCGCATGATGAGCAGCTTCTGCAACCGATAAACCATCAGTTGCTTCTAACAGCTCCGACGACTCTCCTCGATGCCCCATGTACACGATGTAGACCTGCACGTAGAGTAGAATTAACATGGCTCTTGATCACTGCACGTACGCGCAGAATTTCCTTTTTCGCGAACACGCAAAACCTTTGCGTGTCAATATATCAGAACAAACGCGAAATAGTTGGAGGTACAGCGACGGTGAGCTCGAAGGCATACTGTCCTACACTAGACGCACGCTAGACGACTATACGAACACAAAAACAACAGCCGAGAGCTTGGCGACTGGGTGATGTACACGTAGAATTCGATCTCCAGGAACAAGAAACGAATCATGCATGCGATGTGATCTGACCTGCCTCCCATCGTCATCGCTGCCACCAACCTGAGCAGCATGCGAGCTCCTCGCGAAGAAGACCACAAGATAGGAAAGAGCGAAAGCCTTGAAGGCAGCAGTGACCATCGTTCGTGTGTACGTTCGTTTCCAAGTTTCGACGCGTATGGATGTGTTAGGCGTACGTGCGCGGGTAGCAAGTGTTTGTACAGCAATGCGTGGAGCCGTCCGGCCGTGTCCTTTGGGCGCATACGGGACACGGCCGCCGGCAACGCAAGCTCGATAGATGCTGGATGCTACGTGCGTGCCCAGCCTGAATATCCACTTAGTTTGCACCGTGACCTCTTGGTGTCTTGTGCGCCGTGCGAGGAAACTTTAAACGCAAGACTCTTGACGATGGATTAATTGGAACCTGATCTCGTCACTTCGGCACGTATATACTCAGCATCAGACTGTAATTTCTCTTGGGAGAAAACCGGACTGAGCATCAGTGATTGCTTGTGGCATGTAACATCATAAAAATCCATAAAGGCAGAAACATAGGATTTTTAAAACTTTTTATGTGATAACTAATGTCATTCTTCCTAATTGCATTTTCGAGACTTATTTGGATTGCATCTTATTTTCTTGCTGGCATGAGTGGTATAAGAATAAGAGAATCACAAATGAAAATATCGAACTAGATACAACTCTAAGATCCTGTCCTAGTTCCTTTTCCTCTTCTCCTAGCCTATTTTTCCGCTTCAGATTCCTCCAACCAGTTGCTCGCGAACTCGGTGCAGCCAGGTCAGCTCCTTCGGTCATTTTTCTCCCGAGCGACCCAGAGGCAGCTGCGTCTCTCTATCCATCACTCGGCCATTAATCCCTGTCGCTCAACCCATCACATCGTCTGCACTGTGCCGTCAATCCAGTTGAAATTACCAACTACTCCCCATTTTCAACCCATGCCGAATGTGTTGCAGGCTCTCGGACATTTCTGCCCACATTGCTTATGTATACAACCCCGAGCCCCTCATCGCCTTCTTCGCCACACCAGTGCTAGCCCCACCTTCACTCTCTCAACGAGCGAGAGTTCCAGGTCAGGCTTGAGCACTTGTTTTGGCTGAGCGCCACCGCAACGTTGCCTTCGCCATTGACACCCATCAGTAAGACTCTTTCCTCACTATATGCGTCCGCTCACATTCCATGACCCAAGAGGCGTTTCTCTTTAATTGATTTCACACTTTGTTTACAGGAGCCACCATTGACCTCGTTCTTCCTCCTCTCTGACCAGAATAGCCTTAGCAGTCGAATCGGCCTCGCCGGTGTGGAATACCCCAAGTCATTCATTCAGACCATCTACCTACTTTCTTGGAGCTATCCCGAGGGTTTAAGACTACTCTCCTTCCTCGTGCCACTACGCCGCTTGAGCTTCTCTCATTGTCGCCGTCCATCGCTGCTGCACTCAGCCTTCGCTAACTCGCCCCTCTCGCCATACGGGTACGTTCCTAGTAGCCACCGATACTCATACTCCTCTAGTTGCGTGGAAGCATGGCTGCACCAACAAATGCGTTGTAAACTGTAGTCTTCATATGTAGTCGCACTCTTTCAACTGTAGTCTTTATGTAGTTGTAAACCTGTAGTCTTCATATGTACCCTTGAATGACATAAATCCTTGGACACCATAGGATGGGTTATTTTAGTTGGACATTGATAAACTACCAACTGGGGTAACACAATATGCTTAGCCATGCAATAGTTGTACGACGGACTCGTGATCACATGCTCATATGCATAAACATGATCTAATGAACTATGGAACTGTGGCGCGGCCACTATTATTAAAAGATGTTGTGTCATGACAGGGATTGTCATTGGGCCGGGGTGAACAAAAATGATTTATGCTCGGATGAGTGGGCGGTGGTGAGTGTGGGTGCAGAAGCACATTGGGATGTGGATAGTCTCGCTCGAGCAGACACTAAGGACTTAACCTTGTACGCTATTGATCCGGTCATACCGTGCAACCACATGTCCAGGATGGGATGGACTGGGCCAACTAATTAGCAATGTCTTGATTTGGTTCTGTTTTGGGTTGGGAAAGGCGCAAGAGGGGGCATGAATCTGGCAGGAGTTGAACCCATTGGAAGCGAATCCTTAGCGAGCAGAACTGAGTCAAAACAGAGCTTTGTAAAAGCCTCGTGATAATGACTTAGTCGCACACCTTCGTAGTGTGCCTGACGGACATTATAAGTCAATTATCTCTTGTGGGTAAAGCTGCACAACCTCTGCAGAGTGTAAAAATTATTCAAATAGCTGTGTCCCCGATTATAGACATGCCTAGAGATTTCACGCAAATGGTAGATGTTTTCATTAAAATGATGGGAACGATGGTTTGGATGGAATGGTTGGGAAGATCTCTAGTTGTTTCAAAGAACTGAATTACTTATGTATTAATCTTTTAAATTGCGCTTTTCAATCTACTTACCGTATTTACTGCAAATGTTGCTGTCTGCAAAATAACCATAAAGCTATCCTTGTCAAGCCATGCATGAATATTAATTGCATACATTTTCCTGCGGCTTGCTGAGTACATTCAAAGTACTCACGGCTTTATGCCCTCTGGTTTATCAGTCACTGGAGAAGACCCAAGAAGCTCGGAGTTCTATGAAGAGGAGTACTTTGAAGGTTATGCGAACTAGGTCACGCCCTCCACTCGATTGCTCAGGCATGTCGTGTGACCACCACGAGATATTTTGTTTTCGCTGCAAGTTGTCATTGTGTCAAGCCCTGTGTGACAACTCTGTAAGACTTGACCATAAGATCCTTTTGCTAGTAAGTAATATTAATTTGTCTGCTTCATCGTTATTTTGGTTATATGGTTGTGATTACAACTATGTTGAAACTGTGCGAGCTAGTTACTGATCTGGGACTAGTTCAGAATGCACAGAGAGTTCCGGTTGCATACCCGGTCCCGGCTGTGCTCATCCCGTCTCTTCCTTGGGCCGCCCACCGCCTTGGCCCACTTCCTTCCTCCTCCGCCCGTCCGCCCAGAGCCTTCACCCGAGCCACCTCCCCTCCTGTTTTCCTCTCCACCCGCCCGACAACATCTCTGCCTCCGCTTGCTCTGCCTGCTCCCTCTGCCGCCCACTAGCTCCCCTATCGCGTCGCCTCCGCACCGCGCTGCCCATCTCGCCGCCGCGGCGTCACCCACGACTATGCTCGCCGCGCAAGTCGCCGCTTGGCACTAACACCACCACATGCACCGCCGACGCCTCGTCCCATCCCGCGCCTTCACCGTCTCCATCCTTGCGCACGGCTATAAAGAGGACACCAATCCTCCTCAGCACCTCCTTGTTTCCCCATTGCTTACCTTTCTTCTTCCTCGGCGTAGTCGTGTTGTCGCCCGATTCGCCGCATCGCCTCGCCACAAGATCGCCACTCCGGTGAGTGCCTCACTGCCGACCGTGTCACGGATGCCCGCGATGCGAGGATGCCGTTCCCACCTCCCTCGCTTCTTCTGCCGCCGAGGAGCCCCGCCATCGTGGCTCTTCCTCCTCCGCCTCGGCCACCACCGACAGCCGCCTCGGCCCGCCTCGGCCTCGCCACTAGGCTCGGCCGCCTCTCCACACCACACGTAGCCCATGCGCGTGCTAGCTCCGCTTTGTGCCACCACATCAACCACGCCGCCGACGCCCAACACTATGGCGCTCGCCGCTTTTCTCCACGCGCTCTACTCGCGACCCTCCGATCGCAGCACCTCTACCAGTGCCACCGCCCGCCTCCCGGTGCTATCCCCACTCCCGCCAAAGACCGCCGCATCCTCACTACTACGTAAAAGGTCTTCGCGCACGGTTGAAAACGTCATCACGCACGGTTTCGTGAGCCGCTCAATCTATGGGTCGTTGATGACATGATTCATCACGACGGTTATTCAAACCGCTCGTGATGCATACCGCCATAGACGGTTATTAACTTAGAACCGTCGTGATATCTAACTATCACGCACGGTTTGTAGATGAAACCGTCTGTGATGACTTTCCTCTATAGACGGTTTGTAGCTGAAACCGTCTGTGATGATTTTTCTCTATATAGTCTCCAAGTAGTGGCTGCTTATGCCTTTAAAACCGGCATTATATATATATTATATATATATATTGTTCGTAGTCTCTCAGCCACTTTCGCGGGGTCGTGCACGCAGCATGAGGAGGATGAGACAGTAGCCACGGACAACTTCAGCAAGCCTATGCAAATTCAAAAAGCATGGCTGCCAAGAGAGCGTCTGGACATTCAATTACCTAGATGTCGTCTACAGGTAATCGGACATCCACTAGCCATCATAACAACAATAGCGACAACCACATGATGATCCAATGATGGAAAAACTTGACTGGTTTTCTGGAAATGATCGGTCAACTGTCCCGAAACAAAATTGAGTCATTTTTTAGTGTAGAAGCTCCCTAGAAACTGATGCTCTACTTCTACACAGATGGGCATCAACAAATCACAAGGGGCGGAGAGAAGGGGGCTGCCCCCCCACCCCACGCATCAAGTACCGGGTATTACTGTATTGCCATTCTGTTTAACTTTTTATGATTTTATTTTAAATCAGAGCTGCCACTACATTTTAACATATAACTACAGTGTTTTGAGTACTCTTGTTCCTCTGAACCATTCCTCTTTTTTGTCTCATTCTTGGCAACATAGTGTTCAAAAGATAGAAAGTTTCAGGTTAAGATCCACACCTCACACCTACGTGAGAAATTACACACAACTTAATTTAATCAAATAAATGTGTAATTTTCTTTCAAATTGACTAACATATGTTTTTGTGTTTTGCTATCAATGCTAGTTGGAGACTAGTGAAATTGTGGTGCTATCTGGCTTTGTCCCGGGTCACATAGAACGGGATACAAGAGGGACACAAAATTAAGGATTAGATTTGTCGATTTGTGATATGGATTATGATGGTGAAGATGGAAGGATGGTCTTTCACGATGACATGATCTAATAAGCCACATAGCTCTTATGGGATGACTCTGTTTATTTGGGCTTTTTCTTTGGCTTAAAAGCAAAAAAGCCAAAGTTTAAATAAACGGGTGACTTTTTCAACTAGTGTATGGAAAAGCTAAACCACTTTAAGCCTATAAGCCACAAGCCAGTTGAGGGATGTTATTTTTTTGCTTTTGCGGGTTAGAAATAGCCATTTACCACTCAACTTCGTTGAAATTACCCACAAATGTCGTCCGTATATAAAAGAAAACCCTTCAATTTTTTTTCATTCTTCCTCCCCTCTCCAACCCGTTTGCCTCTCTCAGCACCGTTGTCCTTCTCCCCGCGCCATCGACCGACCTGCTCCACCACGCCGTCGACCTAGCCTCCTCCCTCCGCCGTTGTCCCGCTCCCGTGCCGCCGACCGGCATCCTCCTCCGCTGTCTTCCTTCTCCCAGCGCCGACGTCCTTCTCCCCCGCGCCTCAGTCCTCCCCGCGTCCTAAACACAACCGTCCTCCTCACCCGCGCCTCCGTCCTCCACGCCCCCACACGGTGAGGCCGACGACAACCCAGCGGCAAGGGCAGCCTACCGACCAAGGTATTTCAGACAATTTAACAATAAACTATAACTCAAAAGCCATAAAAATTCAGGTTACCAAACACCCTATCTTGGCTTAAAAGCTATGTGCTTATAAGCTACTTAAGCAAAAAAAAAAAAAACTGACTTTAAGCTAAAGCCAAAAAGCCTAAGTTTAAACAAATAGGGCGTAAAACTATTAGTCCATATTATCTTATTTTAAAACTAGTACATTTGATATATTTATGTTCCTTACCCCAGCCCCATTTGATATATTTATGTTCCTTACCCCACCCATTGGCTAATAAGCAGAGGTTCTGATTTGTAACATACTACCATTAGGAAACACAAAAGGTCCAGAACTTCAGATCACATCTCCAAAACAAGTCGAGAAATGGTTACAACTGTGATTATTAGAATGGAAGGCCAGTCATCTTCCTAAAAAAAAAGTTCAGTGATCAGAAAGCAAACATAGCCTGACAGACATCAAAGCAGCCAGTGTAGCGCTTCTTTCTAGTTTCTATGTCTGAAATAGCAAATTCACCCCAACTTATACGAGCTGAGGAGCATGCATCACAGTGACTCTCCCTCCGGTGTGCTCTCCTCGACGTCCACCGTGTACACCACCACCGGGCTCCTCACCTCGTGCTGGCCGTCGGTCCACACGACGGTCGCCGAGACCACCTCGTCCGCTGCCGGCACCACGCCCGAGACCGACACGGTGAACGAGATCATCTGATTCGACGCACTGAACTCAAGCCTGCTCGGTGCAACGGTAACGGTGAGGTTGCTGGCGGCCGAGCTAACGACCACCTTTGCGTCGTACACGGCGCCCGGGGCACCGACGTTGGTGACGGTCCGCGGGAAGCCCAGGCTGAACCTCTCGCCGGCCGCGACGTGGGCCGCCATGGTCGGGTAGTTGAGGTCCCCGACAGAGCCGGCAGCCGCAGAGCCGTCGCCGCAGGCCGTGGTGTTGGAGCCGGTGATGAGCCCGAGCTGCGTGGCGTTGTAACCCTGCGCGCACAGCATGGCGACGTAGTCGCCCTCCGACGCGTCGTACACGAGCCCGGGGTCGCGCGCCTTTTCCGGGTTGAGTTGGCCGGCGCCGTACTTGAGCTCGCTGCTGCGGGAGTTGCCCGGCGTGTTCATCGGAGAAGCTGCATTGTTGCAATCTTGTGAGTTGTGCTACATGATGTAGGATTAAGGATGGTTAATCACTTACCGGTGGTGATGAGGGCCGACATGATCATCGCCGGAGACCAGTCGCGGTGGAAGGACTTGACGTAAGCCGCGGCGCCGCTGACGTGCGGGCACGCCATGGACGTGCCGGACTCGATGTTGTACATGACCCTCCTCTTGTCGTTGGGGTTGCCTGTCGGTGGTGCTAGGGCCGTCCAAGCGGCTATGATGTCAATCCCCGGTGCAGATAGATCAGGCTGCGGTTAATTTCAGGCCAACCATCAGTAAATTCGGCAGAAATAATCAGTAGTATTATCCTTTGCAGAACACTAGGGATCAACATCTGATCCATTTGACACTTGTTGCACTAGTTCATATGGAATGTTGCAGTAGTTGAATGCGTGTGTTGCGATGGAAGTTTTTTTTGTTGCAACTTGTTTTACTGTAACATTCTCACGAAATAACTGCAGATTTCAAACGAACTAGTACTTAGTTTGTGATCTCAATTAAGCACCTTCAAGATTCCAGGAGTGATCAGGTTTGGGCCAGGAGAAGAAAACGAGGCAGCTTTTGGGGCTTGGGGATCGACCGTCGTCTCGGTGCTGTCTATGGTACCCACAGGATTACTGCAAATCAAGCGAAGGAAGGCCACGAATAAGCGCTCAACAACCCAAGCACACCAAAATCCAGGTCTACAGAACTTACCTGGTGCTGTTGACATAGGCCATGATTTCATCGAACTGGTCCTGAGTTACCGTCAGCGCAGGGAGAGGCACGGCGACGGCGACGTCGGGGTAATCGCCGACGAGGACGGTGCCAGCCGCGCCGACCAGGAGCGGGCCTGTGCCGTCGCTGTCCTGGCTGGGGCAGAGGACGATCTTCCCCTTGTACGAGCCTCCGGACAGGTCGTCAGGATCACAAGAACTGCAATGAAAAAGACACGATGTTAGCCTAGACGTAATTAAAATAAGAACATTGCAGGTGACCGAAAATGAGCGAAACCGTTAATCATTGTACACAAAATGTACACGTATATTTCAGTGTCTTCCTATTACCCATGAATGGGAAACACGAGCGACACGTTCTCTAGCTTTGGGAAGGTGTTAATGGAGGCTCCCTGTGTCAAAACAAGAACATTACAACATTAGTTGGAACATCTCATTTCAAGTTAGTTTCAGGGGGGAAATGGAGAGAGGTTTTGTTTGAGCACCACTATGGTCTTGCCGTTTCCAAGAACGATCTTGTCGACGAGCCCGCGATCGATGCTGCTCGCGGCGACGGACAGCAGCCACGGTGCGACGTTGCAGACGTGGCCGGAGCTGAGCGCGTAGTTCCCGGCCGCGGTGGACGTCACCACCCCGCGCTTCATGCCGTGGAAGGACCCTATGGCGGCCGTGTCCCGGAAGTACGGCAACGGCAGGCTCGACCCGATGGAGAAGGAGATCACGTCAACGCCGTCGGCGATGGCATCGTCGAAGGCCGCGAGGATGTCGGCGTCGCCGCAGCCCCCGTCGTAGCACACTTTGTAGATGGCCAGCCTGGCGCCCGGCACCGCACCCCGGGCCGTGCCGGTGGCCAGGCCGCCGAGGCTGACGTTGCCGACCGCACGACCGGCCACGGTGGACGCCGTGTGGGTCCCGTGCCCGTCCTGGTCCAGCGGCGACAGGCCGGCGCCACCGTTCGATCCGAGGTTGTAGGCGCGAGCACCGATGATTTTACTGCAAAATCTCGACATACTGTCTCAACATGCAAGACTGTGTTGTGTGTGCATTACACGCAGAAGAAAATATCTTTCGTACTTGTTGCACGTGAAGTTCTGGCATGCGCCCTTCCATCTGCTCGGCGGCGGGCCGAAGCCCTCGTCGGAGAAGGACGGGGAGTCGGGCCACACGCCGGAGTCGAGCATGCCGACGATGACGTCTCCTCCAACGGCAGGCTGATGTTTTGCGCTGCCTGAGGGAAGCCCAAGAAGTCCCATGATCTTGTGGTCAGAAGCTCGTGTCTTCTGCTTGGGAAGATTGACACGATGCCCTCCATGCCTGACAAGTAAAGCTAACGATTCAACAACTGAACAGACTCTTGTTTCTTAGCTTTGTTGTCAAATGCCAGTTGATCTTTTTTTTTTTTTTTTCTGATGCATGTGTGCGTTTTGGAACATACTAGAGAGCCTTTGTGCCTCTTGTGCAGTTAGCCTGGCAGCAAAGCCATTTAGGCTTCTTTTGTAACTGTGGAGGATCCTGTCCGAAGCAGAGCTGCAAAAGGGCACAAGCATTGGTTTAGCCGCTAATTCAGGGCTTGTTTCACAAGAAACAGTTTGATTCGCGTAGAAATTTAAGAATGTTGCCGCGTTCGAAAGAGGGATCAACCAAATGTCCAATTTGGTTGAGGATACATGGAGTATAGAGTCATATGTTTGGTAGGTCAAGCAATCTATCTATATCTATATTAATTGGAGGCTCTTCTAGAAGTTCTCAGGTTTATCTTATAATATAAAAGACCAAAAATTACCATAACAATCGGAGGAGAAAAAGAAAAAAAATGCTAGAAATTCCTACCTATGGTACTAATCAACATCTAGAAGTGGTATCCTTCTACATCTTCGGTTCCTACCATGTATGTATGAAAACCAAGCTGTCTCAGGGTAGAGCTCTACCAAGGAAATACGTCTGTATAGAAAGGTCTTGGATGTTCATACTATTGAAAAAATAAAAATAATGAAAAGTCTAGGACAGAATTGTATGTTCATCTCAAAGGACAGTCAATCAGAAACAAAACATGTATGTTTTAAAAAATCTGTTTATGTGTCGAACTAGGTTGTATTATTCAGACAAGAGATTGTATCCAATACAAACAGGATGCCATGCAGAAAAAAAATCAAGAACAGGAGAAAAAACATGGAGTATCGAATTTCGGCATCAACAGCTCCACTCTAGCAATCTGGATGTTATTCATGTGATTTGTGACAACGTGAGTATGTAAGCTCGGCGGAGGGACTCGACGAGACACAAGAGCAAACATGGAGAGGCACAGGGTGCGACAAGGAGGTAGGATTGCAGGATGTAGAGGGCAGAGGGATGAAGGGAACTCAAGAGCAAACTGGGAGAGAATTGAGGACTCTGGAGAGGTGAGGCCCAACATAGCAAGTAGAACATAATTTAAAGTTCATCTTGGGTGCTTTTGTGATCACTGATGCAACGTGTCAAAGAAAAGTTACGACCACCCAAGCTATACACTCCACTCCACAGGCAGTGGTGAATCCACTGTAGGTGCTTGTGGGTGCTCAAGTACCCCCTCCTCCCACCGTAGGTTGAAGAAGACCCCGGCCCAGAGGTTGAAGAAGAGCCGGAGGTTGAAGACTCCAGAGGTTGAAGAAGACCCTGGCCCAGTCGGCCCAGCGCCTCAGTCGGCCCAAATCAGTGGCCAATCTTGGCCCAAAATCCCAAATACAACCAAAGATTCAATCCCTAACCGGAGAGGCCGAGTCGATGACTCACCGTCACGGCGTCACCGTCGAGTCGGTAGCCCGACGCGACAGAGAGGGAGGGGGAGGCAATCAGCGACTCAGCGTGGAGGGGGAGGCCGGAGCCCGGAGGCGGTCAGGGTCGGCGGCCCGACGCGGAGGGCGGACCGACACGGAGCGGAGGGGGAGGCGGTCGACCACTCAGTGCTCGGTGGCGACTGGGCGTGGGTGAGGCCAAGCGGGGCTGGCGCCTAGTGGGCTGTGCGCGGCGGCATCGGCGCATCGACATCGCCGCATCAGAGAGGACGAGGTGAGCTGGTGTCTGGTGAGGTAAAATCCCCGATAAATTTTTGTTGTGCTGCTTGTGCAGCCGTGCGGGTGGGTGAGGGCGCATGAGGCAAGGCAGTGAGTGTGAGAGGGGAGCTGGTGACTAGTGATTGGTGAAGTGGTGACTGTGAGGGCATGAGGTGGCTGTGAGGGTTAGGCAGAGCTAGGGAATTAGGGATTAGTGAATCTGTGATCTGTTATCTGTGAATGAGTGAAATTATTTAATTGACACTTTGACAATAGCCATTAGCTGATAACATAATTTATTTAATTAGTAGTTGACTAATTGTTGTTTAATTATTGTTAGATTTACAAAAATGGAGAAGCGAACTTTGCACAAATATTTCTCAAATAATGCAACTAGCAAGAACCTCCAACCATAGAAAGCGAGTGAAGCAAAAAGGTTCGGCATGAATTTAATCCGATGATATTATTGCCGATCTAGCATGTCGCAAAGCAATTGAAGATTATCCTAATGAGATTAGAGATTAAGTTAGAGAGCATATTTGTTGAAGGATCCAACTCAACCAATTAGTCCATTTTCCAAAAAAACGCAAGGTTCAATTTTAAGATCCTTTCAAGAATCATGGTATAAGAAGTTCGATTGGCTGGAATATAGTGTGGAAAAGGATGTCGCCTTTTGTTTCTATTGTTTTCTTTTTAAGAAGCCGTCACACCCTACTCACTTTGGGAGAGATATCTTCACAAAAGTTGGATATGTGAATTGGAGAAGTGCTATGGAATCTTTCAATCAACATGTTGGTGGACCTACTAGTGTCCACAACATTGCAATGCTAGATTGTGAAGATTTTCAAAATCAAAGAGCAAGTGTAATTCATAAATTAAATACTTATAGCAAGGAGTCCAAATTGCAGATAAGATTCTTACGATCGCTTCTTTAAATTATGCAAGATATCTCATTCAAAGAAGGTGAAGCTTTTCGTGGACACGATTTAATCTTCTACTTCCATGAACAAGGGTCGATTGTTTATTGTTAAGAAATCGATTCAAACATTCATTCTTAATGTTAGAAGAAGTATTGAATTTCGTGAATACCATGATCTTGCAAAGGTTGCTCAAAAGATGGTTGAAACCGGAAAAAATATAACTTTCGTATTAGTGTATCGCCTCATCGAGCTCACATTGATCCTTCCAAGAGTAACAAAGATCGGTTGAAAGAATTTTTCAGCAATGAAGATTATTAAAATAGATTTGCGCAACAAGGCACCAGATGAATGGCTCAATGACTTGATGGTGTGCTACATCGAGGCGAGAGATATTTAGAAGCCTTGATAATCAAAAAATCATTTAACGCTTTCAAGACATAAAAACTCATAGAGTGAAATTACATCGTAATCAGATTTAGTGACTTAGTGGTATGTTTTCATTACATTTTTAATGTTTTTGAATATTCATAATTTAATATTGTAGCCCTAAATTTGATATTTCTTATCGATGATCGGTAATCATATATTTATGAACATTTAAAGCACATTATCCATTAGGAAGGTACTAAATTTATTGTATTGTACATTTTCAATTTGTTCTCTTTCTATTTATGTATGAATTTGATATTTCAAGAGCAAAAGACTAGTAGATGTAGCTTTAGTATGCTTATATTGTGCTATAGCCTCAACAGAGAGCTCCTCCTCTATTTTCGTCCTGGATTCGCCACCGCCCACAAGAGAGGTAATTTGGTTTAAAATATATTGACCCTCTTGCTCATGTTAACTATCCAGATTAGATAACCGTATTACTGTACGAATTTCAACAGATTCATGTGGTCCAAAAGTTTTTTTCCTCAGGATTTAAACCATATATAAAGTGGTTTTTCTGCGAGGTATATAAAGAAGCTAAAGATCCTCGGACGATTCCAATTTGTACGCATATATCATAGCTCAACTACATTTGTGCCGATGTTACTCTTTTATCGCTATTCTCACTTATAGTTTCATTAGAATTTGTACTAATTATTATTTTTAACATACATTCAGATATACTAATTATTATTGTTAGCATACATACGATACAGCCCGTGCGGATGCACAGGTTAATGACTAGTATAAGTTCAATCACACGGATGATTTGAGCTTGTAATCAAAAGTTCAAAGCCATCTATCTATATTAAAAAAAAAGGCGTAGCATGTTAACCTACCATTTGGTTCACAACCGAAGTGTACCGGTGTGCATGCCATGATGAACAGTCTTTTTTTTTTAATTTTAAAAAAAGACTAACGGCCAATTTTTAACCGATTTTCAGCAATTTCGGTTCTATCGGTACCTCCATTAAAAATCCAAACCGATCAAAACTGGTCTAAAAAAATCAGATTTGCTTGAATTTTATCTTTTTTTCATTTTAACTTCGAAAAATGCAAACTTTGATTTGAAAATTTCGGCATTTCGGCCAAATTTGGTTGAAGTTTTCCAATTTTCAGGTATTTCGGTTCTATCGGTGACCCGGTAAAAAATTAAAACCGGTAATCAAAGCCCTGATTATAAGACGCCAGTATAGTAGTATGCATGGTTTGTTATAGATGATCGTGGACTAGTTGGATGAAAAATGAGACCTGTCATCCAGGGCCTGGTCCAGCAGGTCGCGATGAGCAGCTTCTATATCGGAGAAACCATCGAATTCTGACGACTCCGACCTCGGCAGGTGCCCGATGTAGACGATGTAGACCTGCCCATGTATAAAAACTGAAGCCCATTTTCATGCACGACGAATGCATATAAGGAGATCCTCCTATCAAGGTACAACGTATAAGTACTGTAGAGATGAAATTGGTGTAGATACGATCGGATATCGCACAGGACAGGGATAGTGCTGGATATCTATTTCCCCCTTTTGTATTTGCTGCAAAAGACTTTGGTCGGTTGATCGGACGGATATTATCCGCTCGTTTGCACTCCTAAACAAGATATTGGATAGTACGGGTGCAATCAGAGTGGATATGGACAGATATTCTATCCGTATCCTATTCTGCATTTTTTTTTCTTAGAGTCGGACACAAATATAGTTGGATATCCATTTCTCCTTCTGTATTCACTTAAAAAGCCTTCGGTTAATCGGTCGGACGAAAATTATCCGCTCTATTGACACACCTACGTATAAACATAGAGATCTCTACGAAGAAGAAACACTACTAAACATGCATGCATGGAATCAAGATGATCTGACCTGTCCCCCATCGCCGTCACTGATTTCAGAGGCATTTAGGCTCACGGTGAAGAGAGCAAGAAGGAGAAGAAGCGCTTTGAATCGACGCATCGTGCTCTAATTAAGCGCGGGGCTAATGATCAGCCCATGAACACTGACGATGACTATATATGATCGATGAATGTATAAAGGTGCATGCATATATTGATTTATGCAAGGCAAATTAATTAGCAATGCATAGGACTCATCGATGCGTGCTACATAGGCGGCAGCCACCAGCTTGCAATGCTACATTGCTGCCTCCGTAACGTTGGGATCCGGCGTCCGGCAGTACGTACGTACGTAACATGCTACGAAACATGCCTGCCGGTTTTCACTTGTGGGAATATCCAGCGTCGTATTGGTGAAACATATGTCCTATCTATGTTTCTAAGAACATGTTTGGATCAGAGGGTTAAACTAGCATTTGCTTGGAAAGTTAAATCTATCATAATCTATTAATTGGTCACTCGATCGACTTGAAGGTAGACAAGTTTTGACAAAAAAAATCAACACTATATTAAAAAATACAGCAAACCAATGTCACGCAAAAGTCTTAATTTGGAACCGTTTCAAAACATTGCTGTAACATAAATATTATCATATTTATTGCACTTCGAAACCCAAAGGAAAAATTGAGTTAAAAACATTTGATCATCATTTGGAGATAATTTATTCAAATACTATATTAATTATCATGAATTAATACAATTTTTACCAAATTTTTGGGACTGAATTCAAACCACAGAAAATTTAAACTCAATACAATGACCTATTGTAGGTTTGAATTTAAACTAAGCAAATAAAATATGAACATTGAGGTTTAAGAATTTTTATGAACACAAGACCTTCCCAGGAACCCCTCAGATTTATTTCAGATTTTTAGGATTTTATCTGCTATTTTTAAGATCCCGATCAAAGTTGGAGTTTAGATTTGAACCTCAGTCAACACTATTTAGACTTGGATTAACTTGAACCAATGAGGACCCTTCGATCGGGATCGAATGGTCCGAATCAACCGTGTGTTCGGATAGTCCGAACGTCCTCACGCGATCAGAACCGTTCGACCTAGATCGTGTGATCCACACGGGCCGCCCGAGCGAACGTTCGGACCCACACGCTCAAACCGTCCAATCAAGATCGAACGAACCGCTTTGACTTGGCTGAGCACAACCAACTGAGCGTACCTATAATACCTCGAATATCAAATAGAGAGAACATATTATTCGGAAGAGAAATTTATTCAAATTTGAATGCACTAAAGTTTAGAGGAAAATTAAAAGAAAATTCAGGATTTGAGGGAGGATTGGACCTTGGGCTTTTAGCCCAAGGCGTCCTACCCAAGTGGGCCGGCCTTGTAGTGGAGTCAAGAAGGGGGGGTCCCCTTCCCCAAAACCCTACCCTCCGTGCTACTCTACCAAGATGAGGAAGAAGCTCCGAGGTGCCGCCGGCCATGGTGGAAGGAGAAGAAGGAAGAAGAAGAAAGGAGGAGAAGAAGAAGATCCTCTTCGTGGGTTTTTGTTCAGTGTTTCATGCATCTCCAAGGGTATCAATTCGTTTCCCCGCTGTTTTGATGTTGTTTAGACGCGAAACCGATTAAAATTGTTTGGAACAAAGTCAGTCTGCAGTAGATTCGAATCTGTCCAGTATATTGCGCGGGCTGTTTAGACATCTTAGAAGCCGAATCAGAAGTTTTGATCTCCTAGCGTTATTTAGATAATGTTCTTAGCTTTCGGTGGCCGCCAAGAACACCTGATTCCGACGTACGGATCAAAAGTTATGATCGTTTTAGTTTCTGCTGTCCAGAACTCTGACGAGAAATAGCAGTCTCTGTAATTGATAAAATATGACCGAGTTAGTGGATGATTCAGAAGACTTGCCCATAACGACTTTTGTACGTGACCTCATTAACTTTCAGGATTGATAAATAACACCCCATTTGGATTTGTAGAACAAAAGTTATGCACGTTTTAAGTTGACTGTCCAGAATCCCGACGAGAATGAAATGTTAGTTTTCCTTTTGATATATGATCAAGTTAATGGCGGATTCAAGGCTTTTGCTCAACTAGGTTATTGTAGATAATCCTGTTACCTTTCAAACAAGACTGAGAACACCTCTTTTTGAGTTTTATAGCAAAAGTTATGTTACTTTTTCTGTTGCTGTCCGCCAAGGTTCCCTGTTAGAATGTGGTTTAATTCGAACAAATGTGCACAATTAATTGACGGGGTTGGGGTATGTGTTAGGAGCGATGCGAGTAGTGTCATGATGTCTTGGTTCTTATTGAGTAACTTTGGTGTAGGGGTGAGGCGCCGAGGTTAGCGGCATCATTGTTGCCCCCAACGCATCGCAACGCTAAAGGCAAGTACGCTGACGTTTGTATGAATTGTGTATGTTGGATGCTTGAGGTTCATGCTGTGTTTTCATTTGATACGTGAGAAGTTCCGATGATCATGTTCATGTTCCGCCCACGGAGTGGAGTCTAATATTGTTGAGGTGATGCTAGTCCTTATTCATAAGTACATCGACAAGCATATGTTTTGTGAATTTTGGATGCCTATTGTTCGTGTTGTATCTTCATTTGATATGTGTCAAGCTTCAATGATATATTCTTTTCATATATGTGGATATGATGGTAGTCATAATACATAAGATCATTCATGCATCCATGTTCATGTTCCGTCCACGGGAGTGGAGCTCCACGGGAGTGCAGTCTAAAGTCCCATCAATTCCAGTATGGGCATGTGAAGTCCCACCATTCCAATGTGGGTAGTTTTGGACACCCGTATGAAACGTTCTTCATATCCAATGTGGGCAGTTTTGGACACCCGTATAAAACGTTCTTTATACGGGATTTGGATCCCCGTATTTCGTTAAATACGGGCTTAAGTGAACACCGACGGGTGTGTCACTAGCTATACTGGTATAAGCAGGAGTGCAGTCCATTCATTTCATTCATTTAGATATTCATTCGGTGTTATGTTCGTATTCTTTAAAGATGATGTCTTGTTCATAATTTTTGTATGTCCAATTATTCACTGTACTTGCTGAGTCTCGGACTCATTCTTGCTTTGTTTGTTTATTTTAGGTGAACGTTGATGATGGCTCTATTGGGAGGGAGTAGACATGCACTAATCATTCACTTCACCAAATTCCAGTTCAATAATAGAATTTGGTTATGGCTTTCATTCGTTAAGAGATGAACTGTAATAATTAAAGTTAGATGTGCTTGATATCTATATCTATGTTATGGTTGATTAAGTACAGCTTGTGATCATTGATCACCCCTTTGATATACTTATTTGGATTCAGATTATGTTCCTACCATTGTTTTATTTAATTTTGATCGCTTTATGTCATTTGATGAGATAATATTCAAATTCTTTCGTATTATGGTTGTATGTTAGAATATTTAGGTAACATATTAGCTTCCGAATAGCCAGAGTGTTACAGTAGTGCTACAGTAATTTTAGATCATGAACAGTGCAAAACAACACTGTTTCAAATTTGAAAATCCATGTAACTTTTAATCCGTTAATCCAAAAGACTTGAAACTTGAACCAATGCTGGGTCATGACCTTAATAACCTATTCAAACCGAAAATATTGAAAGAACTTAAGAGAAATAGGATGTTATGGTTCGTGAATCTCTGTTGCACCAAAACTGGGTCAAAAACTAAAAATGAGCTAACTCTCAATACAATGCTCCAAATCACTTGAAATTTGGTATGCACCCTCTCTAGGATGTCAGGAACCGATTCAAATTATGTATTAAGAAAATCATTGCCAAAGTTTTGATATTTTCCTATTTGAAGGAAAGTTGCACAAAAATAGGGCAAAAATAAAAGATGGTGAATATGACTTGCTCGTGGATGGATGATGACCAAGATGGATCTAGATGTGTTCCCACATATCACAGCAAGCAAGAACACCAAAGAAATCAAGGCAAAAATAACTAGATCAAGAAATCAATCAGAGAGGCCAAAGAGAGCAAAAACCAGGTTTGTTCATGAACTTGCCATGAAAGTGCCAAGATGGGTGGGGATTGATTTACAGAGGTTATCTCCATCTCTTACTCGTCCTTGGCACAACAAGATCAAGAAGAGAAGAGAGAGGGTCCGGAGAAAACCAACCAAATCAAGAGCAAATCGATCAACACCAAAGAGATTCATGGAGATGAATAAAGATTGATGTATTTCTACTTGAGGATGAAGGTTTTATAGCCACTCCACTTGGAGGACAAGAGAGCACACCATAGCACTCAACTTCTCTCAAACCTTAATCCTAGAACTCATGAACATTTGGTCTCAAGAGAGAATGATTGGATGGATGACCATAAGTCTCCATCCCAACCCCTTAAATAGATGTGCTAGGCAGCCACATCCAACCCTTAGTGGATACTATCCACTTGGCTCAATGGGGGAAACCCGATAACCCCACATACACAGGTTTTTACTCAAACTTTGCTCTCATGCATGCTTTTCAAAGCACATAAGACGGAGTCCATTAAGTCCTTAGCCTTGATCCAACTTGATCATACCAGCTTCTCCATGACCTAAACTGCCTTTCCAAACGCCGTTGAAGCACTACGGTTTTCTTCCGAAGTAGTTTTTGGTATTTTGGTTAAACTACCAAAATACCCTTGCTTGACCCGGTCTTCTCCATCTATTGCAAGCAATCGCCATGCTTACCATGTGTAGATGCACCACTGGCTTACTGTACGTCGGCAAGTCTCTCCTATTCGATTCCACCGGAGCACGCCTCACTTGGCCCGACCAAGCCACATGGTGCAATCCCCCTATTTGAACTTCCCTTCAACATTTCCTACCTTTCTCGTGCCCTACTTGAGATCACCACCTCACCTGACAACCTCAATCGTTCTGGGCCTTAGCTCCTCCATGAGCTTAGCCTCGATCCTTGCTGTTGATCGTGGTTGACTCCAAGCGACCCTGCACATCCAAAGACAAAGAAATCATTTCTGGGCACAAGTTCTTCACAACTTAACCTATGTTAGCAGTAACATGTCTCATGCAACCTATAAACTCTGATAAATTTACAAATCAATTTTCTGACCTTCCCAAATTGCAATGGTTCATCACAACATAATCTAGGACCCTCTCACATGGCCGTTCAGTTAATTAACTTGGTTGATAATTAACTACACTGCGGAGTCAAAAGATTCACATATTTCTTCCAGGAGTTGGTCAATGTTGATCTCACAGAGCTACACACACGCGCGCATCATCGAATCAAGAATCGCGGTTCGGATCATCGTCGCTCAATTCAAAGCATGCATAGGAAAAACGTCGCATCGTGTTCTTTACAAGTACGTGCGTCAAAACCTTTTGCAGTTGCGCATGGAAAACCTCTAGCACACGTGCGTGCTTCTTCCCTAAAACATTTTGAATGTTTTCGTTCATCAATTCGGTAAATCGGCTAGCACTTTTTCCAAAAATGTGCTTTAAGCATGTGTTTTCGCCAAGTTGCAAACTATAGCTAGAGTTATGATTTTTCCATGTTACTCCCTCTATTGATTAATGACCGTGTAGGCATGTTCGAAGGGCTTCCTTCACCGAGGCGTTAGGCAAAAGCCTTCCGACACAACGGTGAATGCCTCACTTGACGGGGCTATACCAGGTGAAGTGAGGTGTTCATTCACCGGCTAGTGCAAGGATAGGACTAGATGATGTAAAGGCTTCGACGCATGCTCTAGACTACTTACCAAAAGTAGTGAGCGGTGGTATCGACGGATGTAGAACAAACTAGAGAATTCGTGTACTTTGGATAAAGTTGTACCCCTCTGTAGAGTGTAAATCTATTTAAATAGCCGTGCTCACGGTGATGAGCGTGCTAAGTGTAGTATTGCTGGGTATAATATTGGTTTTTCATAAAAACACTTTTGTTGGAAAATGTGGGAAATGGTTTTTTAGTTTATATTTGAGTTGAGTGCCATGTCTATGGCTGAAAATAAAATATTGCTCGCAGCCGAGGAGAGTTGCGAGTTGTTTTTTTATTCAATTAATTACTTGTTGTCTTTTATCTATTTAATTGATCTTAAAATTTCCATAGCAAAATACTACGTATTGATATTGCAAATAAAATTTGCTTAATGCAAAATAAATTGTATCATAGAGTCTCATCTCTTGATTAGCCATGCATTTATATAAATTTTGCGATACACTACAAGTCTTGCTGAGTACGTAATTTACTCAATTTTGCTGTTCAGAATAGGAGGATGAACCATTTCCAGACGACGATAGGTCTTTCTAGAGCTTAGTCCTTGTTGGTTGCCTATGGGATTGGATCGAGCATACCATTTGGATGATTTTAGTTTATTTACTATGCTTTCCGCTACACTCTATTGGTACTTGAGTTTTATTTGACTGGTCGACCTTTGTAATGAAAATCCGTTATGTTCATTTAAGGTTAAGTCCTTTTGTAATCTTATTGTGTGTATGAAATATTTATGAATATGATTATCAATGTTGTGGATGTATATACTAGTCACCGATCATGGAACTAGTACGGTACACACACGAGGGCTTTGGATACTCAAAGCACGGGTCCGATAAATTATTAATTTAGAATTAGCAATTACGACTAATTTATTTACACTAACTAACTTTGATTAATTAATTATGAATAATTTAATTACGACTAATTAATTAAGAATATTTAACTACTACTAACTAACTAAGGAAATTATGACTACTTAATTATGATTAATTAATTATGAATAATTTAATTATGACTAATTAATTATGAATACATTAGTTACAATAGGGGCGTCCAGGCCCGGGGTTACAACTAAATTGTGTGGACGAGGGAAGTCCCCTCCCCAGATGTATGGACTTGGAAAGTCCCTCCCCTAGGGTACGGACTTGACACATGTTGCCTGCCGGTGAGTTCGCGATGCTTTTTTAGTTTTAATCTCCAGAGGAGGCTAGATTTGTTATTTCGCGTGTAAACAGTGCTATATTAGAAAAAAAAACTCAATATCTAGTGAGGCGGCGTCAATCGTCAGCAGTTGAACAGTCTAACTGAAGTATCTAACCATGCCCGTATCTTCCTCTCCTAGACGTGTACACATAATTCAACATTCTACTTGGCTCGTCTCCCTGGAATGACCGCCGCTGACTACTATACGATACTAGTCTCGCCGGCGCCGATATACCAAGAACGACATGCATGGCCGGAGATCGGTCGAATCCTCGGGTCCAAATCTGATTAATTAATTATTAGCTTAGTGATAACTTGTCTCTGGCGATCGATTCCTACGAGTTCGTTAATTAACTTGGCTGATAATTAACTACACTGCGGAGTCAAAAGATTCACATCTTTCTTCCAGGGAGCTGGTTAATGGCGATCTCGCAGTAGCTGCGCGCACGTGCTGGTATATCGGATCAAGAATCAGCAGTTCAGATCACCGCCGGCTCAATTCAAAGCATGCATAGGAAAAACGTGGCGTCGTGTTGTTTGCAAGTATACTTGCGTCAAAACCTTGTGCAGTTGCGCATGGAAAACCTCTAGCACACGTGCGTGCTTCTTCCCTAAAACATTTTGTGTGTTTTCGTTCGCCAATTCGGCAAATCGGCTAGCACTTTTCCAAAATTGTGCTTTAAGCGTGTGTTTTCGCCAAGTTGCAAACTATAGCTAGAGTTACGATTTTTCCGTGGTGCTCCCTCTATTGATTAATGTACGTAATTAAGGCGTGTTTCGACTTTGCACAAAAATTAAGAGGCAGTAAAATTGAGAAAGTTATGATAGGAAATGACTCGTATTCTAAGTCCCGTACCGTACGTGTTTACCTAAGTTATAATACATCTGGTACCAGTTTTCAAAATACGGAGCACGCAAAAAAAAAAAAATCATGCATATTTTCTATTCTACTCATGTGGTTGACACTAGAATGTTGCATGGAACATGCATGCATCCAAACGGCACACAAAGCCATCAACCATCAGCCGCCATATATATGCATGCATGCCTCGAAGAAAAAAAGAACCCGACTATAATTTCCACAAAAAAAAAAAAATCTGATTTCTTTATTGCTGAAAAATTTGTGTTGCATTGCCGAGAATAATAAAAGCCTTGACCAAAGATGGATCGAGACATCCATGCAATTAAGCTGATACGAAGTCCGTTGGCTCCATATCAAAGCTAGCTAGTACGTACGTAGGATATGTGTAAGCTTTGAAACTGGCTTTGAGATTCGTACAATGATTGGAAAAGGTCGTACGCTTTCAAAGCTAGTCACTAGTCAATATGCGTGACTGCCTACAATTCTCTCAACTTTTCTGCGTCGTGCCGAGGAGAATCTCAGTTGTCAAAACATGCGAGCACGAAAATCTGCTCGTGCATGACACATAATATGTACAGAGAACGAACCATCCAAGAACTTGATAATTTTGAGTGCTTTTTGTACAATATTTCTAATGTTCA
Organism: Ampelocalamus luodianensis; assembly: GCA_036346255.1. Lineage (NCBI taxonomy): Eukaryota > Viridiplantae > Streptophyta > Magnoliopsida > Poales > Poaceae > Ampelocalamus > Ampelocalamus luodianensis. The sequence continues at coordinate 48,608,400 of CM070630.1, read as the reverse complement.
TGGTAATAAACAAAAGCCGATTGGTTAATAGCTGTGATGCTAAGGAGTTGAAATTATTGGAAGCAGCAACATCAGGTCGTGAAGCATGAGATTTTGATTGAGACTTGAGAGGAGCATGAGAAACATATTGGACCTATTTATTATACACATCAGCGTCATCCAAATATGCGTACAAGTATTACATATTTTTCAGAAAATGACTGAAAGGTAGCTACAGTTAAAAGAACATGATTAGGTTGACATTTTGCAGTCATGTGCAAATCAATATCATGATTTGAAAACAATGTATAATGTTAAATATAGGACGAAAAGCTACTGTAATATGAACTATCAAGTCGCCTCACGCATTTTAGATGTAGATTTGATCAGAATTAAATGATTTGTAAAATTGAGACCATATGCATTACTCCTTTCAGTCACAAAAGGAAGTCGTTTTGGGTAATTGGCAATCGAACATTCTAAACTTTTGGCTAACAATATCTTTTGAATATATACTTGAATGAACACATGAAAATTTTACTTGTAGATTTGTCTCGAAAAGTACTTTAATATATTATAATTTTAGTAGGTTTCTCTACTACTTAAAATTAGAGTTGGTGGTCGTCCGTCCTTCCCACCCTTTCACCCCGTCCCTCTATCGATATATTGGTCACGTTATCAATAAACCATCTCCTCACATTGTGCGCCCCACTTCTCTCCCAAGCATCGCTCGCAATGCCGCATGGGCTTCCTCCTCCTCTCCTCCTCGCTCGATCCACCCCGCGCCGCTCGCTCCGTGCTCCTCGCGCCTGCCGCCGTCACCGCTTCCATCGGCCGGATCAAGATGGGCCTCACTTCCTCCTCTCTGCCTCCGCTCTTCGGCTCGGCTCTGCGCGCCTTAACGAATTGAGATATATTATATCTACTTAATTGATAAATGATTACATTCATGAGATATTTTATAGCAACGTACGGGCACTTAACTAGTTATTAATATATTACAATAGAAATGAGTGATCAAGGTTGTATTTTAGAGACCATGTCGATGTCAAAATCGACTTTCTTTTGTGACTTGAGTGAGTACTTGTATAATCATTTTGCATGGTCCATTATGCATGCATGCATGCCGCCGTACGTGAGCTAGCAATATTATTGATTAGGGATTGCTGTCACATAACACTCAACAAAACATTTGTGAAATTTTTCAGTAAAAAATTGCAATATCCAAACTAAAATTCAGAATATTTCATTGATATAGTACTACTGCTGATCACAAACCAAGGGGGTACATTTTCTTAATTCAAAATAAAATAAATATAATTTCCTGTCAAATGATATATATATATATATATATATATATATATATATAGGATTTGGCTACGGTTACGATTACAATAAGGACCCATAACGTAAGGAGTATCTTGCGCAACCGAGAGTATGTACGTGTAATATATGAGTATGTAAGACCACCTAGCTGGTATTTACATTTTTCAGAGGTGGTATGTATAATTTTTAGACATACTCCTTGTTATGGGCAAATATGAAGGTATTTACAAAATACGCTAAAAACTATGGACTCCTTTGCAAATTTTTCATGTGGTTCATATTGAAGTATCTTATAATTAGTATATATGAGTATACTCAAAGTGATAAAGGAGCATATCAAGTTCATTTAGGTGGTATATCAGAGATGGGAGTAACTACACCCGAGAGTAGAAGGTATTTTCCTATATATAATATATATACGGTAGCGCTATTCAGTGCCTACGCGCTGAATAGCTTATTTTGCGCGTGGGCCATAGCTTGGGCCGCACTACGCACGATGCGCCAGCCCACGCTCCCCCACGAGGGATTGGCAGTAAAACAAGTGCGCATGTTGCGAGTGGCAGTAAATGGCCCAGTATCCTCTAATCTAGCAGTAAAACTTCTGTATCACGTAATTTACAGTAAAAGTCGACAGTAAAAATGATCGTGTGACACCCGCATCAGTAGTAAAAACGATCACTCCCAGAATCGATAGTAAAACCCACAAATCGGATGGTGCTTGACTGTAAAATTAGTCCCGAAAACACTAGATCGGTAGCAGAAAAGTACCCGAAAACACATGTGGGCACATTTTCCCTCCTTTTGTATCCTACCTAGTTTTATCGCCCACCCGCTATCGACATCGCCCTCCGCCTGCTTCTCTTGTGCATGACAGGTTACACCATTATTGCAGGCAGTTTTACTATTTGTTTTGATCTATATTGCTGTAAGTGTCGTGAAGTATTACTGCCCATGTGTATGTTTGTAATTACTGCTCTTATTATTGCGTTTTACCTTACTACAAAATGCATTTTACTGTATGACAAAAGAATTCCCAATACGTTCACGCGATCCCCGTGCGTGCCACCAAAAAATCGTTTGCCCATGTCCTCCCGCGTCGTCTACTAAAAAAAGGAGGGTGATCCCATGCATCTCATCAAACACGCTCCCGATATAACCAAACATAAAATGTGCCCTCTCCTCCCACGTTCTTCTGATCAGCATCGCTTCTCCTCGTCCTTCCCCCAACGTCCACTTCCGACAACTCCTTTCCGACGAATCGGTTGGGAGAATGACTACTGGCCTTCCCAGTGTGGGCGCGGAGGAACCCCGTCGGTGGTGCTTGTTCTCCCTCGCCCGTGTCGGTCAGATTTGCCTCCAGCACATGCAGATTCCCCCTGCTGTTTACTACGAAGCCCCATGGGACGACAGGCACCTCAAGTTCCTCTATGCAGACGGCTACACCGCCGATAAATGTTGTACCTATCACTGTAAGCCCCCCGATAACCAGATCCTTTGCCCCACGCCTCGGTCCTAACGCCACCCCCGCTGTTTCTCCGAGAGAGATGAAGACACATGACAACGATCGGTCGTACACTCATGTATGTGTGCTTTACTGGTCTTTACGCGTGCTTTTACTATCAATTACTATCAATATTGCTCGCAGCCGAGGAGAGTTGCGAGTTGTTTTTTTATTCAATTAATTACTTGTTGTCTTTTATCTATTTAATTGATCTTAAAATTTCCATAGCAAAATACTACGTATTGATATTGCAAATAAAATTTGCTTAATGCAAAATAAATTGTATCATAGAGTCTCATCTCTTGATTAGCCATGCATTTATATAAATTTTGCGATACACTACAAGTCTTGCTGAGTACGTAATTTACTCAATTTTGCTGTTCAGAATAGGAGGATGAACCATTTCCAGACGACGATAGGTCTTTCTAGAGCTTAGTCCTTGTTGGTTGCCTATGGGATTGGATCGAGCATACCGCTGGATGATTTTAGTTTATTTACTATGCTTTCCGCTACACTCTATTGGTACTTGAGTTTTATTTGACTGGTCGACCTTTGTAATGAAAATCCGTTATGTTCATTTAAGGTTAAGTCCTTTTTGTAATCTTATTGTGTGTATGAAATATTTATGAATATGATTATCAATGTTGTGGATGTATATACTAGTCACTGATCATGGAACTAGTACGGTACACACACGAGGGCTTTGGATACTCAAAGCCTGGGGTCCGATAAATTATTAATTTAGAATTAGCAATTACGACTAATTTATTTACACTAACTAACTTTGATTAATTAATTATGAATAATTTAATTACGACTAATTAATTAAGAATATTTAACTACTACTAACTAACTAAGGAAATTATGACTACTTAATTATGATTAATTAATTATGAATAATTTAATTATGACTAATTAATTATGAATACATTAGTTACAATAGGGGCGTCCAGGCCCGGGGTTACAACTAAATTGTGTGGACGAGGAAGTCCTCCCGGATGTATGGACTTGGAAAGTCCCTCCCTAGGTACGGACTTGACACATGTTGCTCGCCGTGAGTTCGCGATGCTTTTTAGTTTTAATCTCCAGAGGAGGCTAGATTTGTTATTTCGCGTGTAAACAGTGCTATATTAGAAAAAAAAACTCAATATCTAGTGAGGCGGCGTCAATCGTCAGCAGTTGAACAGTCTAACTGAAGTATCTAACCATGCCCGTATCTTCCTCTCCTAGACGTGTACACATAATTCAACATTCTACTTGGCTCGTCTCCCTGGAATGACCGCCGCTGACTACTATACGATACTAGTCTCGCCGGCGCCGATATACCAAGAACGACATGCATGGCCGGAGATCGGTCGAATCCTCGGGTCCAAATCTGATTAATTAATTATTAGCTTAGTGATAACTTGTCTCTGGCGATCGATTCCTACGAGTTCGTTAATTAACTTGGCTGATAATTAACTACACTGCGGAGTCAAAAGATTCACATCTTTCTTCCAGGGAGCTGGTTAATGGCGATCTCGCAGTAGCTGCGCGCACGTGCTGGTATATCGGATCAAGAATCAGCAGTTCAGATCACCGCCGGCTCAATTCAAAGCATGCATAGGAAAAACGTGGCGTCGTGTTGTTTGCAAGTATACTTGCGTCAAAACCTTGTGCAGTTGCGCATGGAAACCTCTAGCACACGTGCGTGCTTCTTCCTAAAACATTTTGTGTGTTTTCGTTCGCCAATTCGGCAAATCGGCTAGCACTTTTCCAAAATTGTGCTTTAAGCGTGTGTTTTCGCCAAGTTGCAAACTATAGCTAGAGTTACGATTTTTCCGTGGTGCTCCCTCTATTGATTAATGTACGTAATTAAGGCGTGTTTCGACTTTGCACAAAAATTAAGAGGCAGTAAAATTGAGAAAGTTATGATAGGAAATGACTCGTATTCTAAGTCCCGTACCGTACGTGTTTACCTAAGTTATAATACATCTGGTACCAGTTTTCAAAATACGGAGCACGCAAAAAAAAAAAAATCATGCATATTTTCTATTCTACTCATGTGGTTGACACTAGAATGTTGCATGGAACATGCATGCATCCAAACGGCACACAAAGCCATCAACCATCAGCCGCCATATATATGCATGCATGCCTCGAAGAAAAAAAGAACCCGACTATAATTTCCACAAAAAAAAATCTGATTTCTTTATTGCTGAAAATTTGTGTTGCATTGCCGAGAATAATAAAAGCCTTGACCAAAGATGGATCGAGACATCCATGCAATTAAGCTGATACGAAGTCCGTTGGCTCCATATCAAAGCTAGCTAGTACGTACGTAGGATATGTGTAAGCTTTGAAACTGGCTTTGAGATTCGTACAATGATTGGAAAAGGTCGTACGCTTTCAAAGCTAGTCACTAGTCAATATGCGTGACTGCCTACAATTCTCTCAACTTTTCTGCGTCGTGCCGAGGAGAATCTCAGTTGTCAAAACATGCGAGCACGAAAATCTGCTCGTGCATGACACATAATATGTACAGAGAACGAACCATCCAAGAACTTGATAATTTTGAGTGCTTTTTGTACAATATTTCTAATGTTCATGGTAATAAACAAAAGCCGATTGGTTAATAGCTGTGATGCTAAGGAGTTGAAATTATTGGAAGCAGCAACATCAGGTCGTGAAGCATGAGATTTTGATTGAGACTTGAGAGGAGCATGAGAAACATATTGGACCTATTTATTATACACATCAGCGTCATCCAAATATGCGTACAAGTATTACATATTTTTTCAGAAAATGACTGAAAGGTAGCTACAGTTAAAAGAACATGATTAGGTTGACATTTTGCAGTCATGTGCAAATCAATATCATGATTTGAAAACAATGTATAATGTTAAATATAGGACGAAAAGCTACTGTAATATGAACTATCAAGTCGCCTCACGCATTTTAGATGTAGATTTGATCAGAATTAAATGATTTGTAAAATTGAGACCATATGCATTACTCCTTTCAGTCACAAAAGGAAGTCGTTTTGGGTAATTGGCAGTCGAACATTCTAAACTTTTGGCTAACAATATCTTTTTGAATATATACTTCGAATGAACACATGAAAATTTTACTTGTAGATTTGTCTCGAAAAGTACTTTAATATATTATAATTTTAGTAGGTTTCTCTACTACTTAAAAATTAGAGTTGGTGGTCGTCCGTCCTTCCCACCCTTTCACCCCTGTCCCTCTCTACTGATATATTGGTCACGTTATCAATAAACCATCTCCTCACATTGTGCGCTCCCTACTCCTCTCCCGGCATCGCCTGCAATGCCGCATGGGCTTCCTCCTCCTCTCCTCCCTCGCCTGATCCACCCCCGCCCTTCTGCTCTGCTCCGTGCTCCTCTGCCCTGTCGCCCGTCACCGCTTCCATCGGCCGGATCAAGATGGGCCTCACTTCCTCCTCTCTGCCTCCGCTCTTCGGCTCGGCTCTGCGCGCCTTAACGAATTGAGATATATTATATCTACTTAATTGATAAATGATTACATTCATGAGATATTTTATAGCAACGTACGGGCACTTAACTAGTTATTAATATATTACAATAGAAATGAGTGATCAAGGTTGTATTTTAGAGACCATGTCGATGTCAAAATCGACTTTCTTTTGTGACTTGAGTGAGTACTTGTATAATCATTTTGCATGGTCCATTATGCATGCATGCATGCCGCTGCACGTGAGCTAGCAATATTATTGATTAGGATTGCTGTCACATAACACTCAACAAAACATTTGTGAAATTTTTCAGAAAAATTGCAATATCCAAACTAAAATTCAGAATATTTCATTGATATAGTACTACTGCTGATCACAAACCAAGGGGGTACATTTTCTTAATTCAAAATAAAATAAATATAATTTCTGTCAAATGATATATATATATATATATATATATATATATATATAGGATTTGGCTACTGATTCTGATTACAATAAGGACCCATAACGTAAGGAGTATCTTGCGCAACCGAGAGTATGTACGTGTAATATATGAGTATGTAAGACCACCTAGCTGGTATTTACATTTTTCAGAGGTGGTATGTATAATTTTTAGACATACTCCTTGTTATGGGCAAATATGAAGGTATTTACAAAATACGCTAAAAACTATGGACTCCTTTGCAAATTTTTCATGTGGTTCATATTGAAGTATCTTATAATTAGTATATATGAGTATACTCAAAGTGATAAAGGAGCATATCAAGTTCATTTAGGTGGTATATCAGAGATGGGAGTAACTACACCCGAGAGTAGAAGGTATTTTCCTATATATAATATATATACGGTAGCGCTATTCAAAGGCCTACGCTACGAATAGCTTATTTTGCGCGTGGGCCATAGCTTGGGCCGCACTACGCACGATGCGCCAGCCCACGCTCCCCCACGAGGGATTGGCAGTAAAACAAGTGCGCATGTTGCGAGTGGCAGTAAATGGCCCAGTATCCTCTAATCTAGCAGTAAAACTTCTGTATCACGTAATTTACAGTAAAAGTCGACAGTAAAAATGATCGTGTGACACCCGCATCGCAGTAAAACGATCACTCCCATAATCGATAGTAAAACCCACAAATCGGATGGTGCTTGACTGTAAAATTAGTCCCGAAAACACTAGATCGGTAGCAGAAAAGTACCCGAAAACACATGTGGGCACATTTTCCCTCCTTTTGTATCCTACCTAGTTTTACTGCCCACCCGCTATCGACATCGCCTCCGCCTGCTTATCATTGCATGACAAAGTTACACCATTATTGCAGTGCGCTTTACTATTTGTTTTGATCTATATTGCTGTAAGTGTCGTGGAAGTATTACGCCATGTGTATGTTTGTAATTCGCTCTTATTATTGCGTTTTACCTTACTACAAAATGCATTTTATCAGATGACAAAAGAATTCCTAATACGCTCACGCGATCCCCGTCGTGCCACCAAAAAATCGTTTGCCCATGTCCTCCCGCGTCGTCTACTAAAAAAAGGAGGGTGATCCCATGCATCTCATCAAACACGCTCCCGATATAACCAAACATAAAATGTGCCCTCTCCTCCCACGTTCTTCTGATCAGCATCGCTTCTCCTCGTCCTTCCCCCAACGTCCACTTCCGACAACTCCTTTCCGACGAATCGGTTGGGAGAATGACTACTGGCCTTCCCAGTGTGGGCGCGGAGGAACCCCGCGGTGGTGCTTGTTCTCCCTCGCCCGTGTCGGTCAGATTTGCCTCCAGCACATGCAGATTCCCCCTGCTGTTTACTACGAAGCCCCATGGGACGACAGGCACCTCAAGTTCCTCTATGCAGACGGCTACACCGCCGATAAATGTTGTACCTATCACTGTAAGCCCCCCGATAACCAGATCCTTTGCCCCACGCCTCGGTCCTAACGCCACCCCCGCTGTTTCTCCGAGAGAGATGAAGACACATGACAACGATCGGTCGTACACTCATGTATGTGTGCTTTACTGGTCTTTACGCGTGCTTTTACTATCAATATGTCGTTCTATTACTGACTTTACCCTCTTCCCTATTTTACTGTCCTATGTACTATATTTTACTTGCTTTTCCATTATATATTATTGTGTTAGCTGGGATTTGTTGTTGTCTAGACGAGGACATTCTTGACCATATGGTGCCCCAGGTCTACATGAGGTTCGATAATCTACGTGTTGCTTACCAGTTCTACTATCGGTACGTGTGACATGCTGGTTTTGGGGTTAGAAAGAACAGGAGCAGGAAGACGATCAAGGAGTTCTATTATAGTCTAGAGGAAAAACACTGCTTCTACATGCCGGAGAAGGAGTGTGAATGTTGTAAGACCTCCAAGAGGATTGGGTGCAGGGCATTCGTGAAGCTGAAGAAGAGCCCAAAAGATGGCTCTGTCTACATCCAGCGGGTTGTGTTTGAGCACAAACATCCCCTTGCTTGGACGTCTTCCTTGGTCGCGTTCATGTAGTCACACAAGAAATTTGATCCCTCCTTGATGCATCTCATCGACACCATGCAAGTCGGCAGGGTCCCTCACAATGTTATGATGAACATTTTGTCAGAGATGCATGGGGGGCAACATATCATACCATTCATTGCGTGTGACTTAGAAAATAGGTTTTTACCGTGTTCCAACATTGACTTACTGCTATGACTGTGTCGACTTACTGTTCTCTTCTTAGTCTCATTTTTACAGCTACGATCGTGTCGATTTACTGTTCTCCTCTTATTCTCATTTTTACTGCTATGATCGTGTTGATTTACTGTTTTTACTATCCATTCTGTTGGCTATCTCAGGAAGGCTATGAATATGCGTGTTGATCACGCCGACGATGTGAACAAGTTGATGGCTTTCTTCAAAGAGTGTCCAGCGCAAAACGATAAATTCTACTATGACATACAAGTGGATGATGACGATGTTGTGAAAAATTTCTTCTGGAGCCACGCAAACTGCTACACAGAGTACGCTGACTTCGGAGACATTGTCACATTCGACAAGACCTATAGAACCAACCGGTATGAGATGCATCACGCTATGTTTGTTGGCTCGAACCACCATCTGCAAAACATCGTATTCGGCGTTGCGCTACTCCGGGATGAGAAGGCAACTTCGTTTGAGTGGCTGTTCAAGATGTTCCAGACTTGCATGGAGGGCAAGGACCCCATCTGCATGCTAACTGATGAATTTTTTTTATTGTTCTACCCTAATTACTTCATATGTCGCCCACGTTTACTATCTGATGAACCCAAAGGTCGGATTGTTGGCCCGATCTTTCGATGAGAACGATAAGTTCGGTAGGTGTTGCTCAAATCTGACGATCCTGGCTACGAACACGCAAGGCTCGAAACCACACAATTGCTGAACTGATTGACAAGTCGTTATCAACCGTGCACAAATACCCGGATGACCTGACCACGAAGGTCGATTCCTGCATACACCGAAGAAGCACGCAAGAACAAGATAAAGCAATCTGAAATTGCAAATAGGAATTGAAATATTTGATTTAAGTTGGGATTCTGAATAAGGATCTTAATTGGGTGGTCTAGTCGACACACGCAAAAGATACAAGTTGCAACGAAGGCAAACTAAACATAAACAAAATCCAAAGAAAACTAAAGGGGTGCGGCCTCCTTATATAGGGAGGAGAGCCGCAAATGTTTAAGAGCTAGCAATTTGGTACTATTCATAGGTTACTATTCATGTGAACAAAGAATTACGAGCAGTGCATGTGAATAGTGCATCCACTGTGGAGGCGGCGAGGCGGCCCAAGAGGTGGCCGGCCCAAATAGGCCAAGGAGGTGGCCGGTCCAGATAACCTAGAGTGGTGGCTGCCGTTTGGGCCAAATAATTGATACAAATACAAGGCCCTCGGCCCAATGTGAGATGTCGCAGCATCAGGTATAAATGAAGTAAATTCATCAAGACGTTGGAGTAGCGCTGACGCAAACGAATCGATGGCAGTCGAATCGTCCGGTTAGAAGTGGAGTAGTGGTCGTATCCGAAGGGTTGATGTCCTCATCACTGTCTATCACATGCGTGTTTACTGTTTTTCCAAAACTACACTGATTGTGCTGTGAATGTTGCTATTTACTGCGTCTCTGGGTAGATTTTACTGCTTAATGTGTTTTCGTATACCACAGATCAGGACCCCACGATGGCTGCGGCCATCCCGCGTGTCTTCCCCAACACGCACTAACGGGCCGCGGTGACACTTGTTGACACTACTACGTAAAACCTCATCACGCACGGTTCGGAATCGTCATCACGCATTTGCCAACCGTGCGTAAAAGTACGTCTGTGATAACAGGCGGTTATCACAGACGGTTTTTGAGCCGTCTGTGATAAAAGCTATCATAGACGGTTCGGAACAAGAGCCGCTCAGGAAAATATATCACGCAGCGGTTGAACAAGAACCGCTCGTGATAATCAATTATCACGCACGGTTCTTGTTCGTAACCGCTCGTGATACTGCTTTCGCTGCATCGGCTCTTGTTCCAAACCGTCTCGTGATAGCTTTTTGATTGCAAAAAAAAAAAAATTCCATTTTTCATGGATACACTCATACACATACACTGCCATTTCCGAAGCCTCCAAAACATGGATTCATTGATACACATACATGTATTCCCAACTCCTAAGCCTCCCAATAAATTTCTCAAGCCATGGATTCATGGATACGCACATACACTCGATCATACACAAGTACCAATGTAGTAGAATCAAGGAGAATCTAATGTAAATCTGGATATGAATCTAACACAAGTACCACAAGCTCATACATACAAACTGGATCTCGAATCTAATAGAACCTCATATACAAAAGTACCAATGACATCGACGTCGGAGGAGGATCGGAGGAGCTCTGCGTCGGCGTCAGAGGAGGACTAGAGGAGGTCGGCGTTGGTGTCGGCGTCAACTCTCAATCGTTGGGGAGGAAGACCATGTCGGTTTGGGGATCATGGAGCAAGGGAGGACCGAGCTCGAGGTGTAGCGGGGGCCGTGGAGCTGCGGAGGACCGGAGGAGGCCACACCGAGCTCGGAGGAGGATCGCCGAGCAAGGGAGGACCGAGCCTGAGTAGGACCGAGATCGCGGAGTGCGAGATCGGCGCCAGAGGAGGTCGGCCATAATATATAAGGACATATTTTGCCTCCCACGCACGCTGCTCAAAATTTTCAAATTCCCGCCGCGAATCACGACGGTTTCATACAAAAACCGCTCAGGATGACAAATCACGACGGTTCAGATCACGAACCGCTCGTGATAAGTAACTCATCACGCATGCGCTTAATACGAACCGCCTCGTGATAAGTACCTCATCGCAGACGGTTGGTATTAAGAGCCTCATCATAGACGGTTGGTATTAAGTATCAAATCAGAGAGTAAGAAAATTCTAAGTCATGGTAAAATCAGAGAGTAAGCAAATTCTAAGTCATGGTAAAATCAAAGAGTAAGAAAAATTGTAAGTCATGGTAAAATCAGAGAGTAAGAAAAATTCTAAGCCATGATAAAATCAGAGAGTAAGAAAATAAAATTTTAAGCCATGGTAAAATCGTAGAGTAAGAAAAATTCTAAGTCATGGTAAAATCGAGAGTAAGAAAAATTTTAAGCCATAGTAAATCAAAATCACGCACGTTGTTAATCCCAACCGCTGCGTGATGAGGTAGTTATCACCGGCGGCTAGTATCACGAACCGTCGTGAAGTATCATAGACGGTTCGTTATACTAAATGCTGCGATGAGTGTCCTCATCACGCACGGCCTTCTACCAACCGTCGTGATACTTCACGGACGGTTGGTAGAAGGAGCCGCTCGTGATGAGGCACTATCACGCACGGTTCTTATTATGAACCGTCAGGAAGTACCACGACGGTTGGTAATAAGAACCGCTCGTGATGAGGACTATCACGCAGCGGTTCTAAAGGGAACCGCTCAGATAAGTTCAATCTGACGGCTCCTTTGGAACCGCTCGTGATGAGGCGCCCAAGATGACCTGTTTTGTAGTAGTGTGAAGAAGTACAAGTAGAACCTAAACAAGCTATACACGAGCACAACAGGTTGAAGGAGTGTTTGATTTCCGTCATAAACCATTCACTTACTCCTAGAGAGTTCAAGAATGCGTGAGATGATCTAGTGAGGGAATACGGCCTTGAGCAGAGCCATGCCATTGCTAACCTCTATGACCTGCGCAAAAGGTGGATCATGGCATACTTCAAGGACGTGCACTGCGGTAGGATGACATCTATGCAGAGAAGCGAGAGTTTCAACAAGATGGTAAAATGTAGCTTCGTGGATAACATGACTTCGCTCCAACAATTTGCGCGAAAGATGCACCATATGCTACAGAAGAGGAAGCACTCTGCGGTTCAAGGGACGTACTACTCCACAGTACATAGAAAAACATATTTACTGCACGTTATATACGCATTTACTTCTCTATTGTCCATGATTTACTATTAAACTAGCGTGATTGTTGCGTCTCGCACCCGTCCTTCTTTTACTGCATGGCGTGTATAGAATTACTTCATGTTGTTTATGTGTCTATTGTGTGTCATATCCCAGCTTGCGTGCTCGTAGAGCCAACCAGTGAGAGCCACTCTCTTCCTGTTCGAGAAGCAGCTGGCAGGGTGTACACACCTGCAGTGTTCAAAGAGTACAAAGAGACATACTTCTCCAGTACAACCTTCCGCATAAGGGCCAACACAACCCAAGATGGCCTATTCCTTGTGCATCATGGAAGAAATCTATGACGTCACGTGGTCGCAACACCATTTCTAGGTGGTAGCTGAAGAGGAATCGGGTAGATACAGCTATGAATGCAAACGGTGGGAGCAGACTGATACTTTTACTATATCTTGGTCTAACATTTATTGTCCAACCTATTATAATTTTACTATACTTTTACTGTCTCTCATTGGTACAATACAGAGAGTCATTTTACTATCTTGGACTACACATTTTACTGTTAATCTATCTTCTGTTTACCGCTGTAGCGTTGTTCTGCGTGCACCTAGTATGGGCGTTCACTCACTTGCAGATCAAGAGTATCCCTAGCCGCTACGTGCTCTGTAGGTACACAAGGAATTCAAGGGTGGATGTGTCGTACGACAGGCATGACCTCATGCAGCCCAGACTCGATGGGATGACTCAGATGTATTGGCACTCCACCTTACTAATAGAGGCTATGGGCATGGTGAGGTTAGGGTGCAGATCGAGTCTTGCGTACGATATTGTCATGGAGGTCCTCAAGGCACTTCTGTCGGACCTAGGAGTAATACGCCCAAATCCTCTGTGTATTCTACACTAGTTCCTACAACAGTAGCTATAGTTCCTACAACAGTAGCTAGTGTACACAGTAAACAAATATGGTAGCATCCATAATTCACACAACTTTATTAATAAATATCAGAGTTTATTACAAGAAAGGCTTACAAGCCAACAATAAAGAACACAGTGGAAGACGAAGAAGTAGTAGAGTCCAGCTAATCTGCTACAAGCAATTTACTGGGGTAGCGGCCTAGTTGTTGAGATCCACATCGGTAGGGAAGTCATTCTCTTCTGAACAATATTTTATTAAGCAAGGGTGAGTACAAAAATGTACTTCACAAGTTACACCCATAAAAGAGTTAATGCATGCATGTATATTATCAAAGGAAGGCTTATAGGGTTATTTGTGCGAAAGCAACATTTGACATTTTGAATACAATAGCTAAGTTCAAAAGCTCAAGTTTTAAAATATCTAAAATTGAGTTTTAACTAAATTAATAAAGCTAGTGTAGGCACCAACCTGACACTAACTTAATCTCGGGCACCAACCTAGGGCTTCAACCCACAATTTTTCTCATGGACACCTATCTATGTCATAAACTGTTTTATAAAATATTTTGGAACAAAATCAAAGTCTAACTTTGAGTGGCTTTGCTCAGCATGTCCATGACCGTGGACATGGCTATTCGAATAATTTTACATTCTGCAGAGCTTGTACAACTTTTCCCATGAGAGATAATCAACTTTTAATGTCTGTCTGACACACTTTCGTAGGTGTGCGACTAAGTGATTATCACAAGGCCTTTACAATGCGTCATCCTAAAGTAGTCATGCCCGCTAAGGTTTTACTTCATTTGAACTAAACCATCCGTCGGAAGCCCCTCTTGCGCCATGTGGGAATAAATAAAAGTATGTCATTCTAACGCCCACACATCAACACAACTAATAGTGGAACACTACAAATTATTTTGCCAGGTCTGTCGCATACCAGACTTGTGGTAGTACGAAATGGCTTTGCAACATGTGACTCGAAGACCGGTCCTTAACTAACTTGGGCGACTTTCAAAAATAACCACTAGGTCTCAACCATTCACTGAATTGAGCCCATGCATAAACCTTAACCTACTAACTATCCATTTCGCCCAAGTCTAAACCAATTTTTAGTTTAATTTTATTTTTCAAATCATTTGTAAACTTCCATGACACCAATGCCATGGATACAATTTAGACTATATTTGATTTTTTGGCTATAAATTCCCAAATCAAATATTTCAAGTCTAAGCATGGCTAAGATTAATTTTTCTTCCAAAATTTTTCAGTTCATACTATTGTACCAACTACATTTTATCTCGGATGACAAGGTATGGATATTCAAATGTCAAAGTTTGGCTATACAAATGTATTGGGATTAACTACAATTTCAAAACAGGAATCTAAATTAAATTGAATACAAATAAGAATGTAGTAATAGTTTAAAATATAATTTAAATAATTTTAAATATTGGGATCAAATATGATCAAAATATGTAACTTGCATTGCTGAATTATTTGTTGTACTAAAACGACGACGAAATCTAGCTCTCTAAAGTCGTCAAAATATATACGTGAAAACGAGCCAAATTCGAACAAAATTCAAATAAACTCCAAATTAAATAATTTAGGTTTTGTGAGATAGATATTGAATTTATATGAATTTAGAAATTTGAATAACATGAATCGGAGCTTGAACGAAGGAGAACGGGCTCTCGAAAGATTAATATTCACATGAAATGATAGAAATATATTTTCTGGAATTTATAGAATTATTTTTCTTAAGGAAAATCCCTTTATTGAGTCATGATGATGTCAGCGAGGATTTTTTATGCCACATCCCCAAGTTAATAAATGAGAATTAGTATGCATCTCATCAGTATGCATCATGTTTCGAAGCATTTGCATAAATTATTGCACTTGGAAAATCTCAAACAAATATTAAATTTACACTTCAAATTTGAACTCCAACTAAAAACAGTAACAAAAACTTATGATAATCATCTAGAACTAATTTATTTAAATACTATATTAATTATCACGAATTAATATAATTTTCCTAGATTTATGGGACTGGATACAACCCTTAGAAAATTCTAACATAATTAAATGAGCTATCATAAGTTGGAATTTATAATATACAAAATATTTTATGAAAATTATGGTTTAATAATTTTTATGAACACTAAGCCTTCCCAGGAACCCCTCCTAATTATTTCAATTTTTTATGAAATTTATTACTATTTATAAGACCATGGTGAAAGTAGAGAAGTTATTTTAAACCTCAGTCAAACCTTACACTGTTCATCGGGCTCAAACCTAACCCCGACCCGAGCCACTTGATTTGACTAAACCCCCTAGCTGCACCGTGCTGAACCCAACGTGCGCGAACCATTCAATTTGAAATCAACTGTTATATTTGAGCGGGAACGTTCGGAACGCCGAACAGCTCTCGCGATCTGGACCGTTAAGATTCAATCGGACCGACCTAAACGTTTTGGAATGTTCGGACCGGCGAACATCCCTTTTGATCTTAGCGGTCCAGTCCAGATCCAACGGCTCACACCGATTCACTTAATCGACTCGTGGCGGTGTGTGTGTTACGACGGCAGCCCGCCCGCCGGCGCCTTCTTCAACCTCTCGCTGACATGCATGTAGAGGTCCTTTGCCACGCGCCCATTGCATGCTGCAGAGCTCCATCGATGTCGTGAACCACCACACAAATTGACCACTCCTGGAGCTTCCTCACTTCACGCCGCCTCCACTCCGTCATCTTCCCCGGGTTAAAACCCCCTTCTTCACCTCGTTTCAACTCATTCTTCCTCTCGGTGGCTGAGAAAGAAGAGGCTCTCCTCTGCTCTCTGCTCATGTAAGCTACTCCCAGGTGCATCCCCTCAACTCTAGATTTGATACCATTTCCATTTTAACTAATCTCAGCCTCTCGCATTGCTTGTAGATCTCAGTTCATCTTCAAGCTCTCGGCCGTTCCAGTGCGCGCTCCGAGAGTCACGCTTTTTGGGCATTTCAACCCAGGTGAGTTTCATCTTCGCTTAAGTGTGTCACCTTGTATCTTAGGCCTACTAATCATTTCCCCTCAACTCATTTTATCAATGCACGACAGGTTTGTGGTGAATTGAAGCTTTGCTCTTTTCGGCCGAAGAACAAACCTTTCACCTCCCACCTTGTTTTGGTAAGCCATTGTTCGATTCTTTGCTCTTGAAGCATCCTAATGTAGTCCTTAAGCTACTCCGACCACCCACTCCTCTTTGTTTTACCCAGGATTTCCTCTACATGCGAAGCCATGCCGCCGCCGTCATCTTCTCTGGTGCCGATGCTGCTCCAGTCGCCTCTAAGCTTCTCTGAGCACTCTCCTAGCTCAGGTAGTCTCCTAGTAGTCCCTAGAACCTCACGCACCCTGCTTGTATGCACTGTGGAGCTCTATTTTGCTGCATGCATGGTTGCCGTATAAGCTCCACCGCTTAGCTCTAGCTAGTCGCCGGTATGGGCCACCTCAGACACTGCCACCACCACCTAAACATGCGCATAGCTATTGCACAACTGTCCCAGCCCTTGGTCGGCTCCGTCGCGACGCGTAGTGCCGGCGAGTTGCCGGGCAAACGCACGGGACAAACTTCTGGTTGTCCTACGCGGACCAGAACTGTAGCAAGGTGATTAGTAATTAATGGCTCTCTTAGCCGTCCTAATCTGTCACTTACACATGGGACCACGCATAGAAATCCGATACATTAGTGAAAGCCGTTGAGTGGCCGTCAAGTGGGCCTAGCCACTTAAGCGTTGTGTGCCGTGCGCATACGCCCGTAGACTCAGTCCATGAGACCCAGTCACTAACTTTAGGGCCCCACTTGTCAGTTCACAGTTTAATTCTGTGTTAAATGAAAAACGCACTGTTCTTAGGGCCCACCTGTCATCTTTGAGCCTTGGCAATGTTCTCACCATGTTCGAACGTAACCCCTCACCTGGACCGTCTGATTTCGTTTCAACCGCCTAGATTGGTTGGGACGTTCGGACCGTCCGAACGGAGCCCCTCGCTTGGACCATCCGATTAGATCTGAACGGTCCGGACGTTTTAGCCAAAGAAAGTTTGAGAAAATCCCGAGATGATTAATTTGCACACTGAAAATTTGACTAACTTCAAAAATACATAACTAGTTCATCTCAACTCCAAGATGGATAAAACCAGTGCTGATAATTTTCATTTTTAATGAAATTTATTATAAAATTGGTTTCAAACATGTCTCTATAGCAGAGGGTATTATTTTGGAAATTGATCCATAACTCTATTATTTTTATAATAGAAAAAGGCTGATAACTTTGAAATTGCATAACTAATTCATAAGAACTCCAAATGAGATGAACCTAGTTATTTTGGTCCTATATTAATATTCTCTATCCATCCATATAATCCTTTGTCCCACTGCTACTCTACAAATTTTACCCAAATAATTAAATCAAATGAAGAGTAACCAATAGCATTTAAATTGGATTTTCCAGCAGACTGAATTTGAAACCACTATAACTTCTACATATTAATTCCAAATGGAATAATTCTTTCACCTAAATTCATCTAAAATCATGACTTAGCCACTGTAGAGAAATCATGCATTTTTGAGCAATTTGATTTTCGTGGTATTTCTTGGTGTTTATCGGTATCTTTATTCTTAGATTCCGAAGCAATTGATATTGACTCGTACGCCACTAAGAGCGAGAAATTTGACTACCAGCAAGGCAAGAATCATTTGAACTTTCTTTTGCATTATATTTGATCCCAGTTTTGTTAAGTTAGTGCAATGATAATTGCTTGCAAGCTATTTTGATAATGTCGCTATTTTTGTGATGTGTAGATTAGTTATCTCCTATTCATTGAGGTTATCCTTGAATTATTCCATAAAAAACATGCTTAAGTTAGATTGAGTGAAATATATTGTTGGGGATTGCTTAGCCATGCAAGTCTAGACGCGGTAGTTGATTGTCGGGAATAACCCGACAATTATGGGATACACAAATTTTATTATCTTATTTTTATTCCAGATCTTTGTATCTATTTCTTAAGTTAAATTTTTGTCATTTTAAAAGAGTTTTGAGGTCTGGACAAGTGATTGCTAGTGAGGGTCCCTTCGTGCACGAGATTGGGTATGTGGTGGACTTGTTTGGACCAACAAGGATCGAACTTTGGTAATGTCGTTGATTCAAGTAAAACTCGTGCTACCACATGTGGGATATGGGTACCGCTTGGTCAAGTAGGGGGAAGGTTTTATTGGTTTAGACCGCAGGTGGTGTGAGGACATAGAGACCGTGAATCCTATGTTCCTTAGGAACCCAGTGTAATATATACTGTGTTTAATGAGCACAGTTACTTATGTTGGTTTCGCCCAACATACTAACTACCTTACACTGGCCCCTCCGACACATCGTGCATGCCCGCTTAGCATTTGCTATATGCTTGTGTCTAAGTTGGGGTTCATCTCGTATAGGTGGTCTATCTCAATGGGATCTTCTTGTTGAAAAATACAGAATCTCGATTTCCCCGGCTGACACACCATAGGAAGTGTGTTAATTCCAGTGGCTTGCGGGCTAGTCGAGTCGTGTGGGTAAAGTAGTACACCTCTACAGAGATAAATCTATTCGAATAGTCATGTCCGCGGTTATGGATAATCACTTGAGTTCGGCAGTTACTATTGTTAGACTTTGACATTTAAATTGGGTAAATTGGGTATTAGACATGAATGGATGTTCATGCATATTGGTGTATCAAAGTGGGCTACCACTTTGTTGTTTGTTAGATTCATTTGTCATTCAATTTATTACTTGATCACATACTTTACTTCTACTTCAAATCTGGTTTCAAAATGGCAAATGAAAAACTAGTATGTGTAGGTTGTAAATTGTTGCGTCTTTTCACAAAACTAAGCTAGTATGAGCCAACCTTTGAATGACCTTATGCATAACTAATTTTTATTTGTGTAAGACATGCGAGTACCTTTGTACTCAGCCAGTTTGTCTACTGTCTTTCAGGTGAGGAAGACTGCCCACCGATTTAGGTGACGCTAATGAGTAGTGCAATTATCTAACTCCCAGTTGGTTGCCGATGAGTTATGGGCATACCATGCTTGTCGACGATCGAGATGTTGATCTTACGAAATGAATAGGGGAAAATAACACATAATTTCTGGGGAGAGAATGGGACTGCTCTTTTATTAATATGAACTAGATTTTACAGAGGATGCCTTATGACTAGGTGGTGGACTAATCCTGTTTACACTGAGAATAATGCTTGCTATGCTACAATATCGGGCTTAAAACATGAATCTGATGCTAATGTCTATGCTTTAATCCGATGCAGCCTTCTTCTCCTTTTGCTCCGTACATGCTCCATCTTTAAAAAGCCCTCGAAGAGATGGCAGTTATCTTCGGAGAAGACGTCTGTTATGAAGCGTCGCGACTGGTCGGAGCGAGGTGATAGTTGATGGAGTATCAACCGTTCAGCGGTTGTATATCTGTGAGATACCGTATGGTGGTTGTTCATCAGTGTCTCAGGATAAAGAAACGTCGTGTGGTATGGAATATATGCATGTATTCCATTCGTCACAAGTTCCCTTTTTCTCCCCGATTTGTCGAGAATAAGGAACTTGACGAGGCTTGGGGAAAAATATTGGACCATCAAATCGAGATGGGTCCAGATACGATTTTTGCCGAATACATTGATGTGGCAATTCGGATGAGTATTTTATGACCATCTTCATAACTCTTTCTCTAAAGTTTGTTTGAAAACTTAATAAAGAAAGAGACTTATTTTTGTAGCATATGATCGAAAATTACGCTGTGGTCGGAGGGCTGACCCAACGAATAAAAAATATGGAGCAGAAACACTCCGAATTGAGAAGTAAGAATTTTTCTCTTTTAACTTGTCTTCTTACATTTTATCACCCTGTTCCTCTTTTGTAACTCAATCTTCTCTCTTTATTGTATTTGATAGATTTAGAGAAAATTAAAGAAGAGGTCGTGGCTAAGGAAGTCATGATAATAAAACATAAAGAAGAAAATCAAAATAAAGACTGGTCGATCGCGCATGCGATGACCAGGCAAAAGGAGGTTTTCGATTCTTGCAGAAGAAAATGAAAGGTAACTAGTCATAGACTTGACTAGTATTCCATATCTCCAATATAAAGTATATGTTAACTTCTTTTTATCCACTCGTGCAGAAAACTCAAGCACTTGAAAGAGCAGAAAAAGCTCTTGACTTTGAGCGTGGCCAAGGGGCTGAACTCGATCGGAGTCTTGAAGACAAAGTCAAGGCTCTGAATAAGATGCTCTTCGACCTGGGGTCGGGAACGCAATTGCCCATTTTGAGAGACCCTGCGGAGAGAATAAATTTTCTTGGCCATCAACTCGAGGACCTCAAGAAAGTGATAACAATCTTTCGAGAGAACTATGCTAGGACGATGAAGGAAGCTATTGCAAATAGAGTTAGTGTTGCCTTGGCGAAACTAAAGGCTTCCGGCCCCTCTGTTCGTCTTGGAGCTGTTGAAGAAGACTTCGACTGCTCCGATGATGAAGCAACCAAATTTCTCGAGGAAGTAAGGCCTCTTGGAGAGAAAGTTACGAAGGAGATGGAAGTCGGATCTCCATCACGTAACGACCAGTCTGGTGGTTCTAACAAATAGATGGATGTAATATTTAGACTTTATAAATAAAACTTACCTTTTATCATCAACAAAGTTCTTGTTTTGTCTTATCAATTTTATTAATTTCTCATATGTTTCCTAGCCCCCGACTGCTTATATTAGTAGATGAACTTTACTAAAGAAGCAGTAGACCAAGAAACTGAGTAATAACTACGACCATGGTATATGTGCTGATAATATTTGTAAAAATGATCTAGTGAACACTAGAAAATCATATGGTCGGAACTAGTAGATGATTTCGACTAATGTTAGATCTTGTCCATTATCGGATCACTGTGAGATACCATATATAGTCGGAAGATATAACAAGACTTACTTTGACGATAAGAAAGTATGCAAAAAAAATATATGCAAAGAAAAAGGAAACGATAAGTATCTTTGTTTATATAAATTATCTGAAATTGGTCGTAATGAATTCCATGAATTGAAGATCCGTAAAATATTTCGCGAAACGTGCTCATGCTTAGGTCCGGCTGGCAGCGAGGATCGTAGGAAAAGGACCGTCCCTAGGAAGCTCCTTCCAGTGGGCAGGACCACGTGCAGAGAGGAGAGACTTCAACTAGGAGGCTTTTCGTGTCCCGACCAGTAGCCAAATAAGAGTAGAACAGAATGTGAAATAAAGAAAGTTAATCTTCGAATTCTCGAGGAATAACAAAATCATATAAATTGTCTGTGTTGTGCTCCTTTTACTCGTATGTTTCTTTGAGAAAAGAGTATGTGGTCGTGCGTGGGAATCATTGAAGCAATGATAACGACTAGGACTAGTTTGGTGTTTGACAATCAAGTCACAATCAATGAGTAATGGAGATCTCTCTGTTTTTTGTAAAGGGATATCAGAGAGAATGAGTGTCTTCTCCGACCAATGTAAACAATAATGATATGTGACCATTAGCAACGAATAATAATTATAAGCAATCATACTTATCTTGAAAAGGAAATGCATCTTTAATGAAATATGAAATGAAATGAATAGAAGAAATTATACAAAGAACTTACGCAATTTATCAATATTCTAAGAATTAGACAAAATTTTCCCGTCCGACATAGCTAATCGTACCGAACCTAGTCGGGTTACTTCGACCGCAGTGTATGGACCTTCCCACTTGGGTGAAAGTTTGTTGCGATTTGCTTGGCTCTGAATTTTTTTGAGAACCAGATCACCTACAGCGAGGCTGCGAGGTTGCACCTTACGACTGTTGTACCTACGCATGGCTTGTTGGTAGATTAAGGATCGTATCAAGGCTTGATTTCGTCATTCTTCAAGGAAATTGATGTCATCAAGTCGTCGTTCATGCTGATCGTTTTCATAAAAACAATCAGTCCGAGCGGAACCTATTTTTAGTTCTGGAGGAAGCATGGCTTCAGCCCCATAAACCAAAAAGAATGGTGTTTCACCGATCGCACGACTAGTCGTGGTACGAACAGACCATAATACAGAAGGAAGTTCTTGAACCCAAGCCCTTGACCATGTAATTAACTGGTGGAAAACTCGTCTCTTAATTTCTTGCATTATGATACCATTGGCACGCTCAACTGCTCCATTGCTCTACGGATGAGCAACAAAAGCATAATGTATCTTGATACCTAGGTCGTCACAGAATTCCTAGAAATTACCGCTTGAGAACTGGGTACCGTTATCCGTGATTATACGACTGGGTACACCAAATCATGTGATCACATTTCTTGTGAGAAACCTCTTGGCAGCCTCAGTTGTTGTTTTGACAACTGGCTCGGCTTCGATCCATTTAGTGAACGTGTCAATCATGACGAAAAGGAACTCAATGCCCCCGGAAGCTCTTGGGAAAGGTCCCAGAATGTTTAGTCCCCAGGTTGCAAAAGGCCAAGAAAGAGGAATTGTTTGCAAAGCTTGAGACGGCTGATGTACTTGTCGGCTATGAAACTGACATTGTGCGCACTTCGTCACGAACTCTTTTGCGTCATGAAGGGTAGTTGCCAGTAGTATCCTTGCCTGAAGGCTTTACCGACCAGCGTTCTGTAGGAATGATGTGCTCCACAGACTCCTCCATAAATTTCGGTTAGCAACCCAATGCCATCTGGTTGAGATATGCATCTCATCAACACTCCGTGAGATCCTCGCTTATACAAGGTACTTTCAATAAGAGTGTATGATTGGGCTTTTCGTGCTATACGATCAGCCTCTACATCATCTTTTGGAATGAGGTCATGCTGAAGATAATTGTAGATCGATGTCATCCAATCTCTACCGTGATCGTGATGGCGCCAACCATCATCGACCTGTGGAGCATCCATGTTCGCAGAATCGAGGTGTGCGATCTCCTTGCGAACATCTATGTCCTCGGAAGGCTCGACCACTGAGGGTGAATCGAGTTGCTCGAGAAAAACTCCGAGCGGGACAGATATCCTGGTAGAAGCCATCCGTGCCAACTGGTCTGCCAGAAAGTTTTTATTTCTAGGAATATATTGGATCTGAAAACCGAAGAAATGCTTTTCGAGTTTCCGTACTTCCGCCAGATATGATGACATCTTGGTACTAGAGCATTGATACTCTTTCCCTACTTGATTCGTACTAGTTAAGAATCGCCTTTCACTAGTAATCTGCGAATTCTGAGCGAGCGAGCTGCTCGAAGTCCTACTAGCAAACCTTCATATTCTGCTACATTGTTAGTAGCAGAAAAGTTTAACTGAATGGCGTATTTTATGTGTTCGCCAGTAGGGAAAATCAAGACGACCCCAGCCCCCGAGCCTTGGAGCATCAAGGAACCGTCAAAGTACATTGTCCACTCGTCATGGTGTTCGTACTCGGGCCCTTCGGTGGGTTCAGGGTTTGTCTATTTGGCAATGAATTCTGCTATTGCCTGGGACTTGATTGCTGTTCGTGGGATGAAATGGAGGTCAAACGCCCCAAGCTCAACCGCCCATTTTCCTATTCATCCTGATGACTCTCTGTTTCCTAGGACTTGACCAAGGGGATACCTAGTTGGTACGACCACTTTATGGGCTTGAAAATAATGCCTTAGTTACCTTGAAGCCATAAGGAGACCATAGAGCAATTTTTGTACCTGTGGATATCTTTCCTTTGGTCCATGTAAGATTTCACTTACGTAATATATCGGCCGTTGGACATTGTCACGTTCTACGACCAGCACACCACTAACCGTTTGTGGCGTTGCAGCCATATAAATCAACAATGTCTGCCCCGATCTTGGAGAAACTAAAATTGGGGAACTCATAAGGTACTTTTTAAATTCTTCGAAGGCGTTGCTTGCCTCTTTAGTCCATTCAAAATTTCCATGTTTCCCGAGAAGCTTAAAGAAAGGTAATCCTTTTTCGCCTAACCGTGCTATGAAACGACTTAGTGCTGCCATACAGCCGGTTAGTTTCTGAACATCCTTCCTTGTGGTCAGAGGGTGCATCTGATCGATGGCCGTGATTTTTGCTGGGTTTGCTTTAATGCCTCCAGCCAAAACCAGGAACCCAAGAAGCTTTCCAGAAGAAACTCTGAACACGCACTTCTCTGGATTTAACTTAAGGTTATTGCGTCTTAAGTTATTGAAAGTCTCATGTAAATATGGAATGTGATCGCCAGCAGTGATGCTTTTTACGACCAGATCATCAACGTAGGCTTCTAGATTCCGACCTATCTGCAGACTAAAGGTTTTTTGCATCAACCCTTGGAATGTTGCACCAGCATTTTTGAGACCAAATGACATCTTTACATAACAGTAAGTGCCATATGGAGTGATGAAGGAAGTTTTCTCTCCATCTTCTTTACTCATATTAATCTAGTGGTACCCTGAGTAAGCATCCAAAAAACTTAACAACTCACACCCGTAAGTAGAGTCTACAAGTTGATCAATGCGAGGAAGGGGAAAATCATCCTTCGGACAAACTTTATTAAGATCTGTAAAGTCAATACAAATTCACTATTTTCCATTGGCTTTTCTAACCATTACAGGATTGGCAAGCCACTCTGGGTGATCGACCT
The DNA here is from genome assembly GCA_036346255.1 of Ampelocalamus luodianensis. NCBI lineage: Eukaryota > Viridiplantae > Streptophyta > Magnoliopsida > Poales > Poaceae > Ampelocalamus > Ampelocalamus luodianensis. Next base: position 48,583,115 of record CM070630.1, on the reverse strand, counting down.
CACGAATGAACCCAGCCTTGAGAAGCTTGTCAATCTCCGACTGGATTGCTTCTTTCCGATCAGGTGCAAAACACCTCAACTTTTGCTTGACCGGTTTCTTGTCAGGTTGCAAGGCTAGCCTATGGTCGATCACCTCCATGGGGACTCCGGGCATATCGGACGCCTACCAGGTGAATACGTCCTGGTTTGCTCGGAGGAAGGAGACGAGCGACTCTTCCTATTTAAGGTTGAGCCTTGCTCCGACCAGTAGTTTGGTGCCCTCTGGAGAAGCGCTTTTGTCGAGTAGTACTTCTTTTGTCTGGTCGGAAGGTTTTGGTGCCATCTTTGGCCTCGAGTGTTTGACATGCATGGTAGTGGTGTTAGTTCCCCTAGTCGAAAGTTCATCGATCAGTTCCAAGCAGTTTTCGATCACATGCGTAAGCTATTTTTTGATCGCCTCGAACTGTGATGACACCCTTTGGTCCCGGCATTTTCAAACTCTGATAACCGTAATGCGTGGCTATCAGGAATTTTGCTAAGGCCGGACGACCAAGGATTGCATTATACGCGGTTTCGAAATTCACCACATCAAATGAAATCTTTTCTGTTCGGAAGTTGTCAGGCCTTCTGAACGTAACCAGTAGGGACAGGTGCCCTATTGGCTTGGCGGTAGATCCAGGAACTATGCCATGGAAGACATATTTCACAGGTTTTACCTTGGATTTGGGAATTTGCATGTCTTCCAATGCGCTCGTAAATAAAATATTTAAAGAACTACCTCCATCTATCAAGACCCGATTAACCTTACAGTTATTAATAGTAGGCTCAACGACAATAGGGAACATACCAGGTCGAGTCGAAGGGATGGGGCAATCTTCTTTGCTGAAGGAGATTATCGTCTCCGACCACCTTGAAGGTTTAGCGGCGATCGAAGGTTCGGTAAGGTTTACGTCCCGCTCCATGGCTTTCAGATGACGTCTGGACTCGTACGAAGATCCACCAAAGATTACGTTGACAGTGTGTTGAGGCTCTTGATACTCTATTTCTTCGTCACTATCTTTGTCCTTCTTGGAGCTTGTATCTCTGAGTTCCTGTATCGAGGGGAGTGGACCTTTACCTGCATAATAATCTTCCAGCTTCTTTTGCCAAGCGCGGCAGTTGCACAAGTCATGTCCTGCTTGTTGGTGAAGTAGACACCACTTCTTATTTTTCTTGTATTCATTGGTCGAGACCTTTGCTTTGCCAGGACCAACATAATCTTTCCTTCCCTTGGTGAATTTTTCAGGAACTGCAAGAACCTCCTTATCGTCGGGTTTGCGGTGTCTCTTTTTCTTGAGAGCCTTCCTTTGCTTCTTTTCTGTCTTATCTAGGCCAGGTTGGGGGATTTTATCTTTTCGATCAATGGTCTCGTTCCACTCAACCGCTTCGCTGGTGGTTGCGTACTTGTTGGCCATATCGAAGAGCTCAATGGTTGTTCGTGGCGGATGTATTGCTAAATCCTCCGTAAACCTTTGATTTCTTAATCCTGCTTTGAAGGCTTGGATGACAGAAGATTCTGCAACTTCTGGTATTGAATTACGAACCTAGCTAAATCTTTTGATATACTACTGGAGAGTCTCATTGGATTTTTGCCATATTCGGTGGAGATCGTCCTCCTTCCTGTAGATCGTCGACGCACTCGAAATTTGCAATAAGAAGGTCGCAAAGTTGCTCCCAAGTATAGATTGATTCGACCGGCAGGTTAAGTAACCACGATCGGGCTGATCCTTCTAATACCGTGGGAAGATAGTTAGCCATTACATTTTCATCACCACCAGCGGCTCTGATGGCAGTGGTGTATATCTAGAGAAATTCTAAAGGATTTTGAGTCCCATTGAACTTGTCCAAATTGGCCGGTCGGAACCTATTTGGCCAATCGCACAGCCTGAAGCCTTGCGGAGAAGGCTCAACAACATGTGATAGTTTCATGGCGCCTTCTTTGGAAAGTTGCCGGATTATAATCGGTCGGAGACCGGTTTCTTAAATTGGATTGCCGGTGCTCCGGTGTCCTGATTCGGTCGTAGATGTTGATAGGACGCCTCCGACCACTTGCTTGATTCATATGATGTCGAAGATCATTAGGTCCAAGCGGTTGCTCTTCTTGACGAAGTGAAGGTGAGGTTTCTTGGAATAACCTTCTTCCCTCATGACTTCTTGGTCAGAATCGTCAAGATGGTCTTGGTATCAACTGGTCTTCAACACGACCATGCTGGCCTCTGCTGCGGGAAGAAAGCTGGGATGAAGTCATGGTCTGACTTTGCGAATGCCTTCGTTCCCGATATGCTTCTGTGCGCTGCATAGTCTATTGGATAATTTCTGATACCTAACCTACAAGTTGGACAAAACCCGGAGTCTTTGCTAAAATAGGGTCAAAAGTATTTAAAATATCTCTAACTCATTGCGCAGGTTTTGTACGAATTATCAAGGTCTCGGAGGATTTACGCGAGAAGAAGGTGTCGATGGCACGAATTCCCAAACCTCCTAGTTGATCTTGCCTGGTCCCTTACATGGGCTGGGCCAGAACCAGGTGAATTAACTGATGGACGTCCGTCAGTTCCGTTACCTCTGGCATTTGGTGCTTGACCGGTCGTACCATCTCCACCATTATGCGGTGACGAGGCAATGTATGGAGGACCGTACATGGCATTTTGATCTGTATCTCCGATCGCATTGACCTCGTGCTTCCAGCAGTGATCTTCCGATGAGCTTCCGTTGTAATCGATGGGGAGTCTTTCAGTGCTTCTACGAGAAGCTTCCATGATAGAGAGTGGTCGGTGATCAGTACTTCCTTAGGTCTTCGTAATGGTCTTAGCCTGATCCGGCGGATTGCCGATCGTATACTGAGCCTTATTATCCCCACTTGGCCTATGACGATGGGGTTTCATCGATTCTGATCACGGATGTCGGTTGGCTCTCGAATCGCCATAAGCCTTCCGTGAGTACACGTCAACCATGATCGCATCAAGGGTATATTGATCCTCGAGTCGCGGTGTTGAATTTTTGTCACCTTTTTTGCCGGTCAAAAAGTCTGAGCTTGTAGAGGTATTTAGGGGTTCTGAACTGGTCAGAAGCAATTCCTCTGAAACCGTCACTGGTCGTAGCGGTGTATCCTCATCCATCTGGTCGATTTCGCTGATAACTGCGATGGGCGAATCGGCGGAGGATGATGATGATGATGATGATGAGACTCTGTTTTCTTGCATGGCGCGGATGCACGCGTCCATGTCAAAGTTGGAGTAGTCCGCCAGGTCGAACCAGTTTTTCTCGTCCCAACTTCCTGCCATAACCGCATGAGCGATTACAAGTGAGAAATGGACAAGGACATGATGAGCAAAGAACTTCTTCCAGAAATCCACGCCTAGATCCCCACGGATGGCGCCAGCTATCGACAATCGAGATATCGATCTTACGAAATGAATAGGGGAAATAACACGAAAGTTCTGGGGAGAGAATGGGACTGCTCTTTTATTAATATGAACTGGATTTTACAGAGGATGCCTTATGACTAGGTGGTGGACTAATCCTGTTTACACTGAGAACAATGCTCGCTATGCTACAATATCGGGCTTAAAACATGAATCTGATGCTAATGTCTATGCTTTAATCCGATGCAGCCTTCTTCTCCTTTTGCTCCGTCCATGCTCCATCTTTAAATAGCCCTTGAAGAGATGGCAGTTATCTTCGGCGAAGACGTCTGTTATGAAGCGTCGCGACTGGTCGGAGCGAGGTGACGGTTGATGGAGTATCAACCGTTCAGCGGTTGTATATCTGTGAGATACTTAACCATATGGTGGTTGTTCATCAGTGTCTCAGAATAAAGAAACGTCGTGTGGTATGGAATATATGCACGTGTTCCATTCGTCACACGGTAGAGAATATACCTGGAATCAGTTCCAAATATCAATTCATACCTTTTACGAGCAGTTTACTAGTCGGTGGCTAGGCATAGGACCTTGTCTGACCAGGGTACCCATTGTGTAACCTCTGGAATCCTTATGACCAGTGAGGTCGTGAACCTCAGGGGTTACGACCATGAAGACGTATGGTCTTTATGTATTAAAGATAATACATAGAGGTTTTAATCCTCGTCAATGATGGACTTTTGGTTATTTACATTGCTTCCGCTACCACTTTAAGTGTTTCATTGAATTTGGTTGGTCAACCCTTTTGTAATAGTCGTAGACTTGAATTATTATGATGTATGTCTTTTGAACTATTAATGTATGAATGTTATATGGATGTGATCAATGCTGAATGTGAGTGTGACGCATGTTGATCGTTGATCTTGGGAGCCAACATGGTCTCATGCTCGCTGTTTGTGGCTTCCAATTTAACTAACTAAGTGTAGTGCTTGGATCGTTGGAGAATCGATTATTATGGAGTTCTCGTAGTGGAGCAGCACGCATGATCGTTAGGGCTCTAGTATTCAGTTCGGCCTCTCGCTTAGATGGAGTTAAGTTGGATTCCATTCACCAGAGACCCAGAGTTATCTCCATAAGACCGGGAATGCCTTGGTCTTACGGAAATAACCCGGGGGTCCCCACATTTGATTTCCAGTCGAATCATTTTCTTAAACAAAATTGACTTTGTGTATCTAACAGGTGGGCCCGGTCTATGGACCAGGTCCACGAAATTGTGCTAGTCCATGGTGGATCGGGCGTGTGAAATAGTGCAGGTGGGCATGCAAGCGTGACATGCAGGCACTGAGGTGACGCATGTGTGGCTACCACATCAGCATGGAGCACGGTAGCGGCTCTAGGACTGATGGTCGCTGGCGAACGACGGCGCGGCTACTGGCAGCAAGAGGTGGAATAGAGAGAGGAGGTGACAGGGAGTGTGATGTGCACGGTGTCGTCACTTGGGCGTGCGATGATGGCTAGGGGCGAGGACGGAGGCGATGGCTTAGTTAGGCTTGCGGCGGCGATGGTGCTCTAGCGACGCTCCAGTGATGCTCTAGTGATGAGGAGGCGAGCACGAGGTAGAACGCGACGAGGTGAAGATCCCGGTGTAGAAATGTCGCCTAAGATCGACGAACGGTGGCGCAATTGACAGCGGAGGCGCTCGGTGGCCAGTGGTGAAGACTTGTGGATTTCGGCGAGGAGAGAGATGGAGAGAGGAGCAGAGCTCGAGAGTGAAAGGATGAGAGGAAGAATGTGCACACGGTGCTCCCTTTTATAGGGAAGGGGAGGAGCGGAGGAGGAGATCGTGCGCGGCTGTTTCTTGCCAGCGCGAAAGGCGATGTAAATGTGATTTAGGGTGGGTAATGGCGAGGGAAATGGCCAAAGTGAAGGTGGTGGCGAGTGGGGACTTCATTTTCCTTGAATGTGCATGAAAAAAGGGAGAAATGAGCATCTTTAATAACTTGGCGATGCTCGGCAATGGCGGCGAGGCTGGAGGAAGAAGGTGGGGAGGAAGATGGCGCTGACAAGTGGGCCCGGGGTGGAAATGAGAGAGGAAGAGAGGGAGAGTAGGGGTGGGTGGGCTGAAAAAGAAAAAAAAATGGGTCAAAGGGAGAAAATTTTGGCTTGAGGGAAATTTTGGTTTTTTTTAAAAAATAATTTCCTATTTTCAGAAAAAAATAATAAATCAAATAGTCATTTAGAAAAGAGGAAATAGAGTTAAAAATTCTAGAAAAATTCACAAAAATTCCCTGAATTACTTTGAACTTAATGAAATTAATTCCAACTTAAAGTTGGCCTTTTTATTTTTGCACATAAATAATTTTTAATTTCTATAAAATAGGAAAAACCTTTTTAAATTCTAGAAAAATTAAGAAAATAATTTATTAATTTATTTTTAACTTTAAATCGAAGAACATCTTAGAAAACTTAATATTTTTTGACTTTAAAATCCAAGAAATTCAAGGAAAGCAAGAAAACTCTTTTAAAACTCATAATATCTAATAAAATAATACCTTTATTAATTTATTTTTGTTAACAGAACTTTGGGATGTTATAGGTTCGGACGTAGCTTGATACCATACCCAATGACATTGGACCGGTGGTTGACGATGCTACTGTAACAGCCCCAATTTTATGAACAGTAATAAAATATTTTCTGAACAGTAATGAGGTGTTGTTCATAGCATCACTGTTCATCTTTACAGATGGGGCCTTATGTTACAAATTAAAACATTCCTTTTCTAGCCAAAATCCTGTAACATCCCAATCTTGGGCTTGTGTTTCAAATGTAAGAAAATCAGTAGAAATTAAAACTTTTTCTTACATCATGTATTTCCTGTTGTGCCAAACAATTCTTGTACAAGGGATTATGGAAATACATTGTCACAAGTCTAGTTGATCCAAATCTTGTTATTCTAAAAACAATCTTGTCAAATCTTATGATCATCCTCTAGAAATATTTTTCCTAAGTCTCTGCGATGGTATGTGACCCCTCTGAAAAATTTCACAATTTTTAGAAATTGTTTGAATATTTTTAGAGGCAGTCAAACCTGTTTGACTCTCAGTCAAACATTAAAACAGAGCCTTGCAGAATTTTTGGAGATTTATTCGCAGCATAAAAACCTCTGAAAATTTTATACAAGGTGAATATCTGAGTTAGCAAGCTCCTGTAAAAATTTCATAATTTTTGGAGTTAATTTGCTACCTCAAATAAATCATTCAAAGTCTCTTCTTATTTCAAAGTCAAACTTGGTTTTATGTTACTTGGGTTGAGTCGGACTCGGGCTCGAGCCAATTGACTTGGTCCAGTCAACTAACTGCACCGAGCCTCTCTTTAAAACGCGCGTTGGATCTCAACCGTTGGATCGAAATCGCACGGCCCGCGCGCGTGTAACCCTTCGGACCTTAGGTTGCATGTTTGAATGTCAACCGTTAGATTCCCATCCAACCGTCGAGATGCGTGAAATCTTGGACCCTCGGTTGCATTCTTGAATCGAGCCGTTGGATTAAGATCCAACGCCGCGTGTTCCTCCGTTGTAAATTGAGTTTGCGACGTGGAGCAATCTAAGCCGTTCATTTCTAATCCTAGGGCTGGAACCTCTCCGTTGTGTTTTAAAGCCCGTAGGCGTGGCACTATCTCACCGTCAGTGTCTCATCCAGCGGTTTGTGAATCACCGAGCCTTTCGCGGGTCGTCTTCTACTCTCTCCGCCGCGAGCATTGTAGGGGAGTAATGGCAGTGTCATTTCTTGCTCCTAAAGCCACCCTAGCCGACGTTTAGGGGTATGGGAGGTACACTGAGCAGAGCCATGCCCTAATGCACATCTTCACCTCTTTTCCTTGTCGTGGCGCATTGTGCTTTGTGTTTTGCCGCCCGAAAGATGTGTGGTGCAAACCCTAATGCTTTCATGGCTTTATAAGCACTCTCAATGCCTTCTGGTATTCCTTTAGACCACCATCAAGCTTCATTCTCAATATTGGAGTTTAACACCTCAAGAATGGCAAATCGCCATTGTTGACCCGTGGAGCTCCATTGGTGTTCTTGATGTTCCAGTGGTCCTCCTTCATGTTTCTTTGCCCTAACATTATCTATTCACTTCCTTGAACATTTCCCCTCACTTAATTTTGGATTTGATTCTCAGGAATTGTCCAATTTGGGGTTTGTTCAAATTCGGCCGAATTTGGTCATCTTCTTCCTCGGCTCAGGTGAGTGCTCCATTTTCCAATCACTTGCTCATGTAGCTTCGGTGGATCATTATGAAGCTATTTTGATGTTTGGTATCACTCCTGTGGCTCAGGGTATCCATCTCGGGTTTTCTTCTCCAAGTCCGGCGAGCTTTCACCGTGATCAAGCCTCTCCGGTCATCTTTGAAGCTTCTTGTCACTAAGGTAGCTTCTTATTAGTCCTTAGAAGCTTTGGCACCCGCATCCTAGGCTTGCAGTGGAGCTCATCGCGATTTTCGTGTTTAGCAGTAAAAGCTCCCATTTTCGTTTTCCGGCTGGCGGCGTTCTATCCTCACCACGGTGAGAATGCTACCATTAGATTCGTTGTGCTATTGCGAATCCATTTTGGTTCTTGGTGGGCGCCGCCGCGGCCAGTGTCGCCGGTGATTTGCCATTGAACTCGCTCGGGTTTTGCCGGCACAGAGCTCCCGTTTTCGTCACTCAATTAGGACACATTAATTGCTAATCATTAGTTATTAATTATGTCTTAATCATTATCGTTGAGCCACTGACCAGTGGGCCCAATATCCTTAAATCGCTCTCTGGTTCAATCCCGCACTGTTCCGACATCATTAAGATTAATCATTGGTTAATTGAATGTGTCGGCATTTAATCGCTGTCGGAATTTACCTCTGGGTCGCTGACTTGTGGGCCCGTGGGGTTAAAATCAAATTTCAGCAGTCATTAGTGTTTATTTAAGGTTAATCATTAATGGCATTAATTTAGTCTTAACCGCCACTCTCGGCCGACAAGTGGGCCGGATGCATCGCATGCGTGGGTTAAACGGTAGCGTGGTGACTCGATGTCACTGACATGCGGTCCCACGTGTCAGCATCTTCCGTTGAGCTGCGATCTATATCTACCGTTCATTTTTAGATCTGCGGCCCTGATCTTTGTGTGCGTTCGGACCCTCCGGATGCCTTGATCATTCTCGACCATCGATCTTGCGATCAACGGCTGAGATCGTGTATGCAATCGGACCTTCCGACCGTTGGTGCACTCTGGACCGTCCATCTGCAGATCTGCGGCTCGGATTGGCCCAAGCAACCGCACCGTCGGGATGCATACACTGCAGCGCCGTTGGATCGTGATCCAACGGTGGGCTCCGTTCGATTTGCGGCGTGCGCTGCGCGTGAGCGTGAGCCGTAGGATTTTAGATCAAGGGTTGGGAGTTGTCCACGTCGTTTTCTTTTATTTGGGTTGTTACGTATTTGGTAAGTATTTGTTTATCAACTGAAAATGATGTAAAACTTTAGAAACTCATAACTAATTCATTTTAATCGCTTTTAGTTAATTCCAATCGTAATAAATTATGTTGCCACTTTAGTTTATTATAAAATGGATTTTAGCATGTTGCAGAAAGTAAAATTGTGTAACTAGGAATAACTCGATTTGTCATTTTGAATATTCGTAAATAGTTTTAATCTTGAAAAATGCATATCTTTTCTCGTATAAATCCAAATTGTGCAAAACCAATTTTGTTAGATTAAATCATTAGTATACTTTCATATAAAATAGGATTTGAGCATGTTCATAATTCTGTAAAATGATTTGTATTAGATTTACAACTTAGAAAAATCATAAGTAAATGTGTATAACTCCAAAATTAGTAAATCCAACGTTCTTTGTTATTAGGATGTCATAATCTACCTGCTATAAAAATTTGGACCTTAGATCACTCTAGAAAATTTCGTCATGAGCAGATTACTAATTATTAATTAGGTTGTTTTGAGGTGAGAAAGAGCATTTTGTTCATATCTTTTGCGTGTTTAGTTCTAATTGCATAATTCTGGTTCCTATCATTGTCTTAGATCATTCCCTAGTTTGTAGTATAAATTTTATTAGATTTGGATGTGTTTTTTGTTGGAGTTTATTTGGTGTTCTTCGTTCTTATTTGCTTATCGCCTTTTCGCGTTAGGTTCCAAGATAATATTATTAATCTTGATATTGAGCCACAGACCATCGATCCTCACACTTGACCAGCAAGCAGATGTAGCATTCATTTGATCATATTGTTCCTACTATTTTCAAAAGTCTAATATATTGTTTGCAAATTCTATGTATGCATTGCTATGTTGTTTTAAACTATTGTCGGTAGTTGGCCTACTAGATGCATTATCGTTAGGAAATGTGTATTCCTCTACCATCAAGCCTAGGTTACTTGTCGTGATTTTGGGTTCATTTGGATGGACCCTTGTCACTTAGTAGTTTACGTGTCATTATGCTTAGCCATGCTTAGTTATCGGTAGAAATGGGCAGTTATCGACTTGTCGATAACCTTGATCACCCAAACTGTTATAATACGTATATTTCAGCCTTGTGCTTTGTCTAAATTGCAAAACTAAAACTGAAAATGAAAACAATTTAGACTTGGGCACAATGGTATGATGGTGTGATCTTTTGGGTGTGATTGGAATGGTGCTCGGGTCATTGGGACCGAACTACTTGTGAGTATCTCATTATCCGAGCATTCTGTGCGTGCTAACCACACTAGAGGATATGGGACCTCTCTTAGTGAGTACTTTGGGCGTGTTAATTAATGAGTCGCGTGGTGGGTTGCATATTTGATTATATGCAACATGGACACGTTTGGGAGGAGAACACCACGAGGCCGGTGTATCTTGCTCACGTATGGGTCCTTGTGATCCATATTTAGTCGGCAGATCACTAAGGATTAACCCCATACGTGCGTCTCTTGATTAGCATATTCCATTGGAAAGGGTTCAGAGGACTTAGCCGTGCCGCATACCAAAGGAAGTGTGCTTAATAGCTTGGCAAAAAGGCGGTCTGAAGTGTGGGTACATTGGTACACCCCTGCAGGGATTAAAACTATTCGAATAGCCTCGTCTAGGTTATGGACACGCTTGGATAAGCTTTTCAAGAGTTAGACTACAACATTTTTTAAAATTAAAAACTTGATGGGTGGTATGAATCAGGGATTCATGCTATGTGGTGGTGGCTTTGGGGAAAGTCACTTCTAGGTGGATACCTGTTACTTATGCTTACTGTTATTTAAATGCTTAAAAACAGATTTTACAAACTCATTGTTCAATCTATTACAATATTGCAAATGAAACTTGCTTTATGCGCCCAGAGAACCATAAAACCACATTCCTTTGAATCTGACTTTCATGTAGCTATGTATAGGATTGCTACTGTAAGTCTTGCGAGTACATTTTTGTACTCACCTGCATTACTTGTGTTGTGCGAGAGGATGATAGTGAGTCCGATGGACCTCACTTTTGTGAGTTGTGTTGTGGCGCTTCTGGGCGATTAGCTTGGCGGCCCTGGCCGGTTGCCCTGTGGTGTTATGTGGCTAACTTGTCGTCTTTTGGTTTAAGCCATCTTATGGCAACTTTTGCTTCCGCTGTTACTTATTTGCTACTTATGTCATTTGGCCTGGTGTGGTGTGTTGTAATAACTTATATTATGTATGTCTTTTGGTAGACTTGTTATAATCTGTTGTATGGAATTGATGCATGCTTGGATATGATGTATGTGTGCTGCTTGTTCTGGGAGGCACATATTCATCGAGACGCGGATTATTCTATTTGTGATACTAGAACCAGAGGAAGGTTAAGTATTACAAGTTTAATAAACCGGGGTCTCACAAATCCAAAACCTATTTGAAGTTTCTAAGGGAATACAAGTTAGTGCTTGTATTATGACTGGGAAGTATTTTTCTTAAAGCCTAGATTAATTATCTTGGCCAAAAATAATTTTTTTTGAGTTCTTATAAATTATTTTGACTTGGAGGAAAAATATTTGACCTTAAATAAACCTATTCGGGCTAAGATAATTATTTATGTATTTTATAAAGTGAATCTGTGGTTTTAGAAATCTATTTGGGAAATATATTATCCCAGTAGTCTCCCTGCAAAATTTTATGATTTTACAAATTTATTTACTATTTCTAAATCCCGGTCAAACTTTTAAGCATAGGATTAGAGTCTGGTCAACTCTTAGGTCTAAAACTGCACTCTAGCATCATGAGACGACGAACCCCATGAGGTTAGCCCAACCGGTGCATTTGGTCCGCTCGATCCACGCCTCGTAGCGAGCCCAAATCCTTCACGTGACGCCGAGCCGTTGATCTCTAATCGAACAGGCGGGGTTGCGACGACGCGTGGGCTGTCCGTATGCAAAGCAATCTCCACCCTTGGATCTTGATCGAGCGGCATCGAGAGCGCGATAATAATCGGACCACTCCGGATCCTCTCGATCCCCACCGTTGATCCTAGATCCAACCGCTACACCCTTTTGTTTTGAACTTAAAGGCGCGTGAGTCGCCGTTGACCGTTGATTCAAATCCCACGGTGTTCCTTTTACCGCGTGCTTTTAGAGCCCGGTTTTATGAGACCGTTGGATTTGATCGTAGGGCCTATAATGATATAACATTCGACCACTCCGGTTCCTTCTTCAATCTTGACCGTAGAAAACCAACTGACGATATCACGTTATTTCATTTAAGAGTGACGTATCCTTTTAGATCGATCGTTGGATTCTAATCCAACGCCCTTTTAAATAAAACCTCCGCACTCCGTAGAGGCTCCATTAAATCTCAATCGTCCGCTTGAGATCGTGCAGTTCATATTAAACGATCTCGATTAAATTCTTTTAACCCTATTTTCATCACCGCCATTTCTAATCGGACGGTCGATGTTCTTCAGCGTTTTAGGAGCGCGCGCGATCGCGAGTACGCTAGTGGGGTCCGTGATGTCGGTGGATCGCCTCTCTTCCTCCTTGCCTCGGCGCGGCGCCGCGCTCAGAATCGAGTAGAGGCGTTATCTAGGATCATGCAACTATTATCCGGATATTTAGCCCTAATTGGACACCTCATCGACTCTAGACACTTCCTTTTTTCCCTCAGAGCTCAATATCTATATATATACCTAGCTTTTTGCTTTGCCATTGTTGACCGAAGGAGCTCTTTATCTTCCATTGCCGATCCAGTGGAGTTTCTTGCTCCTATCAATTGCTTATCCATCTTAAACGTTTGTTTCACCTTGCAATAAGGATTTAGCATCTTTTGTAGGTTAACCCAGAGTTTATTTCTCTATTGATCAGAGCCGGTCTTCAAAACCTTCGGTGTTTATCTCATCCTGGTAAGATAAGACCTTAGTTTTTGTCATCTTGAGCACCTTAAGGACCTCTGTAGCTCACATGAATCTTTCACTAGTACATAAGTAGTTCCAACCTCCTTTAAACTGAAAAGTTGTTTTTATAACTTTTCGGTCTTTCATATCGTTTTCAAGAACTAGGGTTTCTCCTATCAACTTATCATCCTGTGTAGGTCTCAACTGAACCCTAGTAGCATAATAAGTTGTTCTTTTGACTCTTCTTATCATCTATTTAACTTTATAGCAGAGGTTTATCTCTGTCATCTGTTGTCGGCCCAACCGACCACGTTGGTTTTTCTTTAGTTTCTGTAATCTGACCGATTAGGGTTAGGTTAGGTTTAGCTTGGGGTGTTAATTACCCTAAAAGATCAGGCTAAGCTTCATTTTAGAATCTTTTCTTGACCTATTTTCCTTTAACCCGAAATCTGTAGCCTACCCTGTTTTCAATTCTTTTCAAAATATGAAAACTGTAATTTTGACCGAAACTCTAGTTTCTGTCATTTGGAAGCAGTAGGTAATAACATGGCCTATTATCTGTATTGGGGTATATGTAACTTGAGCATATTGTTAATTATGCATTACTCTTTTGACCATATACTTTCTGTTCATTTTCATTTGCTGCTAGCTTTCATATTCATTGGATTTTATTGTCTCTTTTTAGAATCTGGTTCTTCTGAGGTATTTGATTCTATTTCTGAACAACCTGAGCCTGCACAAGAAGTCTATTATTATCAAGGTAAGCATCCTCTTTGCACCATGTTGATCCTAAAGTTTTATACAATAGAATTTTCAAATACAGTGACACCTGTTGCATGCTAATTCTCTGAAAATACAAGTGTGGCTGTTAGTAGGTAGTTATGACCTATCATTGTGGTTTACCTTAAATCGAGTATACACTCAAAACCTAGGTAGGGGTGTATACTACGATATTTAATTTCAGAATTTTTGCTTAGCCAAGGAGTCCATAGACGTTAGAGTTTGACAAGACTATCTTGTCAAACATGGGGACAACAAATAAATTTCATCACTTTAACTCTTTGTCCAGCTTTCTTTAAATCGATTTGAACTTTTAATTTCGATTGATCCGACAAGAGGAAGCTAGTGGTGGTGCCTTCGTGGGCGAGATTGGGAAATGTGGTGGACTTGTGCGACCAATTAAGGGTGAACTCGATTATTCAATTCAAGTCCTTACGCACTTCCACACGCGTGTATGGGCGCTGTTTGGTTAAGTAAAGGGTTAATGCTATTGAGTTGGAGATAGGGAGTAAGGATATGTGTATTGATCTTGTATGGCATAGATGCTTTGGTCTTCGGGCTGCGTTTTATGCCATGTGAGTTTTATATCAATATCAGATGTTCTTAGAAGGGTGAGGGCGTATTTGTGTTCCATCGCAAGTACGTACCTTAAAGATGCCGATTGCAATCTAGTATGGGTAGCGAACCCACTCGTATTTCTTTTGTTTGGGTCGGCATTCTGACGCAACATGTGTGCCCCAGTTAGCGATGCTATCGATCGTTGTTTGCGAGATCAGTTCACACATGGGTATCCAACTCAATAGTGTCGGCTTGTTGAAAAATACCAAATCTTAGTTTACCCGGCCGGCATACCAAAGGTTGTGTGCTATTATTCCGGAGGCTTACGGGCTAACTAAGTCGTGTGGGTAAAGATGTACACCCCTGCAGGGTATCAAACTATTCGAATAGCCGTGTCCACGGTCATGGACGATAACTTGAGTTGATGTCACCTGTATATAATTTTGTTTTCAAATACCGTTTGGGAGTTTTTATTTCAGCATGAGGGAATTCATGCATTGTACTGTCTACATTATGTTCAATTACTTACTGTTTTACCCAAAGTTTGATTTATTAAATTGCTTTAGCAAAACCTAGCAATTGTAGGTTAAGATGTATTGCTTTATGCAAAATTGAACCATTATGCCTTCCTGTTGTAACCATATGCATGTACAAATCTAAACCCTTTGAATAGGTTCTAACAAACACTTTCTTTTATTAGTTTGTGTAAGTCTTGCTGAGTACCTTCCGTACTCAAGGTGCTATAATCTATTGTTGCAGGTGAGGACGGTTACTTATATGAAGTGCCCGTTAGCGCCGATCAGGGTGACGCTAACGAGTAAAGCTATTTCTTTCCTCCACACAATCGCCTGCGGGTGGATGGGGCCATTGGTGGTTTTGTCATTTTATTTTGCTTCCGCTATCACTTTTTTGTAGTGACTGTAGCATCCCAATTTTCAGAGCTTAAAAATCTTTTAATAGTTAGTAGGGAGAAAATTCACCATTTGGATTTATTTGCATTTAATTCCAAAGCTTAATATTGGACTTTATAACCAAAAACCTTTAATGTGAATAATCCCAACATGAACATTAGTCAAAACTATTTTATTTGGGTTCTATGTCCTCAGATATATTATCTAGATTTTTCTAGAATTTTTCTGAGTTCATTTGTTATTTTCTATTGCTTATTTGAATTTCTGGTATTTTCTAAATTAGAAAAACTATTTAAAATCTCAGAAATAGTCTCGGGCCGCATCTCCGCAGCCCATCTTCTCTTCCCGTGCACGCGGCCCGCTAGCGGCCCAGCTCCGCACGGCCGCCGGCCGCCTCGCGCGACACGCCCCGCTCCGTGCCGCTGACGTGTGGGCCCCGCGCGTCAGGTCGTCGTCTTCCTCGCGCCGTCATCTTCCTCCCGAACGCCCGGGCCGTCCGCCATGTTTCCGAGCTCAAGCCCCGTGCGACAACGCATCTTTTCCAACTGAACCCCTTCTAGAAAACGTACAAATCCTATCTCTAACCTCTCGCGCGGTTTCATTTAGAATCCTATCCCGAATCTCACCCTATCCCGGATTTCCAAATTCGGTCTCGTGTTCATCTCGGACTCGGGTGGGGATTCCCAATTCAGCGGCCCCGGCCTATAAAAGCCACCCGAGGTTCGCGAACTCCCGAACCCTAAGCCACCACCTCTTCCACCGTAGAGCCCTACGCCGCCGCGAGTCAAGATTTAGGATTTTCGCGCCGCTACGTTCTTCGTCGTTTTGCGCCGCCGCCGCGGCGCCGCGCCGACTTTGAGCACACCATCGGGTTCGCGCCACGAGGCTTACCTCGGGGACCCTTCGCGTCGTCAAAGCCTCACCGAGCCGCCGTCCGACAACAGCGAGAAGCTCCGCTGCTCGAGCTCGCCGCCGCCACCTCCGCTCGTTCGACCACCCACCCTACCTCATCAGTTCGCAATAGCAAGGGCTACACGCTGGTACCACTCACCGCCAAGAAGCGCCGATCGCCGACGACCATCGGGTCCAGAGCGCCGTTGTCGGCATGGACAAGCGGGTCGCCCACGTCGATGCGCGCGTCGACCTCGTGCAAGCGTGGAAGCCGGTGTCGCCGATCGGCGCCCACGCTGCGCCCCACGCGATCCACCGGTTCGATCTAGCGTGCTCGGTGAGACCCAGTCCACCGTGAGCCTTGTCTCCACGATGTGGGTCCCACATGTCAGGTTTTTCTTTTTATTTCTTTTATTCCCGAAATTCCTTCGCTGATGTCAGCATTGCGCAATAATCCGATTTTTCTTTAGAGAAATAATTCGGAAAATCCAGAAAATCAAAATTAGGGTTTCTTTTTAGATTTAAACTTCCAAAGCTCATAACTTTTGCATCCTAACTCCGATTGAGCCCATTCAAATTTCTAAATATGTCTAAATTCAAGCTCTATTTATCTAAGATTTTTATTTAATTTTTGGAGTTTGTTTTGCCTCTATTATTTATTTATTTTGTTTGTTTGTGTCTCGTTTGCGAGTAGACGTCGATTAAATTGGAATTTTGTGGAAGAAGGAGCACCTCAAGATCAAGACCAGTACATAGACCTTTTCCAAGGCAAGTCATACCTTTGATCATCTTGAACCCAGTTTTCAAATTACTTTGTGTTAAATTATTGCATTCTACTTTAATTATTTATTTAAATGCTTTGGGCATAGTTATTATCCAAATTGTTATCACACCTTGGCCTTGTATGTCATATTTCCTTGTCACCCTAGATTGGTTATGAGTTGGTAATATTATAGCACCAACGTGGGTTGGTTAGATGCGAGTACAATTGCTTAGCCATGCTACGAGTCTCACATCTCATGTAAGTTGCAAATATTAATTATGACTAAGTGACTATGGAACTTTGTGTAAAACTGTGTGCTATGTGTTGTTACTTCGTGATGGCATGTGTTGTACTAAAACCGACTGGGTGGTAAAGGATTTAGACTGAGGCAAGTGGTGGAGACTGTGTGACATGGTGGTCTATGTGATGGGAATGATGATCTTTGTGACTTAGTTAGAACATAGAAGTCTTGCCTTGGTCAATTAAGGACTTAACTTTGTGCGCCATTGAACTAAGCCTTACTGTATGACCACATGCCTGGTATGGGACGGGCCTAACTTAGTAAGTTATGGATTCTCGGCATTGATGTTCAGGTGGATAGGTTAGGCTGTGTGACAGGGTGGAGGTGTGACTACTTGGTGGTTGTATCGCGGGACGATCTGTCTTCCCCGCCCAGCGGTGTGTGTTATACCAATTCTATGTGAGTCGGTATAGCGGTTTGTAAGCACACTGGGAACGTCAATGTTTGAGATGAAGTTTCCGAACTGTTTTGTTATGATTGGTGCTTGCTACACTAGTTGTATCTTGTGGGTAAAGTGTACAACCTCTCCAGAGTGTTAATCAATCTATTCGAATAGCGCGTCATGATCATGGACATGCTCGGGATTTCACATGAGGGGTAGTTTTCATAAAATGTGGGAATGGGAGTGTGACCTTAATCATATGGCTATGTGAAATAACTGCTTAGTTGTGTGTCTTTGTGGAAACAATCTGTTTAATTAATATTGTCTATTTGTTTTGAATTATGTTTTCAATCTATTATTCGTATTCAATTGCAAATATTGCATTTATGCAAAAGAACCACAGAAGCCTTTTCTTTGGAATAAGCTTTGCATCTATACATTGCATTCGTGGTATGATTTGCGTAGCACGGTTGTGTACTCACGCTTGTTGTAAAACTTGCGCCCAAACCTCTGAAGAGGAGGAGTCTCTTTGCTTTGAGGAGGAGTTCGCGGAAGGCTGATCGTTTGTTAAGGTCTGGATCCCAGTCGGTTGCTTGTGGCGAATTGGTGGGATCTACGCTGGAGTTATTTCCGTTCCGCTGCTGTTTTATTTACTGTTAGCCCTGCGTGGCTTAATAAGTGTAAACTCGACCATAAGGCCAAAACCCTTATTTTTTTATTCAAATTAATCGTTTACTTTATTTATCGCTTGTGTGGATCGATATTTACCTATGTTAACCTGTGTGTACTAGCGTGATCCTCGACTAGTGTAGTATACCGCAGGGTTCCGTAATCGTAATGTGGGTCCCGACAGAGGTGGTATCGAGCCATACCGATCAGAGGTCTTGACCTTAGTTAGATTGGCCGCCTTTAGAGTGTCCAAATTATTTTCTAAAAGAAAATTAACTTGCAAGGTTAATTGATTGCTTAACTCTTCTCATATCTCTCTCGCTCAACTATTGCTATAATCCTTTCTCTCCCCGCTGCTTTAAAGTTGCTCTTACCCTGTTCGTCTGTCTTGACAGATGCCTCGCCTTCGAGCTATGGTGAGCTTTGGAGGGTATCTTCGCCGAGCTTTGGAAGGCATTGCGAGTTCTGGAGGTTTTGATCGTCCGCCGACGTCGACAATAAGTGGACGATGAATGGACAAAACCGTGGAGTTATTTGTGCGCCGACGATCTACGCCAGAGGAGCGACAAGGCAAGCCAACCTTCGCACGCCTCTCGTGGGGAACATCACTTGGTGGAAGGTATCTAGAGTCGCCGCTTGGCCATGCTTCGATTCGCAACATCTACGCACGGAGCTTCAGACACCGCCTTCCGTTACCACCCTAGAGCTGCGGTGTGGACTTGCCAAGACGCTACCCGTCCACGTATGAGAGAGCAACGCTTCTGATCGTGCACCTCGCCCGATTTGTGGCCGCCAGAGGAAGCTTTGAGAGGACCATCACGGAGTGGATCATGTCTATGAAGCCTTGCAGAGTCAAGAGAAGGTCGCCACTCTGCAAGAGATCCTACGACCAAGTCCCCAAGAAGATGAAGACCCGAGGAGGATTTCAAGAAGATCCGGAGGAAGGCCCGCTGAGCGGAGGAGCCGGTGAGCTAGTTGCACTGAACGCCGCCTCGCCGCACTGATTCGTGGCATCGAGGATCGCTTACCAAGATGCCGGCCACTCCGAGCTCACCGTCGAGAGCGCCACCGCGTTGTGGAGGCTTTCTTAAGTAGTTCGCTTTAGGCTTGATTTTCGAGCTTAGCCGGTTCAACGTAGTAAGTCGCCCTTTAGGCGGTAGTTTTGTGTGCTTAGGTCGTTATTTCTTTTGTGTGCGAGTATGAGCTGCAAAGGCCCTTAGGCATCTGTTGCAGCCATGCTAAGACCCTAATTAATAAAGGTATTTCATTGGAGTTTCTTGACCTGTGTTCTGTTGGGTTTAACCTACCCCTCTGCTTAGTTCTAAACTTATCTTGTGCTTGCTACCTTATCTAACCTTTGGAGCTTCGCCAGATGGTTCAAACTCGTCGATCAGCGCTAGTGGTTCCTGCATCTCCGGCACGAGAGGCAATGAGCAACCACCGCAGGAGCAGCTCCGCCACAAGCACCCCCAATTGACTTGCAAAACTTTGGAGCTTTCATGGCAGCATAGACTCAGCTGATGAATACTATGATGACTCAGATGCAAGCTATGAACAACCATGCCAACAACAATAACAACAATCAAAGATGGAGCCCTACCGCCATGGTCACCATGGACCATCCAAGCTTGCGAACTTATGAGGACTCGCCCACCAACATTTTCTCGACACGCTCTCCGGTGGAAGCGGATGATTGGCTCGAGTTATCGAAGGAAGTCGCCGATCACCCAAGGCGATCGTGAAAAGGTTACAGATGCCACTCACCGATGGAGGGCACGGCCACGAATGGTGGGAGAACTGCGTACGCCCATGAGACGCCACAGATATCACATGGGAGGAATTTTCTACGGTATTTCGCGTTATCATGTACCGTAAGGCACAATCGACCAAGAAGGATGAGTTCGCGCTCTCAAGCAAGGAGCTATGTCGTTGTCGACTATCTCAACAAGTTTTCTCGGCTAGCTCGCTACGCAGCAGAAGATGTAGCCACGGACAAGGCTCGCCAAAGTCGCTTTTGAAGGGACTAAACTTTCGACTACAAGTCGCTTTGATCGCCCATACTTTTCCGGATTTCCAAGAGTCGGTCAACAAAGCCTTTGTTCTAGAGGACAAACGCAAGGAGGCGGAGGATAATCAGAACGCCGGATGGCTCAAAGAAGGGAACCATCAATCACAAAGAGAGCAAGAACAATGCGAGCAAAGTTCAACAGTTTCACACGCATTTCGCTCAGAGCACTCGCACCAACTTCAAAGACTCGCCACCGCCGTAACTTCCGCAACCACGCACTGTCAACCCCAATCCAGAAGCAACCAAAGAAACGCACTAAAGGTCTCATTACGCTTTGCCGCCGGCCGGATATTTTGCCAACCAGTGTCCGCAAAGGGGAACAATCACTCCAGTACGCTTCAACCTTGGAGCTACTCCATCCAAGACGCCAGCACCAAGCATCAACCAAGGAGCTTCACAAGTCGCCGGTCAAGCCGGAGGAGCACCACGATCGGATCGAGGCCGTGGTCAACCACGCCACTGGAAGGAGCCGAGAATCACCGGACGTCAGATTGGGTAAGTTTCGTTAACTCAAGACGCATCGCTTTGTTTGATTCGGAGCTCAGATTCGCTTGTTTCGGAATGTTTGCAACCAAGAATAAATTGGAAGTTATGCAACTTAAGCATACTCTGTTAGTCCAAATACCGGAGCAGAGCTAAGTACTAGAGTGGGATGTTTACGAGCTAAGTTACTCATAGCTGGAGTTGAGTTTCTAGCCAACCTAATTGTCCTAGATACCCAAACCTTAGATGTCATTCCTGGCATGGATTGGTTATCCAAGCACAAACCCGTGCTAGATTGTGGCCGAAGAGCCGTAACAGTCGAGGACGCCAAAGGAAACAAGGTAGAGTTCCTAGCTACCTCAGTTCGTGACGGACATTTGCTAGTAAACAGCTTGAAGACCCTTTCCTTGGAAGAAGTACGATGGTCAATGAATATCCGATGTGTTTCGGAAGAATTACGTGAATGCCACCGATCGTGACATTGAGTTTGTCATCGACCTAGTGCCAGGGACAGCACCGATTTCAAAGAGACCTTATCGGATGCCATCCGATGAATTGGTAGAGATGAAGAAGCAGATAGAAGAACTTCTTGAGAAAGGTTTCGTGAGACCTAGTTCGTCGCCATGGGGAGCACCGGTGTTGTTTGTCAAGAAGAAGGATGGAAGTATGAGGATGTGTATTGATTACCGCCTCAACGGTTACTATCAAGAACAAATACCCACTACCCGGATTGATGATCTGCTTGATCGGATGAAAGGAACCGGATTATTCTCGAAGATTGACTGCGATCAAAGTTACCACCAACAAAGATTTGTCCTAAGGATATACCAAGACCGCTTTCAACACGGTATGGACATTATGAATTCTTAGTCATGTCCTTTGGTCTGACTAATGCCCCTGCCTATTTCATGAACATGATGAATAAAGTATTCATGGAATATTTGGACAAGTTCGTAGTTGTGTTCATTGATGATATTCTGGTGTACTCCAAGTCGGAGGAAGAACACGCCGAGCACTTAAGGATAGTATTGGAAAAACTCCGAGAGCATCAGTTATATGCCAAGTTCAGTAAGTGTGATTTTTGGAAGAAGGAAGTTGATTTCCTTGGTCATGTGATGACAAAGAGGAGTAGTGATTGACCGGTAAAGTTAAGCGATGCTACATTAGGAGCAGCCCAAGACCGTGACTCGATTCGCGATTTCTTGGGAATGGCGGTTATTACCGCTGCTTTATCGAAGGATTCTCATCGATTGCTAAGCCCCTTACGCAATTGTTGAAGAAGGAGAAAAGTTCACTTGGACTCCCACTGTGAGGAAAGTTTTCAAGAGTTGAAGAAGCGCTGACTTCAGCCCCAAAGGTTGATTTTGCCGATATTCGCAAGGATTTCGATATCACCGTGATGCTTCGCGTCAAGGATTAGGATGCGCCCGATGCAAGAAGGAAGAGCGCCGCTTATGCGTCAAGGCGCTTGAGACCTCACGAAGAGAATTACCCTACTCATGATCGGAATTAGCTGCCGTAGTGCATGTTTTAAAGATTTGGCGTCACTACCTTATCGGTAATCGCTGTGAAGTCTATACAGATCATAAGAGTCTAAAGTACACCTTCACCCGATCATTTGAACATGAGACAGAGAAGATGGTTAGAATTGATCAAGGATTATAATCTTGGAATCCATTACCATCCGGAAAAGCCAACGAGTTGCGAGCGCTCTAAGTCGTAAGAGTTCTTGCAATGCTTTGGAAGTAAAGGAAAGTTGCGTAACTTTATGAAGAATTTCAGAAGCTAAAGCTAGAAGTTGTGCCCGAAGGATTTGTAGCCAATTTGGAAGTACAGTCTACCCTAGAAAAGCAGATTCGTGAAGCACAACCAAAGGGTCCCGTGTTGTTAGAAATCAAGATCAAAATGGCAGAAGGAAAATTCAAAGATTTCACCAAGGATGACCAGGACATACTCTGGATTAATGATCGTATCTGTGTACCAGGTATCGATGGTCTAAGACAGTTAATCTTAAAGGAAGCCCACGACTCAAAGTATTCGATCCACCCTGGGAGTACCAAGATGTACCAGGAAGTTAAGGCTAAATTTTGGTGGCCAAATTTGAAACGAGAAGTCGTAGAGTTCGTTGCCTTGTGCGACACATGTCGTAAAGTAAAGCGAACACGAGACCAGCAGTTTGCTGCAACCACCAAGATTCGAATGGAAGTGGGAAGAGATCGGTATGGATTTCATTACGGTTTACCCAAGACTCAATCGGTTACGATTCGATCCGGGTAATAGTCGATCGCTTGACCAAGGTCGCCCATTTCTGCCGGCCAAAACTACGTTACTCGGAGATCGCCTTGGAGTTGTACATGGCGAGTTGTCGGTTGCACGGTGTGCCCAAGAAGATAGTGTCGATCGAGGATCCCGATTCACCTCGTTTTGGCGAGCTTGCATGAAGCGTTGGTACCCATGTGAATTTCGCATCGCGTATCATCCACGAGCATGATGGACGATTGCAAAGAGTTAATCGATATTGGAGGATATGCCGAGAGCTTGTGCTCTAGCTAACGCCACCGATGGGATAAAAGTTTACCGTATGCGAATTTTCAGACAACAACGATTTATTGCTAGTTTGCAAATGTCACCATTTGAAGCTTTGTATGGCCGTGCCTGTCGAACCCCGTTGAATTGGTCGTAAACAATTTGAACGATCGCTTTTGGTCCGACATTATTCGTGAAGCAAAAGAGCAGGTAGCCATGATCAGAGAAAGATTGAAGATAGCTCAGTCCAGGCAGAAGAGCTATGCTGATAATCGTCGTCGTGACCTCAGCTTTGAACCCGAGGATTTCGTTTATCTTCGAGTGACCCCGCTCAGAGGTGTCAAAAGGTTTCATGCCAAAGGGAAGCTTGCCCCTAGGTATGTTGGTTCGCTCAAGATTTTGAACGTCGTGGAGAAGTTGCTTACGCTTGAGCTGCGCGCAAGTTAGCAGGAGTGCATGATGTCTTTCATGTCTCGCAGTTGAAGAAGTGTCTTCGTGTGCCAGAAGAGCAAGCCCCGTTGGAATCAATTGAGTTGAAAGAGGATCTTACCTACAAGGAGCAGCCAGTTAAGATTTTGGATGTCGCAGAGCGCCTCACCAGAAGCAAGACTGTTTGTTTTTGCAAGGTCCAGTGGAGCAACCACTCAGAAGGAGAAGCAACGTGGGAACGTGAAGAAGAGCTGAAAGCCGAGTTTCCTAGCCTTTTCTCTAGCTAGCCTGAATCTCGGGGTCGAGATTCCTTTAAGGGGGGGAGGTTTGTAACATCCCAATTTTCAGAGCTTAAAAATCTTTTAATAGTTAGTAGGGAGAAAATTCACCATTTGGATTTATTTGCATTTAATTCCAAAGCTTAATATTGGACTTTATAACCAAAAACCTTTAATGTGAATAATCCCAACATGAACATTAGTCAAAACTATTTTATTTGGGTTCTATGTGCTCAGATATATTTTCTAGATTTTTCTAGAATTTTTCTGAGTTCATTTGCTATTTTCTATTGCTTATTTGAATTTCTGGTATTTTCTAAATTAGAAAACTATTTAAAATCTCGAATAGTCTCGGCCGCATCTCGCAGCCCATCTTCTCTTCCTGCACGCGCCCGCTAGCGCCCGGCCCGCACGGCTCGCCATCCGCCTCGCCGCAAGACGCGCCCGCCTCCGTGCCGCGTGACGTGTGGGCCCCGTGGCGTCAGTCGTCGTCTTCCTCGCGCCGTCGTCTTCCTCGCGAACGCCTGCGCCGTCCGCCATGTTTCCGAGCTCAAGCCCCGTACGACAACGCATCTTTTCCAACTGAACCCCTTCTAGAAAACGTGCCAAATCCTATCTCTAACCTCTCCGCGCCCGTTTCTGTTAGAATCCTATCCCGAATCTCACCCTATCCCCGGATTTCCAAATTCGGTCTCGTGTTCATCTCGGACTCGAATTGGGGATTCCCAATTCCGAGCCGCCCCGGCCCTATAAAAGCCACCCCGAGGTTCGCCAGAACTCCCTGAACCCTAAGCCACCACCCTCTTCCACCGTAGAGCCCTAGCGCCGCCGCGAGTCAAGATTTAGGGTTTCGCGCGCTCATTCTTCGTCGCTTGCGCCGCGCCATGGCGCGCGTGCCGACTTTGGGCACACCATCGGGTTCGCCACGCGAGGCTTACTCGGGACCCTTCGCGTCGCCAAAGCTCGACCGAGCCGTCGTCCGACAACGGCCGAAGCTCCGCCTCTCGAGCTCGCCCGCCACTCCGTGCGTTCGACCACCACGGCCCTACCTCATCAGTTCGCAATAGCAAGGGCTACACGCTGGTACCACTCACCCTCGCCGGCAAGCGCCGATCGCCGAGCGACCATCGGGTCGAGCGCCGTTGTCCGCATGGACAACGCGGCCGCCCACGTCGGTGCGGTGCCACCTCGTGCAAACGTGGAAGCCGTGTGTCGCCCGATCACGTCCACGCGTGCGCCCACGCGATCCACCGTTCGATCTAGCGTGCTCGGTAGACCAGTCCACCGTGAGTCGTGTCTCGGCGTGTGGGTCCCACATGTCGAGTTTTTCTTTTATTTCTTTTATTCCCGAAATTCCTTCGCTGATGTCAGCATTGCACAATAATCCGATTTTTCTTTAGATAAATAATTTGGAAAATCCAGAAAATCAAAATTAGGGTTTCTTTTTAGATTTAAACTTCCAAAGCTCATAACTTTTGCATCCTAACTCCGATTGAGCCCATTCAAATTTCTAAATTTGTCTAAATTCAAGCTCTATTTATATGAGATTTTTATTTAATTTTTGGAGTTTGTTTTGCCTCTGTTATTTATTTGTTTTGTTTGTTTGTGTCTCGTTTGCGAGTAGACATCGATTCGTCGGGGAATTTTGTGGAAGAAGGAGCACCTCAAGATCAAGACCAGTACATAGACCTTTTCCAAGGCAAGTCATACCTTTGATCATCTTGAACCCATTTTTCAAATTACTTTGTGTTAAATTATTGCATTCTACTTTAATTATTTATTTAAATGCTTTGGGCATATTTATTATCCAAATTGTTTTCACACCTTGGCCTTGTATGTCATATTTCCTTGTCACCCTAGATTGGTTATGAGTTGGTAATATTATAGCACCAACGTGGGTTGGTTAGATGCGAGTACAATTGCTTAGCCATGCTACGAGTCTCACATCTCATGTAAGTTGCAAATATTAATTATGACTAAGTGACTATGGAACTTTATGTAAAACTGTGTGCTATGTGTTGTTACTTCGTGATGGCATGTGTTGCACTAAAACCAACTGGGTGTTAAAGGATTTAGACTGAGGCAAGTGGTGGAGACTGTGTGACATGGTGGTCTATGTGATGGGAATGATGATCTTTGTGACTTAGTTAGAACATAGAAGTCTTGCCTTGGTCAATTAAGGACTTAACTTTGTGCGCCATTGAACTGGCGTTCATCAGCACGACCACATGCCCGTATGGGACGGCCTAACTTAGTAAGTTATGGATTCTCGGCATTGATGTTGGTGGATAGGTTAGGGTGTGTGACAGGTGGAGGTGTGACTACTTGGTGGTTGCATCGCGGGACGATTCGCCTTCCCCGTCCCGGTGGTGTGTTATACCAATTCTATGTGAGCCGGTATAGCGGTTTGTAAGCACACGGGAACGCCAATGTTTGAGATGAAGTTTTCGAACTGTTTTGTTACGATTGGTGCTTGCTACACTAGTTGTATCTTGTGGGTAAAGTGTACAACCTCTCCAGTGTTAATCAATCTATTCGAATAGCGCGTCATGATCATGGACATGCTCGGGATTTCACATGAGGGTAGTTTTCATAAAATGTGGGAATGGGAGTGTGTGACCTTAATCATATGGCTATGTGAAATAACTGCTTTAGTGTGTGTCTTTGTGGAAACAATCATTAAATTAATATTATCTATTTGTTTTGAATTATGTTTTCAATCTATTATTCGTATTCAATTGCAAATGTTGCTTTTATGCAAAAGAACCGAAGCCTTTTCTTTGGAATAAGCTCGCATCTATACATTGCATTCTCGTGGTATGATTTGCGTAGTACGGTTGTGTACTCACGCTTGTTGTAAAACTTGCGCCCAAACCTCTGTAAGAGGAGGAGTCTACGCCGCTCGAGGAGGAGTTTCACAAGGTCGATCGCTTGTTAAGGTCCGGATCCATCGGTTCGTGGCGAATTGGTGGGATCTACGCCGAGTTATTTTCGTTCATTCTTTGTTTTATTTCTTCGTTAGCCTGCGTGGCTTAATAAGTGTAAACTCGACCATAAGGTCAAAACCCTTATTTGTTATTCAAATTAATCGCTTACTTTATTTATCGCTTGTGTGGATCGATATTTACCTATGTTAACCTCGTGTGCACTAGCGTGATCCCGACTAGTGCAAGATACGCAGGGTTCGAATAATTGGTCCCGACAGTGACCAAGTCACTTGATAATGTAGTACTAAACCGAAAATTGTAAACTTATGTTTAATTATGTAAAGTTATGACTTGTATGTGAAAGATGCAATGTTGATTAAGGATATATGTGCAATGGTCACTGATCCTGGGAACCATTGTACGACATATATCCGGGGATCCCGAACATTAGATTTGATACTTGTTAAATTTATACTTTTAGCATGATCTTTAATAAAGGGGTAGTACTGTTCCTTGATTAATAATTGTGCTACAGTATAATTTTAATTAAGTACATTTCCACTATTCTGGGGTCTCTACAGCTGCTAAGCCTGATGAAGTAGACGATGCTACGATCAATCCATCTGCAGCTCCTATGTCACAACCCAAGGGTCACAAACGAGCTGGTGATGAACCAAAGCATAGTGTCGCTCTAGTGGGAAAGAAGATGCTAAGGGTGTGTGGCCTATTCGGCTGAAAGCTTTGTCACACATAAAACCTGCTCAACACTACCCCAAAACTCCTCATCTTGAGGGCCAAAGGGGCGAGTGGCGGTGGGAGGGAGGAGAGGGAGTAGGGGCGAGGGAGAGGAAGGTCCGGTACACGCCGCCAGCTGATTCATGATGACAAATCGGAAGAGGACGATGTTGTAACATCCCAATTTTGGGCTTGTGTTTCAAATGTAAGAAAACCAGTAGAAATTAAAACTTTTTCTTACATCATGTATTTATCACAGCCAAACAATTCTTGTACAAGGGATTATGGAAATACAATATCACAAGTCCTGCTTGATCCAAATTCTAGTATTCCAAAAATAATCTTGTCAAATCTTATGATCATCCTCTGGAAATATTTTTCCTAAGTTCTTGGGATGGTATGTGACCCCTCTGAAAAATTTCACAATTTTTAGAAATTGTTTGAATATTTTTAGGGCGATCAAACTTGTTTGACTTTCGGTCAAACATTAAAGCAGAGCCTTGCAGAATTTTTGGAGATTTATTCACAGTATAAAAACCTCTGAAAATTTTACACAAGGTTAATATCTGAGTTAGCAAGCTCCTGTAAAACTTTCATAATTTTTGGAGTTATTTTGCTACCTCAAATAAATCCTTCAAAGTCTCTATTCTAATTTTGAAGTCAAACCTAGTCTCACTATGCTTTGGTTCGAGTGGACTCGAGCTCGAAAGCAATTGACTCGGTCCACCAACTAAGCGCAGAGCCCTTCTTTAAAACGCGCGTTGATCTCAGCCTTTGGATCTAAATCGCACGGCCCGCGCGTGTAAGCGTTCGACCTTCGGTTGCATGCGCGAATGTCGCACCGTTAGATCTCCATCTAACCGCCCGATCCTCGAAACGCCGGACCCTCCGCTGTTGGTTTAAACTCGAGCCGTTGGATTAAGATCCAACGCCGCTTGTCCTCTGTTGTAAATCGCGTTGCGTGGGGCAACTGAGCTTTCATTTCTAATCCTAGGGTTTGCAATAGCCTACGTTGTGTTTTAAACCGCAGTGGCGTGGCGCTATCTCAGCCGTCCGATTTGAATCGTAGGGCTCTGGAACGCCCGAGCCTTTTGCGCTGGTCATCTTCAACCTCTAGCCGTGCGGGCACAGTAGGGGTGATGGGGTTGTCTTGTCGTGCTTCCTACAGCCACCCTAGTCAATAGTGTGGGTCGTGGGAGATACTTTCGGCCATGCCATGCCCTATTGCACCATCTATCATCTTTTCCTTGTCGGCCGCACCTTGTGCTCTGTGTTTTGCCGCCCGAAAGAATTGTGGTGCAAACCCTAATGCCTCCAATACCTTATAAGCACCCAAATCACTTCCTGGTATTCCTTTAGACCACCATCAAGCCCCACTCTCAGTATCGGAGCTTAACACCTCAAGAATGGCAAGTTGCCATTGTTGACCCGAAGAGCTCCATTGGTGTTCTTGGTGTTCCAGTGGTTCTCCTTCATGTTTCTTTGCCCTATCCTTATCTATTTACTTCCTTGAACATTTCCCTTACTTAATTTTGGATTTGATTCTCGTGAATTGTCCAATTTGGGGTTTGTTCAAATTC
The DNA here is from genome assembly GCA_036346255.1 of Ampelocalamus luodianensis. Classification (NCBI taxonomy): domain Eukaryota; kingdom Viridiplantae; phylum Streptophyta; class Magnoliopsida; order Poales; family Poaceae; genus Ampelocalamus; species Ampelocalamus luodianensis. Next base: position 48,554,097 of record CM070630.1, on the reverse strand, counting down.
GCCAAATTGGTCATCTTCTTCCTCACTCGGTGAGTGCTCCATTTTCTAATTACTTGCTCATGTTGCTTCTGTGGACCTTAATGAAGCTATATTGATGCTTTGGTATCACTCATTTGGCTCAGGGTGTCATTTTCAATCCTTCTTTTCCAAATCCGGCGAGCTTCCACCGTGATCAAGCATCTCCGGCCATCTTTGAAGCTTCTCTTCATCAAGGTAGCTTCTTATTAGTCCTTAGAAGCTTTGGCACCCGCTTCCTTGGACTGCAGCTGGGCTTTTCGCTATTTTCGCTTTAGCGAGAAAAGCTCCCATTTTCATTTTCCGCTAGCCGGCTTCTAGTCCCCACCCGCGAGAATGCCCCCATTAGGTTCGTAGTGTTATTGCGATTCCATTTTGGTTCTTGGTTGGCGCCGCCGCGGCCAGTGTCGCCGGCAACGAGCCGTTGAAATCGCTCGGGTTTTGCCGGCACAGAACTCCCGTTTTCGTCATTTGGTTAGGGCACATTAATTGCAAATCATTAGCTAATTAATGGTGTCTTAATCTATGTCGTTGGGCCACTGACCAGTGGGCCCAACCTTCTTAAATCATCCGCTGGCGCAATCCCGCGCTGTTCCGACATCATTAATGTTTAATCATTGATTAATTAATGTGTCGGCATTTAATCGCTGTCGGAATTTACCTCTGGGTCACTGACTTGTGGGCCCGAGGGGTTAAAATCAAATCTCAGAAGTCTTTAGTGTCTATTTAATGTTAATCATTAATGACATTAATTCTGTCCTAACCGCCACTCTTAGTCGTTGACATGTGGGCCCAGTGCACTGTGCACGTGGGTTAATCGTTCGCGGTTGTGACTCAAGGTCATTGACATGCGTGCCCCACGTGCCACAATCTCCTTTGAACTTCGATCTTTAGCCACCGTTCGCTTTTAGATCTGCGGCCCGGATCTTTGTATGCATTCGACCCTCCGATGCCTTGATCATTCTCGACCGTCGATCTTGCGATCAACGGCCGAGATCGTGTGCAATCGACCTTCCGACCGTTGGTGCGCTCTGGACCGCCCATCCGCGGATCTGCGGTTGAGATTGGCCCAAGCAACCGCACCGTCCGGATGCATACACTGCGTGAGCCGTTGGATCGTGATCCAGCGGTGGGCTCCGTTAGGTTTCATTGGCGTCTTGCTTTTTTCGCTGCGTGAGCCGTAGGATTTTAGATCGAGGTTGGAATTTGTCCACGTCTTATTCTATTATTTGAGTTTGTCTCAGATTTGGTAAGTAGTTTTTAACAGCGAAAATGTTATAAAAACTTTAGAAACTCATAACTAATTCATTTTAATCGCTTTTAGATAATCCCAACTGTAATAAATTGTGTTATCACTTAAGTTTATTATAAAAATGGATTTAAGCATGTTCCAGTAGCAGAAAATTGTATAACTAGAAATAACTTGATTTCTGTCATTTTGAATATTCCAGAAATAGTTTTAACCTTGAAAAATGCATATCTTTTCCTGTATAAATCCAATCTGTGCAAAATCAATTTTGTTAAATTCATCTGTTAGTATAGTTTCATATAAAATAAGATTTGAGCATGTTCATAATTCTGTAAAATGACTTGCATTAGATTTACAACTTAGAAAAATCATAAATAAATGTGTATAACTCCAAATTTAGTAAACTCAACTTTGCTGTTATTAGGATGTTATAATCTACCTGCTATAAAAATTTCAGACCTCAGATCATTCTAGAAAATTTCGCCATGAATAGTGCTAATTATTAATTAGGTTGTTGTGAGGCTGAGAAAGGGCATTTTGTCCATATCTTTTGCATGCTTAGTCCAAATTGCATGATTCTTGTTCCTGTCACTATGTAAAATCATTCCCTAGCTGTTGTGTAAATTTTATTAGATTTGGATGTGATTTGCTGTTGGAGTTTATTTGGTGTTCTTCGTTCTTATTTGCTTATCACCTTTCGCGTTAGGTTAGAAGATAATTTTATTGTCGATATTGAGCCACAAAGACCATCGATCTCGACTTCACCAGAACAAGCGGATGTAGCATTCATTTGATCATATTGTTCCTACTATTTTCAAATTCTAATATGTTGTTTGCAAATTCTATGTATGCATTGCTATGTTGTTTTAAACTATTGTCGATAGTTGGCCCACTAGATGCATTATCGGTAGGAAATGTTTATTCCTCTACCATCAAGCCTAGGTTACTTGTCGTGATTTCGGTTATTTGGATGGACCCTTGTCACTTAGTACTTTACGTGTCATTATGCTTAGCCATGCTTAGTTATCGGTAGAAATGGGCGGTTATCGACTCGTCGATAACCTTGATCACACAAACTGTTATAATATGTATATTTCAGCCTTGTGCTTTGTCTAAATTGCAAAACTAAAACTGAAAATGAAAACAATTTAGACTTTGGCACAATGGTAAGATGGTGTGATCTTTTGGGTGTGATTGGAATGGTGCCCGGGTCAATTAAGGACCGAGCTACTTGTTACACCAAACCTAGCATTTGTGCGTACTAACCACACTAGAGGATATGGGACCTCTCTTAGTTGAGTACTTTGGGTGTGTTAATTAATGAGTCGCGTGGTGGGTTGCATATTTGATTATATGCAACATGGACACGTTGTAGGAGAGGAGCACCGCCGAGGCGGTGTGTCCGCTCCACGTATGGGTCCTTGTGATCCATATTTCGTCGGCAGATCACTAAGGATTAACCCCCATACGTGTGTCTCTTGATTAGCATATTCCATTGGAAAGGATTCGTAGGACTTAGCCGTGCCGGCATACCAAAGGAAGTGTGCTTAATAGCTTGGCAAAAAGGCGGTCTGAAGTGTGGGTACATTGGTACACCCCTGCAGGGATTAAAACTATTCGAATAGCCTCGTCCTAGGTTATGGACACGCTTGGGGAAGTCTTTCAAGAGTTAGACTACAACCTTTTAAAATTTAAAACTTGATGGTGGTATGAATCAGGGATTCATGCTATGTTGTGATGGCTTTAGGGAAAGTCACTTCTAGGTGGATACTTGTTACTTATGTTTACTCGCTGTTATTTAAATGTTTTAAAAAAATAGATTTTACAAACTGCTGCTCAGTCTATTACAATATTGCAAATGAAACTTGGTTTGTGTGTCCAAAGAACCATATAACCACATTCCTTTGAATACAGCTTTCATGTAGCTATGTCTAGGCTTGTTACTCGTAAGTCTTGCGAGTACATTTTTGTACTCACCTGCATTGCTTGTGTTGTGCAGAGGATGATAGTGAGTCCGATGGACCTCACTTTTGTGAGTTGTCTTTGTGGCGGTTTAATGGGCGATTAGCTTGGCGCCTGATCGGTTGCCACTGGTGTTATGTGGCTAACCGGTCGTCTTTTGGTTTAAGCCATCTTATGGCAACTTTTGCTTCCGCTGTTACTTTTGCTATTTATGTCATTTGGCCGGTCGGCTGTTCTGTAATAACTTATATCATGTACGTCTTTTGGTAGACTTGTTATATTCTGTTGTATGGAAATGATGCATGCTTTGATTTGATGTATGTGTCTTTGCTTGTTCGGGAGGCACATGTTCATCGAGACGCAGATTATTCTATTTGTGATACTAGAACCGTGGAAGGTTAAGTATTACAAGTTTAATAAACAGGGGTCTCACAGAGTTTGTATCGTGAGCCATCTTGACTGTAGAAACCCCTAGCTTGGTCGTCCCTAGTATATTTTGAAAACTTACTTTCCAAATATCAAGTGCTTTCTTGAAAATCTTAAGTAAGTTCTCAGATTTTACTCCTCATCTATCTTAGTTTGCTCATCTCACCTTATTCTGAACTGAATTTGAAGGTTGAGTTTTCCTCTCATCTTCTTTCAAAAGATAGTTGTTTATCGAGTAGATTGGTTTTGGGTAAACCATGAGAGTTATAAAATGAAAGTGTGGGCTGTCTCGTGAAGATTAGAAGCTCCCGGAAACTACAAATTTCGGCCAGAAGCTGAATGGAGAAAATCTGGACAGCAAGCAAGATATTTCTGGACAGCTAGCATTTGAGTAGTAAAAGGTGCTGAAATGAGAGGTTAAGTCAACTAAAATTTGTGGGAATACACGGGTAAGAAGTGATATGAGATAGCTAAGTGTCTAACCCTTCTTTAGTAAATTTCTCACCCTGTTTCCTAGCTGTTTTTGAACAGAAGTTAATATCCTGAAATTTATCTTCCAGAAAATTGATTACTCGTCCTCCATACGAGTTAGTCATAATAGGAAGATGGTTGTTATCTTTGTGATCTTGCTGCAGCTTTATGTTGTTACTTGAGCTTTTAAAGATTGTTTTGTTCAGTGGTTAGTTGTTTTCTTTGTCTCCTGTTCCGGAGTTGTGTTTAACCTATTTTTGTGGAACAGGATGGCAAGAACCACCCGCAACAGTCAGCCGGCTGGTTCCGATGAGGAGCTTCCCCCTCCTCCGACCATGGTCGAGGTTACGGCTCGATCGAGCGGAATCGCATGGACCAGACCCGGATCTTGGAAGTCATTACGAGGAACACCTCCACTCCTGCTGGTGCTTCGGGATCTGGAGGTGGCGGCCACCAGTCTCGTGGTGGGCTTGCGGAGTTTCTCCGTACGCAGCCGCCTACTTTCTCTCGGTCTGAGGACCCTTTGGACGCGGATGATTGGCTGCGTCTTGTTGAGCGAAAGCTCAATATCGCTCGATGCCGGAGCATGAGCGCACTCTTTGCATCCCATCGGCTCGAGGTGCGGCACTCTCTGGTGGGAGAACTTTTCGCCATGCGGCCGCAGCCACGTTGTCTCGTGGGATGAGTTTCGATCCGCTTTCCGTCGGGCCCACATTCGGATGGCCTGATGAAGCTCAAGAAGGAGTTTCTTGCGCTTAGCAGGGGCGCAAGTCTGTCTCGGAGTATCTCACGAGTTTAATCATTTTGCTCGTTATGCTCCGGGAGAGGTGGCCTCTGATGAGGCTAAACAGGAGAAGTTCATGGATGGCTTGTCCGAGGAGCCGCAGGACAAGCTATCTATAGTGGACTTTGTTGACTTCCGTGCCTTGGTTGACAAGGCCATCGCCACCGAGCACAAAGCGAAAGCGCTGGGTGAATCCATAGCGCAAGTGGGAGGCCCATCGGTTTGCACAGCCGGCCTCACTGCGCCCCGTGTTGGGCGGCACGAGGGCTCGTGCTTTGGCTTCACCACCGCCGAGGCCGTCGGCGCGATCGCTCGTCCCCGCAGCGTGAGCCACCACGTGCACTGCGACCAAGAAGAGTTGCGCCCGCACCCGTGCGATGTTACTCGCCGCTGCAACAAGAAGGGCCACTATGCTAGCGATTGCCCTCGAGGATCGAGCAGCCCCTCGCCCTAATGGAGGACGCGGAATGGTCACACACCGACCGAAGGTGATCGAGAAGACCCGAGTGTCGGGAGTGGTCGAGTCAACCACATCTCGGCCGAGGAGGCTCGTGGAGGCACCCGGCGTTGTGTTGGGTACGTTCCTTGTTAGTTATCGTCTGCTGCGGTATTGTTTGACTCGGAGCATCACATTCCTTTATTTCGCGATCATTTGTTGTTGATTGTGACCTTCACTTTGTTCCTTTGGGGATTCCTTTGCTTATTCGCTCTCCGGGAGCGGAAATGAGAGCTGATCAAGAATGCCGGGGCGTTCCCATTAATATTGAAGGAGTGGAATTCTTGGCGAATCTCATCTTACTCGATTCGGCGCGCCTGGATGTGATTCTTGGCATGGATTGGTTGTCCCAACACTTGGGGCAAATTGATTGTGCCAGAAGATGGTTTTCCTCACTAGTCCTCAAAGCGAGCAAGTTGGGATTTCACGCATTGTGCAGGGGCCACATCTTTGTGCCCTGAAACTAAGCCCACCATGGAGATTCAGGATGTGCCCACGATCAGTGACTTTGTGGATGTCTTCCTCAAGATTTGCTCAGTATGCCTCGATTCGAGACTTGGAGTTCGTTATTGAGTTCTTGCCGATACCGCTCCAATTTCTAAGGCGCTGCATCGAATGCCTCCTAATGAGTTGGAGGAGAAGAAGCGATTGGGTGAGCTTCAAGCAAAAGGTTTCATCCATCCTAGCTCATCTCCTTGGGGTTGTCCGGTTATCTTTGTGAAGAAGAAGGACAAGACCCTGCGTATGTGTGTTGATTACCGTCCGCTTAATAAAGTGACGGTGAAGAACAAGTATCATTTGCCTCGTATTGATGATCTCTTTGACCGCTTGTTGGAGCTTGTGTGTTCTCCAAGATTGACTTGAGATTGGGGTACCATCAAGTCCGGATCGGTGAGGATATTCCAAAGACGGCGTTCACTACTCGTTATGGCCTTTACGAGTACACCGTCATGTCTTCGGCTTGACCAATGCTCCAGCTTTGTTCATGAATCTTATGAACTCGGTGTTCATGGAGTATTTGGATAAGTTTGTTGTGGTTTTCATTGATGATATTCTTATCTACTCCAAGAGTGAAGAGGAGCATGTTGAGCACTGCCATTGTTTTGGGCAAGCCGTGAGCATCACCGTATGCCAAGTTCGACAAGTGCAGTGCAGTTGAAGGAAGTGGCATTCTTGGGCCATGTTCTTTCAACAGTGGTGTAGCGATAGATCCTAGCAAGGTCGGTGATGTCCTATCTTGGGGCAGCCAAGTCGACCACCGATGTGAGGAGTTTCCTTGGTTTAGCGGGCTACTACCGCCGCTTTATCGAGAACTTCTCCAAAATTGCTAAGCCCATGACCGAATTGCTCAAGAAAGAAAAGAAGTTCGTGTGGTCTTCGGCTTGTGATTCGAGTTTTCAAGAACTCAAAAGGCGATTGACTTCAGCCCCAGTGTTTGTTCTCCCTGATGTGCATAAGAGCTTTGATATTTATTGTGATGCCTCTCGGCAGGGACTCGGTTGTGTTCTTATGCAAGAAGGCAAGGTAGTGGCCTATGCATTGAGGCAGTTGAGGCCTCATGAACTCAACTACCCTACCCATGATTTGGAGTTAGCGGCAGTGGTTCATGCACTCAAGATTTGGCGGCATTACCTTATTGGTAACCGTTGTGAGGTGTTTTCAGATCACATGAGCCTGAAATATTTGTTCACCCAGCCAGATCTGAACCTCAGGCAAAGGAGATGGTTGGAATTGATCAAAGACTATGATATGGGCATTCAGTACCATCCGGGCAAGGCTAATGTTGTTGCTGATGCACTCAGTCGCAAGGTGTATTGCAATACCTTATTACTTCAAGAGCAACAACCTACCCTTCTCGAAGAATTTCAGCGGCTTAATTTGGGATTGGTTGAGCATGGTTCCCTTGCTACCTTGGTTGTGCAACCAACCTTGGTGGATCAAATCAAGGCTGCCCAGCAGACAGATGTTGGTGTGATCCAAATCAAGCAGAACATCAAGAATGGGACAGCTAAGTGTTTCTCTGAGGATGAGCACGGTGTTGTGTGGTTTGGACAGCGCTTGGTGGTTCCGAAGGTCATGGAATTGCGGGAGTTGATTCTCCGCGAGGCCCATGACTCCCCTTTGTCTATCCATCCTGGAGCTACCAAGATGTATCAAGACCTTCGACAGAGATTCTGGTGGACTCGCATGAAGCGCGAGATCGCCAGGTTTGTTGCTGAGTGCGACGTGTGTTGTCGTGTCAAGGCGGAACATCGGCCCAAAGCAGCCTTCTTCGACCTTTGCCGCACACGAGTGGAAGTGGGATTCCGTTGGTATGGATTTCATCACCGGATTGCCCCGCTCACCAAAAGGGAACGATGCTATTTGGGTCTTGATTGATAGGCTGACTAAGGTGGCACATTTTCTTCCTGTCAAGACCCAGCTCCGTGTGAAGCCCTTGGCCGAGCTTTATGTCTCAAGGATTGTGAGTTTGCATGGTGTGCCACGAACGATTGTGTCAGATCGTGGTTCTCTTTTCACCTCTCGCTTTTGGCATAGTCTGCAAGAGGCGATGGGCACTCGTCTTTCTTTCAGTTCGGCTTATCATCCTCAAACTGATGGTCAGACGGAGAGAGTTAACCAAGTATTGGAAGATATGCTCCGTGCCTGTGTTCTTTCCTATGGAAAGAAGTGGGAGAAGTGCTTGCCGTTTGCAGAGTTCTCATACAACAACAGTTTCCAAGCTAGTCTTGGCATGGCACCGTTTGAGGCTTTGTATGGGAGGAGATGTAGAACCCCATTGAACTGGTCAGAAACTGGTGAGCGTCAGTTCTTCGGGCCAGATTCCATCAATGAGGCCGAAAGCCAAGTCCAGCTGATTCGTGAGCATCTGCGCGTGGCTCGATCCGAGCAAAAGAGCTATCGCGGATCGTCGTCGTCGAGAGTTGAGCTTTGAGCCCAATGACCGTGTATCTCAGGTCTCACCCTTGAAGGGCCATCGCGTTTTGGCATCAAGGGCAAGTTAGCTCCTCGTTATGTTGGGCCTTATCGCATCATCGAGAGGATTGGGCCGTTGCATACAGTTGGAGTTGACTTCAATTGAGGTGTGCACGACGTGTTCCATGTGTCACACTTAAAGAAGTGCCTCCGTGTTCCAATTGAGGAAACTCCGTTGGAAAATCTCGATGTGCAAGAAAATTTGACCTATCATGAGCATCTGTTCGTATTCTCGAAGAATCGAGCGGAGGACAAGGAACCGTGTCATCAAGTTCCTTAAGGTTCGATGGTCAAACCATTCGAAGATGAGGCAACTTGGGAGCGCGAAGATCGTCTTCGTGCAGATTACCCATCCTTCTTCTCGAGGTAGCGAGAATCTGGGTGAGATTCTTGTAAGGGGAGGTTTTGTAACATCCCAATTTTGGGCTTGTGTTTCAAATGTAAGAAAACCAGTAGAAATTAAAACTTTTTCTTACATCATGTATTTCCTGTTGTGCCAAACAATTCTTGTACAAGGGATTATGGAAATACAATATCACAAGTCTGTTTGATCCAAATTCTAGTATTCCAAAAATAATCTTGTCAAATCTTATGATCATCCTCTGGAAATATTTTTCCTAAGTTCTTGGGATGGTATGTGACCCCTCTGAAAAATTTCACAATTTTTAGAAATTGTTTGAATATTTTTAGGGGGCAGTCAAACTTGTTTGACTTTCAGTCAAACATTAAAACAGAGCCTTGCAGAATTTTTGGAGATTTATTCACAGTATAAAAACCTCTGAAAATTTTACACAAGGTTAATATCTGAGTTAGCAAGCTCCTATAAAAATTTCATAATTTTTGGAGTTATTTTGCTACCTCAAATAAATCCTTCAAAGTCTCTGTTCTAATTTTGAAGTCAAACCTAGTCTCACTGTGCTTTGGGTTCGAGTCAGACTCGAGCTCGAGCCAATTGACTCGGTCCAGTCAACTAACTGCACCGAGCCCTTCTTTTAAAACGCGCGTTGGATCTCAGCCTTTGGATCTAAATCGCACGGCCCGCGCGTGTGTAAGCGTTCGGACCTTCCGGTTGCATGCGCGAATGTCGACCGTTAGATCTCCATCTAACCGTCCAGATCCTCCGAAACCTTCGGACCCTCCGGTTGTTGGTTTAAACCTGAGCCGTTGGATTAAGATCCAACGCTCGCTTGTCCCTCTGTTGTAAACCGCGTTGTGACGTGGGGCAATCTGAGCCGTTCATTTCTAATCCTAGGGTTTGCAATAGCCTACGTTGTGTTTTAAACCGCAGTGGCGTGGCGCTATCTCAACCGTCCGATTTGAATCGTAGGGCTCTGGAACGCCCGAGCCTTTTGCGCTGGTCATCTTCAACCTCTAGCCGTGCGGGCACAGTAGGGGTGATGGGGTTGTCTTGTCGTGCTTCCTACAGCCACCCTAGTCAATAGTGTGGGTCGTGGGAGACACTTTCGGCCATGCCATGCCCTATTGCACCATCTATCATCTTTTCCTTGTCGGCCGCACCTTGTGCTCTGTGTTTTGCCGCTTGAAAGAATTGTAGTGCAAACCTAATGCCTCCAATACCTTATAAGCACCCAAATCACTTCTGGTATTCCTTTAGACCACCATCAAGCCCCACTCTCGATGTCGGAGCTTAACACCTCAAGAATGGCAAGTTGCCATTGTTGACCCAGAAACTCCATTGGTGTTCTTGGTGTTCCAGTGGTTCTCCTTCATGTTTCTTTGCCCTATCCTTATCTATTTACTTCCTTGAACATTTCCCCTCACTTAATTTTGGATTTGATTCTCAGGAATTGTCCAATTTGGGGTTTGTTCAAATTCGACCGAAATTGGTCATCTTCTTCCTCAGCTCAGGTGAGTGCTCCATTTTCTAATTACTTGCTCATGTAGCTTCTGTGGACCTTAATGAAGCTATATTGATGCTTTGGCATCACTCATTTGGCTCAGGGTGTCATTTTCAATCCTTCTTCTCCAAGTCCGGCGAGCTACCACCGTGATCAAGCATCTCCGGCCATCTTTGAAGCTTCTCTTCATCAAGGTAGCTTCTTATTAGTCCTTAGAAGCTTTGGCACCCGCTTTCTTGGACTGCAGCTGGGCTTTTCGCTATTTTCGCGCTTAGCAGTAAAAGCTCTCATTTTCATTTTCCGGCTAGCCGGCGTTCTAGTCCCTCACCGCCGGCGAGAATGCCACCATTAGGTTCGTAGTGTTATTGCGATTCCATTTTGGTTCTTGGTTGGCGCCGCCGCAGCCAGTGTCGCCGGCGACGAGCCGTTGAAATCGCTCGGGTTTTGCCGGCACAGAACTCCCGTTTTCGTCATTTGGTTAGGGCACATTAATTGCAAATCATTAGCTAATTAATGGTGTCTTAATCTATGTCGTTAGACCCATCGACCGATGGGCCCAACCTTCTTAAATCATCATTGGCGCAATCGTACCGTTCGACATCATTAATGTTTAATCATTGATTAATTAATGTGTCGGCATTTAATCATTATCGAATTTACCTGCAGGTGACTTGTGGGCGAGGGTTAAAATCAAATCTCGAAGTCTTTAGTGTCTATTTAATGTTAATCATTAATGGCATTAGTGCATCTAACCGCCACTCTTAGTCGTTGACATGTGGGCCCGGTGCTGCATTTGTGCACATGGGTTAATCGTTCGCGGTTGTGACTCAAGGTCAGCGACATGCGTGCCCGCGTGTCGGCATCTCCTTTGAACTTCGATCTTTAGCCACCGTTCGTTTTTAGATGCGGCGGATCTTTGTATGGATCGGACCCTCCGGATGCCTTGATCATTCTCGGCCGTCGATCTTGCGATCAACGGTGAGATCGTGTGTGCAATCGGACCTTCCGGCCGTTGGTGCGCTACGGACCGTCCATGCGCAGATCTGCGGTTGAGATTGGCCCAAGCAACCGCACTGTCGGATGCATACACTTTCGTGAGCCGTTGGATCGTGATCCAACGGTGGGCTCCGTTTAGGTTTCGCGCGCGTGCTTGCTGTTTCGGCAGCGTGAGCGTAGGATTTTAGATCGAGGTTGGAATTTGTCCACGTCTTATTCTATTATTTGAGTTTATGCGTATTTGGTAAGTAGTTTTTAACAGCTGAAAATGTTATAAAAACTTTAGAAACTCATAACTAATTCATTTACTTGCTTTTAGATAATCCCAATCGTAATAAATTGTGTTATCACTTAAGTTTATTATAAAAATGGATTTAAGCATGTTCGATGTGAGAAAATTGTATAACTAGAAATAACTTGTTTACGTCATTTTGAATATTCGAGAAATAGTTTTAACCTTGAAAAATGCATATCTTTTCTGTATAAATCCAATCATGCAAAATCAATTTTGTTAAATTCATCTGTTAGTATAGTTTCATATAAAATAAGATTTGAGCATGTTCATAATTCTGTAAAATGACTTGCATTAGATTTACAACTTAGAAAAATCATAAATAAATGTGTATAACTCCAAATTTAGTAAACTCAACTTTGCTGTTATTAGGATGTTATAATCTACCTGCTATAAAAATTTCAGACCTTAGATCATTCTAGAAAATTTCGCCATGAACAGTGCTAATTATTAATTAGGTTGTTGTGAGGCTGAGAAAGGGCATTTTGTCCATATCTTTTGCATGCTTAGTCCAAATTGCATGATTCTTGTTCCTGTCACTATGTAAAATCATTCCCTAGCTGTTGTGTAAATTTTATTAGATTTGGATGTGATTTGCTGTTGGAGTTTATTTGGTGTTCTTCGTTCTTATTTGCTTATCGCCTTTTCGCGTTAGGTTAGAAGATAATTTTATTCTTGATATTGAGCCACGACCATCATCGATCTGCACTTCACCGAACAGCGGATGTAGCATTCATTTGATCATATTGTTCCTACTATTTTCAAATTCTAATATGTTGTTTGCAAATTCTATGTATGCATTGCTATGTTGTTTTAAACTATTGTCGATAGTGGCCTACTAGATGCATTATCGGAGGGAAATGTTTATTCCTCTACTCTGAAGCCTAGGTTACTTCTTTGTGATTTGGGTTATTGGATGGACCCTTGTCACTTAGTACTTTACGTGTCATTATGCTTAGTCATGCTTAGTTATCGGTAGAAATGGCGGTTATCGACTCGTCGATAACCTTGATCCACCTAGCTGTTATAATATGTATATTTCAGCCTTGTGCTTTGTCTAAATTGCAAAACTAAAACTGAAAATGAAAACAATTTAGACTTTGGCACAATGGTAAGATGGTGTGATCTTTTGGGTGTGATTGGAATGGTGCCCGGGTCAATTAAGGACCGAGCTACTTGTTACACCAAACCAAACATTTGTGCGTACTAACCACACTAGAGGGATATGGGACCTCTCTTAGCTGAGTACTTTGGGCTGTGTTAATTAATGAGTCGCGTGGTGGGTTGCATATTTGATTATATGCAACATGGACACGTTTGTAGGAGAGGAGCACCCGTGAGGCGGTGTGTCTGCTCCACGTATGGGTCCTTGTGATCCATATTTAGTCGGCGAGATCACTAAGGATTAACCCCCATCGTGCGTCTCTTGATTAGCATATTCCATTGGAAAGGATTCGTAGGACTTAGCCCTGTAGGCATACCAAAGGAAGTGTGCTTAATAGCTTGGCAAAAAGGCGATGCAAGTGTGGGTACATTGGTACACCTGCGAGGATTAAAACTATTGAATAGCCTCGTCCTAGGTTATGGACAGGCTTGGGGAAGTCTTTCAAGAGTTAAACTACAACCTTTTAAAATTTAAAACTTGATGGTGGTATGAATCAGGGATTCATACTATGTTGTGGTGGCTTTAGGGAAAGTCACTTCTAGGTGGATACTTGTTACTTATGTTTACTGTTGTTATTTAAATGTTAAAAAAAAACAGATTTTACAAACTGCTGCTCAATCTATTACAATATTGCAAATGAAACTTGCTTTGTGCGTCCAAAGATCCATATAACCACATTCCTTTGAATACAGCTTTCATGTAGCTATGTATAGGCTTGTTACTCGTAAGTCTTGCAGTACATTTTGTACTCACTGCATTGCTTGTGTTGTGCGAGAGGATGATAGTGAGTCAGATGGACCTCACTTTTGTGAGTTGTCTTTGTGGCGGTTTAAGGGGCGATTAGCTTGGTGGCGGTCGGTTGCCACTGGGTGTTATGTGGCTAACCGGTCGTGTTTTGGTTTAAGCCATCTTATGGCAACTTTGCTTCATTGTTACTTTTGCTATTTATGTCATTTGGCGGTCGGTGTTACGTAATAACTTATATCATGTCGTCTTTTGGTAGACTTGTTATATTACATTGTATGGAAATGATGCATGCTTTGATTTGATGTATGTGTGCTGCTTGTTCTGGGAGGCACATGTTCATCGAGACGCGGATTATTCTATTTGTGATATTAGAACCGGTGGAAGGTTAAGTATTACAAGTTTAATAAACCGGGGTCTCACAGATGCTTAAAACAGTCTCACCGTAGGATCGGATGACAGCGATATGTACTGATCAATAGCCGTGTTTTTACTTCCATGTAGTAACACATTTACTGCCTTATCTTTATGTGTACTATTGTGTGACATTTGCCAACTGGAAAGAGAGCGCATTCTTCGGCTCATGTTGCTGGTTTTACTATTCTACAAGGGCTCTCTTACTAAAAATTGAAGGGATACGGGTTGGCTTGTAACCTCCCAATTTTCGGGTCTTTTTGAAATTCTCAAAATAAAAAGAACCAGTTGAATTTTTCTTGAAGTAATTAAAGCATAATTTGAAATTTCAAAAATTAAAATAATTTAATATGAACAAATCAAACTTCAATTAAATTCAAAACTGGTTTATTTGATTTTCTAGATTTTCCTGGTTTTTCTCCATGTTCTTTCGTTATTTCTTGGAGTTTCAGTTTATTTTATTTCTTTTCTGTTTTCCCAAAATTTCTTTTCTTTGTTGTGAAAATTATTTTAAATTAATTATTATAAAAGTGTTGGATTTCTTTTGGAGTTTCTACAATTATTTAAATCCAATTTTGAAATTCAAATTCCTATTCTCAATTCAAATCTCATCGTTAAATTCCAAATTCAAATTTTGTAATTTGAATTTCCCCACAAAACCGCTTGGCCATTTCTTTTTTTCCTTTTCCTTCTCCTTTTCCCTTCTTTCTCCTTCCTTTTTTTCCTGTTTTTCTTCTTTTTCTCTTTCTCTTTGTTTCCCCCTTTCTTTTCTTTCTTCTTCTTTCTCTGCTCTGTTCTTCTTCATCCCTGACCCCGCTGCCCGGCCTTGTCCTGACCGTGCCGCCCCTCATCGCCGGTGCCGCCCTAGTCACTACCGGTGCTTCCCACGCCCACCGCGCCCAGCACCACCCCCTTTCCCTCGGCTACGTACCCAGCTCGAGCCGCCAGCCACAACCGCCCGTGGGCCACCGCTTCTACTGCCCGTGCGTCGCGCACAAAGCCCCATTTCCATTTCCGTCTAAGGGACCATGACCCCATTACTATCACCCACATTATTATGTAACCATCAATTGCCTGCCACCATCATCACATGCTCTCAATTTTGCCATTTCCCATCGTCTTTCAATATCACTTGAAACCGTCGCTTTAATCCGCGAGCGTTCCCTATCGACTCAAGCGTCACCTTTGTGCTATATAAGGAGCATCGTGTGTCCCACATTCTCCTCTTCGATTCGCCCCAAACCTCATAGCCTAACTCCTCTCCATTTGGCCGAAACGTGCGACGCCACCTGCCTTCTTCTCCATGTCCGGCCACATCGCCTTCGCATTGATCTTCTTCTCCGTTGAGTTCTAAGTCGAGACGACCACATCGCGTCATGTTCTCGACCAAGTGCTTTCTATCCCCCACCTCAATTTTGAGTTTCCCCTTGCCAGAGTATGTCCTCGCCATCGCATCACCATCGCCACCGTCGGCCACTATTGCCGCACCTCCTCGCCCACCCCCACGCTTCCCCGACCCCGTCGGCCGCTTCCCTCACTGCCGTGCACCCCGTGCTCCCACCACCTTTGTAACACCCCAGCTCCACATGAGCCTAGAATGCTACAAGAATTAAACTAACTAGAACCTTCTATAAATTTTTAAATGAGAACTTCCTTTGTATGAACAACAAAATCGAGGTATCAACAGATGATCATGGCATTTATTATTATTTCTATAATCCAAGTCTTTCATGCATATAAAATAATCGTTCGATTGTAAACAATTAACATCATTCTCATAACCATGAATAATCCAACAACCAACATCATAAAACATCCATAGATAGTCTCCACACAGTTATTTATTCCTAAGTGAAACCAAATAGCAATTGCATGAATGTTGTGAGGTAGTGCGTGCTTTCCAATGCCTACTCCCTCCCATGCATGACGTTCTTGCCAGAAGTACCTATAACAAGACAAAACAAGGGTGAGCCATACGACTCAGCAAGTATCAACAAGGTTGCAACATTCATATAGATATAACATCTAAAAACAACTTTATTCAACACCATTAAGACATTTCAAATATTTAAATGATGATAATGCTATGCACTCTTTGATCTTTATCTCGTTTCGCATTTTACCGGTAATGCGGGGTATTCATCCGTCAATGAATACCCATGCACGTGCCTCTAGCACGGGGACAAGAGCCTATACATCACATGTATAGGGATCTTTGCCGTCATCACAATGACGGGGACCTCAGATCCATTGCCCACATTCCATGAATGCGGGGACCTCAAGCTGTCATTACATATGACGGGGACCTCAACATTGTACTCTTGGTCACCACGTGACCAAGTCTCAAATGCTCCAACATGCATAAGAACTACAACATCATTTTTCCAATATCATAACTCAATATGTAGTCGAGGTATGTAAACAATAGCATCATGAAGGAACCTTAAGCGTAACTCGCAAGCATCAACACAACTAGAATCATCTCTAAAACACATTCACATGGCAATGATGAACAATACACCCTCAATCATGACATGCAACCAATACTACACATAAACCGAATACTTGCCTCAACGCGCGAGAAGCGGACGCGAAGTGGGTCTTGCCCTTGGAATCTCGCTGCCACTGGACAAGTAGATAACCCCAAACTAAGAATAGCATTGGACCAAAATCATACATCACATTACAATCGAAATCGCTAATCTTCTTATCACGTCTAGCTTTTCTAATTTCTAGCGATCGGTCACTGCGGACAGCAGACTTCAAAAATTCATAACTTTCTGCTCAGGAGTCCAAATAGGAAGATCTTGGACAATCTGAAAAGGTAATTGAAATGTATAAATAAACTTAGTTGGGAGACCCTCTGATTCGGCCATCTACCAGACCTACCAATCTATTTAATCGAGCAAACATTTCACGTCGGGTTTCGGACAGCGACAAAGAAACTATCATAACTTTCTCTACGTTCGTCCAAATTCAGTGATCTTTAGCTTTCCTGAAAACTAAGAGGATTAGCCTCATTTTTCGTTATGGTGAGACCCTCTGGAAACCCCTCTAAATAAGCGCTTCTATCAGGTTAACTAACACTAGCAAATCTGCTTCTCTCCGTAAAACACGAAGTACTAATAAATTCATAAGTTTGGCTACCGAAAAGGGGTGCTCTCCCCCCTTGGCCGGCCACACTTGGACCTCTATGGGCCAAGCCCAGGCCCAGGATGAGGTGACAGTTGCATAAACCCCCCTCTCAAGCTGATTATTTGAGTAACTTCTAAAAGGTCCTTCCGATACTCCATCGATTCTCTCGGCGATTAAACTTTCCCGACTAGGCGTTGTAACACTTTTGAGTATTACATTCTACCCCCTAAACAGGATTTGACCTCGAATCTAAACTCCAAACTTCAAGAGATAAACCGAGATCGAAACTTAGCAACGAGTGCGCTTTGAGATGAACAAACCGGATAAAGCTCACGCATGCGAGACTCAGTTCCCAAGTGGCCTCCTTTACTGTCTGCTGCGACCAAAGCACCTTAACGTGCTTCAAAGTTTTGTTCCTCAACTCTTTTCTCGATCTTTCGCATCTGCACGGTTTAGACTCAAATGTCGGATCTGGTCAATGGTTAGGGTTCTAATGAAACATGATGCTCGGATCACGAAGGAACTTCCTCAACATAGACACATGAAAAAGCGTTATGCACTCCTCGCATAGCCTCTGGTAGGTCTAAGCGGTATGCCAACTTCCGTCCGAGCCAAGATCGTGAATGGCCCAACGTACCTCGGGCTAAGCTTCCTTTGGTACCGAACGACAACACCTTTAGTGGGGACACTCTCGAGAGCACCTGATCTCCCACTTCAAATTCCAAGTCTCTTCTCACATCCGCATAACTCTTACATGCGCTTTGAGTCGCTAATAGATTCTGCTCTCACGGGGCCACTTGTTCAACCGTCTTTTGCACCCGATCCGGTCCCAAAGCGCCTTCTCACCCACGGCTTTCAAGCAAAGAGGTGACTGCACTTACGCCCATATAAAACCTCAAACGGAGCGGCTTTTATGCTCGAATGATAGCTGTTATTGACGCAAACTCGCCAATGGCAATTGATCCTCCCAACTACCTTTCCAAGACGGGACACATGACCTCAACATGTCCTCCGGGGTTTGAATAGTGCGCTCTGTCGCCCATCACATGCGAGGATGGAAAGTTGTACTCAGTGAGTCGCGTGCCCAAGGCACTCTGCAAACTCTCCCAAAACTTGGATACGAACTTGGCATCCACATCGAAATGATGGTCTTTGGCACTCCATGCAATCTCACAATCTCCCGCAAATAGATAGGAGCCAAATCACTAGCTAAATTAGTAAGTGCGGATGGGAATAAAATGTGCGATTTGTTGAATCGATCCACTATAACCCAAATCGCATCCTTGCCTCGCGTGAGCGAGGCAACGCAACAACAAAATCCATAGAAATATCATCCCATGGCCATTGGGGTACCTCCAAAGGCTGCAATAATCTGCGCAGACGTTTATGTTCACCTTCACTGTGACAAACACCACAAGAGGCTACATAATTGGCAATATCTACTTTCATTCTTTCCACGTAAATTTCGCTTCAAATCACGGTACATCTTCGTCTCTCTGGATGAGCGATACTGAGTGCGATGTGCCTCCTTTAAGATGTCATCCTTAACTCCCCGCTACGTGGCACATAATCGTCTCTTGAATCGCAATGCTCCACACCCATCAAACTAAAATCTCCTTCCTTGCGAATTGGGCGTCTCTTGACTCTTTGCAATAACGGTCACTCTGTTGTGCTTCGCACACGCTGCGAATAGTGACTCTAAAATCAGCTGGATCTCAAAGATGAGCCGAACACGCATAGCAATAAGATATCGCCATGCGGTCAAAATCCGCAACTAGACAATCCATGCGTAGGTGTCGCCTTGCGACTAAGAGCATCGACCACCACGTTGGCTTTGCACGGATGATCTTGAATCGTGAGATCATAATCCTTGATCAGCTCTAACCACCTTCTACGCCTTAGATTCAGTCCTCTGCGTAAAGATGTATTTCAAGCTTTTGTGATCGTAAAGACATCACAAGACTCACCATAGAGATAATGCCTCCAAAGCTTCAAGGCGAACACCACCGCACCAATTCTAAATCATGTGTTGGGTAGTTCTGCTCATGTTTCTTGTTTTGCCTAGACGATAAGCGAACCTTACCATCTTGCATGAGCACACACCCCAACCCAACTCGAGAAGCATCGGAATAGGCTGTGAATCGCTTCCCCGGCTCAGGAATAGTGAGAACAGGTGCAATCACAAGCTTTTCCTTCAAAATAAGAAAACTGTGCTCACACTCCTCATCCCACGAAACTTCACATCTTTCTGTGTGAGCACGGACAACGGCCGCAATTATGGAGAAATCACGCACAAAACGCCGATAATAGCCCGCCATACCAAGGAAGCTTCTCACTTCTTTGGCGTTAGTCGGCCTTCCCAGATCTACCATGTGGATATTTTACTTGGATCAAGCGATATTCCCTTATCATTGATAACATGCCCCAAGAATCCCACCTCGGACATCCGAACTCGCACTTTTAAGCTTGGCATAAAATCTATTTTCTCTTAACGTCTCCAACACCATCCTCGGATGACGCTCATGCTCAACCGGTCTTGAATAGATCAAGATAGCATCAATAAAGACGACGACAAAATCATCCAAATACTCATGCAACATCCTGTTCATAGTCTCCATGAAAGCGGCGAGGGCATTCGTTAGTCCAAAAGACATAACTTTAAATTCAAAGTGCCCATACCTTGTAGAGAACGCCGTTTTCTCGATATCCTCTTCTCGGACGGAATCGATTATAGCCCATTGAAGGTCTATCTTTGAAAATACCTTTGCCCCACTCAAGCGATCAAATAAATCTTCAATACGGGTAAAGGGTATTTATTCTTGATGGTGTTTGGTTGAGTGCAGTAATCGATACACATGCGCCAACTACCATCCTTCTTTTGGTAAATAAAACCGAGCTCCCCACGGAGATATGCTAGGTCGAATAAGATCCTTCGCCCTTAATTCATCCAATTGCTTCTTTAGTTCCTCTGGAAAGGGCGTGCTGACGGTAAGGGTCATAGAAACCGGTCGGGCACGGTACTAAATCAATTCGAACTCCAGGGCGTGGTGGGGCATCCCCGCAACTCACTGGAAAAACATCTAAGAATTCTCGAACCACCGGAGTTAATTCTGCAGTCAAAGAGGAACTCGACTTTCCCACCAGAGACAAAAGAAACCCACTCTTCGCGGCTCGACTACCAGGAAACAGACTAGCCAGCACGCAAAGAGAGTAAGAAGGGGCACTCCCCTGAAATACTACCTCCTGCCCAGAAGGTGCTTGCAAGGTTACTGTCTTCCAGAAACAGGATATAACCGCTCGATAGCTATGCAACCAGTCCATACCCAGAATAACATCAAACGGCTCCATCTTCATGACCATTAGATTAGCAATGAATTCTTCCCCATCCAAGGAGATCACACAACCAGGACAAACTGTGGAGCTAGAAAGGATTCCCCCAGGAGAGTTAACTAAAACTGACTGAGCTATAGACTGCAAACTCAAATTGGCCCTGCTAGCAAACTCTAACGATACAAAAGAGAAAGTAGCTCCAGAATCAAAAAGTACAAATGCCTCCACTGAGTCCACTAGGAGCGTACCTGTCACCACATCGGGACGACCTACCGACTCTGCCGTCGGCATAGCATAAGCTGCTTCTTTGGGCGGAAGGAGCCCCAACACACTGGTATGGGGTGCGGCCGCAGGAGTCTTGAAGGTGCCATGGCGGAAACGGTGCCACGAGGACCGGTGGCCAAAGTGCCACAGCGGTGGAATACCCCGGGATAAGGAAGATAAGGCTGGTGACCCAGGTCGAGTAGGAGGGCCGCTAACATCTGCATCAACCCGGGATGAAGCCGCACGCTCTGGGCCGCGGCAATGGGTGGCTCCCACTTGATCACACCGGCGATTCGCCGACAAACCAAAGCCTTGTGGCCCTCCGACCACAGTGGCGACAAGAACCCGACCAAGAACACTCAAGCACGATGCTCATTACCACACTTGAAACACTTCATCCCCTTCCACGGCAGGACGCAATCTAGGAGCACTTTCGCCAAGGTCGAAAAGAAGAGGATACTGTGGCTCTGCGGACTTGGACTTGAAAGAATTTGCAGGCCTTGAACTTCTTGTAAACTGGTTTCAATGATGACCCACTTCCTCCCCAAAACTCTTCTTATTGCCACTGCATCCTCTGGACCATGGTACCTCCTGCACAGTAATTCTTCCCAAGCTGCATTTCAAGTTCCATGCCCAGAGCTTGCTCTACCGGGAGCTAAAGTCACGCACTCCAAAGTGCCCAAAACACTGGCGAAACTCATGCGAGACCTCTACGAAATCTCTTGGCCTTCTCCACCTCATCGTTAGCCACCGTAGGAACAAAGCGGATCGGGTTGTTAAAACCCGCCTCATATTCCGACATCTTGTCATCTTGCCCCTTGTAGCTTTGCAATGAAACCTCCATCCTCTCCACAAACGAGGCAGATAAAACCTCCTCCGAATTGCTCCACAAACAACTCCCAAGTGCTGGACCATGGGCGAAGTCCTAGCTGTCGGGACTCCTTCCCACCGATATCTGCTGCCCCTTGAGGAAGGCGACAAGCTGCGCCCTCATTTTCAAGTCATCCCTAGAGCTCCAAAATGCCTCTCCATGTGTCGCAGCCGATTAGGCGCATCAATCGGCGTGCGACCGTCGAAGGTGTCCAACCTCAAAGCATTCCATCGGTGTAGCCCCATGGCAAGCGCCGCGAGAGGCTGCGCAGAGCCACCATGGGAGCGACGCGAGCACCGTGGCGGGCACGATTCTCTTGCGCTGCGGATGCAACCTCTTCCTCGACCCGAGACTAGCCTCCCGGCACTGAGTTACGAACTTCCGGCGGGGCATTGCTCCTCGCGGCACCCACGCCACGACCACGACCACGGCCTCCACCCTTGCCATCTCTAAACAATCACAAACATGACAAAATAATTTAAACAATAAGCACAACGATCAACTAAAGCACAAGTCAAACTATAATATCAACGGAAACGTAAATGCAATGCAAAACCCAACCCACCCATCAGGCTTAGTGTGTCAAAATTAATGTTTCACTAACCACGGACCTACTGACCGCTCGATACCAATCAGAACACCCTGACTCCACATGAGCCTAGAATGCTACAAGAATTAAACTAACTAGAACCTTCTATAAATTTTTATGAGAACTTCCTTTGTATGAACAACAAAATCGAGGTATCAACAGATGATCATGGCATTTATTATTATTTCTATAATCCAAGTCTTTCATGCGTATAAAATAATCGTTCGATTGTAAACAATTAACATCATTCTCATAACCATGAATAATCCAACAACCAACATCATAAAACATCCATAGATAGTCTCCACACGTTATTTATTCCTAAGTGAAACCAAATAGCAATTGCATAAATGTTGTGAGGTAGTGCGTGCTTTCCAATGCCTACTCCTCCCATGCATGACGTTCTTGCGTAAGTACCTATAACAAGACAAAACAAGGGTGAGCCATACGACTCAAAGAAGTATCAACAAGGTTGCAACATTCATATAGATATAACATCTAAAAACAACTTTATTCAACACCATTAAGACATTTCAAATATTTAAATGATGATAATGCTATGCACTCTTTGATCTTTATCTCGTTTCGCATTTTACGGTAATGCGGGTATTCATCCGTCAATGAATACCCATGCTCGTGCCCTCAGCACACGGGGACCAAGAACCTATACATCACATGTATAGGGACCTTTGCCCGTCATCACAATGACGGGACCTCAGATCCATTGCCCACATTCCATGAATGCGGGGACCTCAAGCTGTCATTACATATGACAGGACCTCAACATTGTACTCTTGGTCACCACGTGACCAAGTCTCAAAATGCTCCAACATGCATAAGAACTACAACATCATTTTTCCAATATCATAACTCAATATGTAGTCAGGGTATGTAAACAATAGCATCATGAAGGAACCTTAAACGTAACTCGCAAGCATCAACACAACTAGAATCATCTCTAAAACACATTCACATGGCAATGATGAACAATACACCCCTCAATCATGACATGCAACCAATACTACACATAAACCCGAATACTTGCCTCAACCGCGCGAGAACGGCGGACGTGAAGTGGGTGCTGCCCTTGGAATCTCGCTGCCACCTGGACAAGTAGATAACCCCAAACTAAGAATAGCATACTGGACCAAAATCATACATCACATTACAATCGAAATCGCTAATCTTCTTATCACGTCTAGCTTTTCTAATTTCTAGCGATCGGTCACTGCGGACAGCAGACTTCAAAAATTCATAACTTTCTGCTCAGGAGTCCAAATAGGAAGATCTTGGACAATCTGAAAAGGTAATTGAAATGTCTAAATAAACTTAGTTGGGGAGACCCTCTGATTCGGCCATCTACCAGACCTACCAATCTATTTAATCAGAGCAAACATTTCACGTCGGGTTTCTGGACAGCGACAAAGAAACTATCATAACTTTCTCTACGTTCGTCCAAATTCAGTGATCTTTAGCTTTCCTGAAAGCTAAGAGGATTAGCCTCATTTTTCGTTATGGTGAGACCCTCTGGAAACCCCTCTAAATAAGCGCTTCTATCAGGTTAACTAACACTAGCAAATCTGCTTCTCTCCAGAAACACAGAAGTACTAATAAATTCATAACTTTGGCTACCGAAGTCCGAATGACTTGATTCTTGTCGGCAATGAAAGGTAACTACGATAGCTACAACTTTCTAGGAGACACCCAGACCCAAATCTGCCTCTAACCTAATCAAAGCCGACAAACTTCACCGCTGCAGAATATCGACGAACTGACATCCGAAAATTAGACAACTAGAAAAAGACCTAAAGCAAAGAACCACGAGTTACCCTTGCCGAAACAAAGAGAGTACACAGCGGGGATGATGACCACCATGCTTCCGCTGCGGATCCCTTCTTCTCCCTCTTCTTCTCTTCTCTTCTCCCTCTCCTTCTTCTTCCTTCTCTTCCTTTCTCCTTCTCCTTCCTCCTTGGCCGGCTGCAATGGAGCTCCTTCTCCTCCTTGGCCAGCAGCAATGGAGGTGGTGGGGGAGTGGAGAGGGGCGCAAGGGAGGGTGGAGGGGAGGTGGAGAGGGGAGAGGGGTGGCGGCCGGTTGGGGGTGGAGAGGAAAGGGAAGGGAGGGTGCGGCTAGGGTTTGGGGGGAGAAAAGGGGTGCTCTCCCCCCTTGGCCGGCCACACTTGGGCCTCTATGGGCCAAGCCCAGGCCCAGGTTGAGGTGACAGTTGCATAAACCCCCCTCTCAAGCTGATTATTTGAGTAACTTCTAAAAGGTCCTTCCCGATACTCCATCTGATTCTCTCCCGAGCGATTAAACTTTCCCGACTAGACGTTGTAACACTTTCGGAGTATTACAACCTTTGCTGCCGCGCTGCCAGAACGTCATAGTCCCGTGTGCCAGCGCCGCCCATGCGCTATCCCCGCCGCCGGCGCCACCACCGACCGCCTTAGCCTGCGCCGCCACCTCCCATCACCTCTACGCGAAGTCGTCGACCCATGTTCGCCATCACCATCAGCTGCCTCACCTCCCCTCACCGGCACCACTGCCCAACCCGTGCGCCTGGAGCCCTGCTCTGTATTCCCTTCTTTAGCACTTGAGGTCACTTACATGTGGGACCCAATGGTCAGCCTATTTCTTTTAATCCTTAATTCTTAAATGGAATATTCCCCCTCTTTTGCTTGGAATTTCCATGTCCGATAAACTTCTGCATGTTCATTCTCCTTCACACGAACTCCGATTTCATCGATTCTGTTCCTAAATTCATAATATTTCTTTTGTTAATAATTTTATAATTTTTAGATTTTATTTGGATTTTTGTTATTTGTCTCATTTTGCGCGTATAGATTCCGACGTTTCCCAAGCTTTCATGAACCAGTCTGCCGAAGTATGACTATCCTTCAACAAAGGCAAGTCGTAGATATTTGATCATGTTGTATCCATTATTACAAAATTATATTGTTTTATATCAACATGCATGCTAATTTTGTGTCAATTATTTTCGGGAGTAGCTAATTACCTAATTGACTTTATGCCACCTTGAATATTGTGAATGTCGCGTATCCTTTGACTCCATAGGAAGGGTTGATATTAGTTGGACATATTTGTATTACCAACATGGGTATCATAGAGATGCTTAGTCATTCTTAATTACGATGGGCTCATTATCACAAGTGCAATAATGTTAAATTTGACTCAATGATATATGGAATTGTGGTGTGATGTCATTGTCATGCAACTGTGGTGTGAGGTCACTGTTGTACTGATTGTGGTGTGATGCCGCTATAATAAAAGTTTGTGCCATGGCAGGGATTGTCATTGGTTTAGGTGAACAAAATGATTTATACTCGGGCGAGTGATCGTGCAATAAAGGGGGTGCATGGGACACTTTGTTTTGGATGAGATAGTCTCACCTGAGTAATCACTAAGGATTGAATCTTGTGCACCATTGATTTTGGCCTTACCGTACAACCACATGTCCAGTATGGGATGGACCTGGCTAATTAATTAGTAATGTCTTGATTTTAGTTCTACCATGTGTGGTGTGGGTTCTGGAATTTACGGGTAGATTCACAAGGTGCAATGATGAGGGCATGACCCTTATGGATACAACCATATTTGCTATACTTACTGTTCCAAGTATAAGAGCTCGTACGCTTTACTTAAATTATCAGGTGAGCTTGTTTTTAGGAGTGTCTTTATATTATATGAACTATATGATGCTACCTAATGATATATATATATATATATATATGTGTGTGTGTGTGTGTGTGTGTGTGTGTGTGTGTGTGTGTGTGTGTGTGTGTGTGTGTGTGTGTGTGTGTGTGTGCAGCACCATGTCACTTTTGGTCCAAGACAACCAAGCAGTTCGAGTTGGACCTATTTTGGAATCCAGTTCGGCCTCCGGAATCAGCCCGATAACACCAACTTAAAATAGGCATAACTTTCACATACGAAGTCTGTTGGAGGTCCACGAGTACTTGATTGAAAGCTTATTTCGTCCTCTTTCCAACGGATCCAGTCTCACCTCCAAATTCCATCTGGACTGATCGCAATCATCAAAAGAAGATGTCATATCACTTGTTTGGGCCAATCTGGACTTTGTAATCATACTGAACTTGGCCCATCTGCCGGCGGGCCACCTGGGGTGTGGTTACTGTTCACATGAACATTACCCATGAGTTTTAGTCCCACCTCACTATTTCTTTTAGATTTGTGGTTCCTCATCCCCTATTTAAGGAGGACGCACCCCCTCTAGTTTTCTTAGATTTTGTTTAGTTAAAAGTTAGACCCCCCAACTCAACCTCCAGGCTTGACCTAAATGTTATGTTCATTTGACCGGTCCTCTTTGAGCTCTATCTCTGACTGGTGGGACCTCCCCGAGCCTGTTCTTCTCCTTCCTCGCGCACGAGCGCCATGACAGAGGAGTAGAGCCTTGTCACATCCCACTCGTCCCCGTCAACGGCTCCTTTGCTACTAAGCATTAAATGTGCGCCAGAGCTTTCCTCCAAAGTCTCCCTTTTACCTGCCCCCGTCACTTCAAGAGTGCCCTTGGCAGGAGCTTTTGACTGAATGCACCCGTGGGGCATTGCCATTGCTTCTCTTTGCTCTTCGGCTATAAAAGGTCTCCCTGAGCTTCTCCGTAGCTTCTTTTAGTGTAACATCCCAATTTTGGACTTGTGTTTGAAATGTAAGAAAATGAGTAGAAATTAAAACTTTTTCTTACATCATGTATTTCCTGTATGTTATAAACAAATCTTGTAAAAGAAAGATAGGAATGCAAAGACACAAAGTCTTTTGATGCAAAACCTTGTCTTTCAAAAAACTTTCTTTTCAAAATTTTGTGATCATCTCCTGGAAATATTTTTCCTTAGTTCTAGGGTTGGTGTGTGACCCCTCTGAAAAATTTCACAATTTTTAGAAATTGTTTGAATGCTTTTGGAGGTCAGTCAAACTTGTTTGACTTTTAGTCAAACCCTATTCCAGAACCTTGCAGAATTTTTTGAGAAAATGCACTTCATAAAAAACCTCTGAAAATTTTACACAAGGTTAATATCTAAGTTAGCAAGCTCCTGTAAACATTTTAGAATTTTTGGAGTTGTTTTACTACCTCAAATAAATCCCCAAAGTTCAGCTCAAAATAAAACCCTAAAACTAAACTCGGGTCTGAGTCAGACTTGGGCTCGAGTCAAACCTGAGCCCAAGTCCTTTGACTCGGTCGGACCTAGCCGCCCCGTTCTGAGCCGTTGGATTAAAATCCAATGCTCACGATCTCCTCTGATGTTTTAAACCTCAGGAGCTTTGAGCAATCTCAGCCGTTCGATTAAAATCCAACCGCTCACAATCACCCTAGCTTTCTCTGGTCATCTTCTTCCTCACGCCGTGCACAGCACAGTGGGCGGCATGGCCTGGTCAAGTCTTGCTCCCTCGTCAACCTCTCTCTGGTCGGGCATTTAGTGCATGCGGCTCACTTTCGGCCGGAGACATGCCCTACCCTGCACCCCATCATTTCTCTTTTTCGGACCATGGCAGTGCTATGGACCTAGCTCACCCGAAAAACTCGTTTTGTTGCCAAACCCTAATCCTCTAGCTTTTTAAGCTCCCCAAAACCCCTCCTGGTACTCCTTTACACCACCCCTAGCTATTTATTTGCTTGTGGAGCTGAAAATACCAAAATTACCAAAACCACCATTTTCGGCCATGAAGCTCCATTGTGAATCTTGATGCTCCAATGGTTCTTCTTCAAATATTTTTGTCCCTTTTTGAGCTCCTTATTGCCCTAATCATTTCCCCTAACTCAATTTTGGGTTTCATTCACAGGAATTGATCAATTTTGAGTTTGGATCTTTTTCGGCCGAATTCACCCCTTTTCTTCTCCAGCTCCGGTAAGTGGTTCATTTAGCAATTACTCGCTTTTGGAGCTCCTCTGAGCTATAAGGAAGCTATATTGTTGATCTAGTCTCACTCATTTGCCCAGATCATCATTTTTCACTTCATATTCCTCGGCTCCGGCAAGCTCCACCGTGGTCCAAGCTCCTCCGGCCATCTTTGAAGCTCATCTTGGTTGAGGTAGCTTCTTATTAGTCCCTAGACGCTCTGGCACACGCTTCTTTGAACTGCTGTGGAGCTTTTGATCATTTTTCGCTTCGGCCGATTTTGTCACCGTCATTAATGTCCAGCTAGCTGGCGTTGTGGACCGTTGCCGCCGGCGAGGTCATCACCATCGGGTCCACAAGGTTATTGCGAACCCATTTTGGTACTTTGTGGGCGCCGCCGTGGCCGGAGCCGCCGGCGACAAGCCGTTCTTTGCCGCTCGGTTTTTGCCGGGCGGGAGTCTCTCGGAGCCGTTGTCATTAGGACATCATTAATGGCTAATCATTGTTAATCAATTGTAATGATTGATTAGAAATTAATGGCGGTCTTTAATTTTGCGTAGTTGTCACTGACTGGTGGGCCCGATCATTTAACCCCCCCCCCCCGTCGGCTCTATTCAATGCCTTAGGACATCATTAATGATTAATCTTTGTTAATTAATGCTTAGCCTTAAATGGTTGTCAGAAATGACTCCATGAGTCACTCCCATGTGGTCCCGTAGGCCTTAAACCGCAGTCCCAGGGTCATTAGGACTAAATTTGAGTTCATTAAATGCTAATCATTATTAGCAATTAATGGTTGTCCGAAATGGGCTTTTGTGCCACTGCCAGGTGGGCCCTCAACCACTTAAACCCCCTCTGTGCGAAATCTTTAGGACACATTAATTGCTAATCATCACTAATCATTGGATTTGTAATTAATTACTGTCCTAAATAGCCCTCTGTATCGCTTACATGTGGGCCCGCGCATTTAAACCTCTCTGCACGATCAAAACCCACCTGTGCTATATGCGCGTATCGTGGACTGTTGATCTGGAGATCAACGGCCCAGATCTCCGCGAACTTTTGGGTCCCCGAACGTCTAAGTCATTAGGGACCGTCAGATCTAGATCAACGGCCTAGATCTGAGTGGCCGTTCGGACCACCCGAGATCCCAACGGCTCTAGATCGTCCATCTCGCGATCAGCGGCTGAGATGGAGGTGCCGTTCGGGTCACCCGAACGTTTCTGCGCTCTGAGCCCTCCATCTCAAGATCTGCGGTCGTGGTTGATCGGAGCGTTCGGGTCACCCGAACGTCTCCATCCACGCGGACCGTTGGATCTAGATCCAACAGTGGGCTCCTTTTGGATCGCGCGCGTGCGCTATTTCTCCAACGCGTGGGCCGTTAGATTCCGAATCAAGGGCCCACGTTCGTCCACATCGTTTTATTTTCGATAAGTCTGATTATATTTCGGTAGGCCTTTATTTGTCAACTAAAAATTGTATTAAACTTTGAAAACTCATAACTAGTTCATTTTAAAACCTTTTTAGATGATTGCAGCTGGGATAAGTTCATGTTTAACTAGAGTTTAATCTAAAAATGCTTTTAGACATCTTTCTGTAACAGAAAGTTTTATAAACAATATTAACTTGATTTCAGCCATTTTAGAATATTCCAGAAATAGATTTGAAACTTGTAAAATGCATATCTTTTTCTGTATAACTCCAAAATGTGCAAACTCAAGTTGGTAAAATTCCTCTATTAGCATACTTTAATATGAAATAGGTTTTGATCATGATTTCATTTCTGAAAAGTAACATGTGCTAGATTTACAACTTAGAAAAATCATAAGTAATTCATTTTAACTCCAAATTAGGTAAACTCAACTTTGTTGTTCTTTGTATATCAATATCTACCTGCTGTAAAAATTTTAGGTTCCAGATCATTCTAGAAATTTATGCCATGAACAGTACCAGTAATTAATTTCATTGGAATTAACAGGCTAAGGGAAATTCTTTTAGCTATAACTTTTTCATACTTGATCCAAATGACTTGATTCTTGTTTCTAAATTCATTTAAAATCATTGTATAAGTTTCATATTATTTGGATGAGTTTTGCTGTTGAGTTTTTGAGAGACCATGTGGAGGTCATCCCATGTGTGTGATGAGTAATTGACATTGGTTTAGGAGTCGAGTCGTTGCGTGGTGCAATCGGACTCGATCTAAGTCGAGTTTGTTTTGGGTGGTTCGGAGTCGAGTCGTTGCGTGGCGCAATCGGACTCGGTCGGACTGTGGTCAAACTTGGTCGTACGGGATTAGGTTGCATATTTTGTGTGTTCGACAGGTTTGGACTTCGACATGGTAAGTATGATGGTAGTTATGCTTTCATGTATCGGCGGTGCTAGTTGATGTGTTTCTTATCGTGTGTGATGCAGGACATCGAGTTAAGTCGTGGAAAGACACGGTGGACCGGACTAGGCGCGGTGGCGCCGAGGTCGAAACGGTCGGGATGTGTCGAAGACGGCGTGGACTCGAGTGATTGCGGTCGTGCGAGACAAGGAGCACCGAAGCTTCGGAACGACATCGGTGAAGTCGTGGAAAGACACGGTGGACGGACTAGGCGCAGTGGCGCGAGGTCGAAGCGGTCGGGATGTGTCGAAGGCGGCGTGAACTCGAGGTGGTTACGACATCGGGTGAAGTCGTGGAGAGACACGGTGGACGGACTAGGCGCGGTGGCGCCGAGGTCGAACGGTCGGGATGTGTCGAAGACGGCGTGGACTCGATGTGGTTGCGGCGTGCGAGACAAGGAGCAAGGAAGCTTCGGAAGGTGCGGGAGGGCAAACGGGAATTTCGCAAGGCCGCACAAGCGGGAGTGGGCTTGGTGGACTTAGCGGGCGTAACGGGTGGAGACCCGTTAGCCATGGGCTATAAATAGGTTGGAGGGCTGCAAGCCCGATGAACACTTCAAGGGATTTGGGTTTCCTTTAGTCAAAAGAGACCAGAGTCGCTTTGGCTTGTGCTTTAGTGGTTGAGAGTTGTTGGGAGAGACAGAGTTGTGTTCCTCCGTGTCCCCTTCGTTGGTCTCTTGAGAGACTGTATCATCTCCTCTCAAGCATGTATGGGTTGTGTTCTTGAGTTGGAAAGGAGAGATTGGTTTGACGAGCTTGTAATCTTCCCCTTCGAATGTCCATGCGTATGGGGATGTATCTCTTTGTATTTTTCTCTTGATTCAATGAATGGAAATCTGAAGTTTTCCTCTGTTCTTGCTCTCTGTTCTCTCTGTTCTTCGTTCTCCCTTTTGGGTTGATTCTTGAGATTTCGTGTTGGGAGCTTTTGCTTGATTTCCTTTCTTGATCTAGCTTGTTGTGACATGTGGGAACACATCTAGGATCTTCTTGATCATCAATCACCCACGAGCAAGTCTTTAGATCATATTTCGATTTTGACTCGGTTTTGGAGCACCCTTCGTTCAAACTGAAAAAGATAGGAACTTTGGCAAGGATCTTGACGATCGTTGCATGGAATAGGTTCCTGACATCTTTGAGAAGGTGTGTGTCAAGTTTCATAAAGTTTGGAGTTGTGGAGCAAAAGTTAGATCATTTTTCGATCTCAAATCGTGCTGAAATTCAGTTTCTTGTCTGATTTTATTGTAGCATCGAGTACCGAAGTTCTTGCGGCGAGCATCTTGTAGCATCAGTACCAAATCTTGTAGCATCGAGTTGTTGTTCATTTCGAGTGTGAGCTATGAGTACTGTAGCACGACATCGTAGCTACAGTACCGTCGCATCGAGTACTACTCTTTCGAGCTCTATTCTTTTATCGAGCATCGTAGCATCAGTGCTATTCATTTTGAGTGCTAGCTACAGCATCTGTAGCACAACACCGTAGCTACGAGCATCGTGAGCATCGAGTACTATTCATTTCGAGTTCTTGCTACAGTAATCGTAGCAAAACATCGTAGCTTTCGAGTACTACTCTTTCGAGCATCGTTCATTTTCGAGTACAAGCTACGAGTCATCGTTCATCGACCACCGCATTTTCGAGTATCGTTCATCGTGTCGTCTTCTTGTGTTTATGGTCATTTCTTTTGGGGTTTTGATTGGATTCAATACAAGTCTTCCACGTGCTTGATTGATTGATCTTCATAGCTTTCATAGCTATAGGAGTGATATTTGTATTGAATTTGATTTGGAGACAAAAAGAGTTTGTGCTCCGATTCACCCCCCCTCTAGTCGTCATTTCGGTCCAACAATTGGTATCAGAGCCGGTTAGCTCTAATCAATAGATCTTAACCGGTCTCAAGAACTATGGCGACGGACAAGTACTTGACCAAGCGCCCGTTTGATGGCATCGATTACCCTTCCGGAAGAGCCGAATGGAGACATACATCCGTGCCTGTGGGTATGCCATCTGGCAGAAGGTCAAGGTACGATTCGTTGTTCCTGCTGATGAGAACATCAATGCAGGGAACATGGCTGATGTTGAGGTGAATGCAAAGGCAAGGAACATCATCATCCAGGGTTTGAGTCGAGCGAGTTTAACGCATATCTCACTGTCGTCGCCTACGACATCGGGTGACCCTCGACGATACCATGAGGGCACCACCAGATCAAGACGGTTCGGCAGATCGGTTCAGCGCGAATACAACAAATTCGAGATGCTTTTTGGTGAGTCCACTGGACGAGTGCTTTTCGCGATTTCACAAAATCTTGAGCAACCTCCGAGCGGTCGGTCTCACATACCCCGACTCGGACAACGCTCGTCAGATGCTCGCGGTACTTGATCTGCGTGTTTGGGAGATGAAAGTGACCACCATCAAGGACACGACATACCTCTCGACCTTGACTCTTGACGCGCTGTACTCGCGCCTCAAGACTCACGAGATTGACGTTGTCTCTCGTAAGTCGAAGTCACAGTCGATGGCTTTGGTCACTGATCCTACGTTGGCTTCTGGTTCCTCTTCTTCTGATTCTCTTTGCGGATTCTCCCTTGCTGCTCTCTGTGACATAACTGATGATCAGTTAGAGCAGCTTGCGGATGAGCAGCTGGCCCTTCTTGCTCGAAGATTCTCCCATGCTTACAAGGGGAGGAGGGACAGAAAGAGAGGAGGACCGGTGATTTGCTTCGAGTGTGGTGGCCCCAACCACATTCGGGCAAACTGCCCCAAGCTGGAGAAAGGCAAGAACGATTATGGCGGTTCGGGCAAGAACGACTACACCGACAAGAACCGCAACAAGAAGCCTCCAGCTCCTGCACAAGGCAAGAAGAAGTTCCGCAACTTTGGCAAAGCCAAGAAGCTCTTCCACCGCGCCCCTCCGCGCCGGCGACCTCGACCTCAGCGAGGTGGAAGGATGGAGCGACGACGACGGGACGGGTGACCAAGAGCCCAAGGATGGTGGCAACGACTTCTCCGGCATGTGCTTCATGGCCCTCGGGGGCGAACTGAGCGACAGCGAGCTGTACTCCGACTCGGACGAGGTAGGCCCCACCTACGACCAGCTCAATCATGCTTTTCTTAAGCTAGGTGGTTTTCATGCTAGAGCAAGGGCTAGGTGTACTGAGTTAGAGAAGGAAGTAGATAGACTATCACGGGAGCTTACCTCACTTACATCTGCTCCCTCCCGTGATGATTGTGATACATGCTGTGCTCTGTTGGGTAACATGGAGAAACTAAGGACCTCGCATGATAGTGTGTCCTCCGAGCTTGATATTGTTAAGGAGGAGAATGTTAGTCTGCTTGCTCAGTTAGAGTTGAGTAGGATGGCTGTTACCCTACTTACTACTGATGAGACTACTTCTCCCACCTCATGTGAGGATAAGGATATTGTTGCTAGAGGACCTTGTGCCATGCTCCTTGATCTGCCCAAGTCTTGTGAAAATTGCAATAACTTGAAGATGAACTTAAAGCAGGCAGATCATAAAATTCTTGAACTACAAGCTTCTTTACTTGAGCCGATTGATTCATGCTTGAACCTAAGTTAATCTTTGAACTTGAAGTCGTCTCTAAACAGTTTCAAGATATGATTGATCATGATAGGAAGTTGGCTCGCTTGCTTCTAAGGACCTGTTAGCTCACCATGCATTAATTGTAACAAACTAAAATCGACTTGATTGCTTTGGATGAGAAATGTGTGAAGCTAACTAAGGACCTTCTAGAGAAGCCACATTGTGCTTGTAATGTGATTGATGGTGTGGGGAGAAGCCCGTGGTAAGGGTGAGACGCCTAGAGACGCGAACCAACTGCTAGTAGTAGGACTGCCCCTCGAGTGGTGTGTGTGCACAAGCCATTCTTTCCTCTACTGTTGGTTCTTCCTCTCGCCCTTACCTTCTCGCTGTCTCTTCTTCCCTCTCGCTCTTCTTGCACCTCTCTTTTGGAGTGTCGCACCTTATGAACACTCTCGAGAGATTTGTAGGAGGCAAGAAGAAGCTCAATCTTATTCTAGATCAATCTAAGATCTGCAGATTTAATCAAGGTCTAGGATATGATTTTTATGAGGACATAAGGAAGCATCCACTGCCGTGCTTAGACCCATAGCACCGTGTGTGATCGAGACTAAGTCGGGACCGAGAAAGTCCAATTTAAGTCGGGCTATGTCCGGGATTTACCAAGAAGGTGATTCCACCTTTGCTTTGACCTCTCAAAAGGCGAAGCCTCCCGTGCGCTTCTACCTCTCGTAAGGTGAAGTATCACCGCACCTTTCGCCGAGAGGATGGACACACGATCGATCGATGCTTCAGCGCACCAAGATCGCGCGTAGAGACCGTGTTGAGTCTCTTAGGCGTATTCGTGGTGGCCTCGGACCTTGAGTGCACCTAGGACCAACACGAGGTCTAGAAGCGTTGAGTCTCGTGTTTGGGCAAGATCGAGGACTCGGTTTACTGAGTTTCGGTTTCGTCCTCGATATGCTCCTCGGTCGTGACTTCCGCCGCCCCGAGGGTAGATCTCGTTTTCTCCATCAAGATAGCTACCCGCGGCGTGATCGACTTGTTGCCGTGTTCGACTCACTCTCCTTAGCGATCGGACCTAGCAACGATTTGTGTCTGCTCATAGACCTTCTACTTTGAGTGACAGAGAGCGTAGGGTAGATAGAGATCGACCGTGCTTGACTACTTCATCGCTCGACGTATTACTCAAGATTGGGTGCCAAAATCACCGTTGATTTACCCGGTGTTGAGACTTTACTCTCTTATTGACTCAGTTCGCGGGCAGGAAGGGAAAGGTTTGGCTCGTCGACTCGGGTGTTCACGACACATGACCTGGAGATTCTTGTTGGTTTTCTTCCTAGTCCGTGCTCGGTGATGAGAAGATCACCTTCGAGATGCTTCTTACGGCGCGTCATCGCCAAAGGTACTGTCTTGCGTGAATGATTCTTTCATTTTGAAAGATGTTGCCTTGGTTAGTAAGCTGCAGTACAATTTGCTTTCAGTTTCTCAGCTTACCGATGACGGTTTCGAAGTGAGCTTTAAGAAAAACAATTGCAAAATTCTTGATTCTTCGGGTAGTCCGGTTTATGGATTTCGTTATGGGAGGATCTTTCGTGCTGAGTTTTGAGTTTTCTGGCGATCCTCTCAGGTGTTTAGTTGCTTCTGAGTCCCGCGATCTCTCTTTCTGGCATAGGAGACTTGGTCATATTGGATTTGACCATTTGACCCGAGTTAGCGGCCATGATCTCATTCGTGGTCTGGCGAAACTCAAGATGGTCAAAGATCTAGTTTGTGCTCCATGCCGGCATAGCAAGATGGTTGCCGCTTCTCACCCTCCGGTCACAGTTACTATGACCGATGCACCAGGACAGCTGCTCCACATGGACACGCTTGGACGGCTCGAGTGCGATCGGCGGGAGGAAGTGGTATGGTCTTGTTGTGGTCGATGACTTCTCGAGGTTTTCTTGGGTGTTTTTCTTAGCCTCGAAGGATGAGACGTTTTCACATTTCCGAGGTCTTTTTAATAGGCTTTCTGTTGAGCTTCCAGGTGCCTTACGAGCGAACCGCAGTGACAATGGCACGGAGTTCAAGAATTCCTACTTTGAGAGTTTCGTGGTGAGGCAGTGTAGAGCACCAGTTCTCTTCTCCATACGTCCCTCACAGAATGGCGTTGTGGAGAGGAAGAATCGTACCTTGGTCGAGATGGCCGGACGATGCTTGATGAGTACTCTACACCGAGGAAGTTACGGTGAAGCCATTGCGACCGCGTGCCATGTTTGAATCGAGTTTTCTTGGGCACACTTGCACCGCACTTCTTATGAGTGAGATACGGTAAAGCCCGCGTCTCATTTTCGTGTGTTTGGTTGCAAATGCTTTATTCTCAAGTCCGGGAACCTAGACAAGTTCGAGTCACGTTCCTGTGACGGTATATTTCTAGGCTACTCGACTTCTTCGCGGGCTTTTAGGGTCTGGAACTGCGAGTCTAGCGAGTTGGTAGAGACCTGCGAGGTGACCTTTGACGAGGCCAGTCCAGGGACTAGGCCAGATATCTCAGGTTCTTTAGAGCAGTCCGAGACCATCTTTGTGGATGATGAGGACGATGGAGACGATGGTTGTTTACCTGATCCAGCTCCTCATCCTCCCCTTGTAATGCCTTCTTCCACGGCACCTCAAGGTGATCAGCCCTTACCTACTGCTCCCTCCGGAGCTAGTGGCTCTGTCCCTGCCTCGTCTGCACACGAGGTAGAGGCCACTTCTTCTCCTCATGCAGGACCTCCCCGATATATCTAGAAAAGGCATCCTTCAGAGCAGATTATTGGAGACCTCTTCGAGCGTGTCACACGCTCTAAGTCTGGCTTTTCTCAATTCTGTCTCCATTCTGCCTTTGTTGCCTCCTTTGAGCCCAAGGACGTTTGTCACGCCCTTTCTGATGAGTCTTGGGTCAATGCCATGCATGAGGAGCTAGAAAATTTCGAGAGGAACAAGGTCTGGTCGCTTGTCGAGCCCCCGCGAGGTCACAATATTATTGGGACTAAGTGGGTGTTCAAGAACAAGCAGAGCGAGGATGGAGTGGTTATTCGAAACAAGGCTAGACTGGTAGCTCAGGGGTTCTCCCAGGTTGAGGGTCTAGATTTCGAGGAAACCTTTGCCCCTGTAGCTAGACTTGAAGCCATTAGAATCCTGCTTGCCTTTGCAGCTTCTAAGGGTTTCAAGCTTTACGAATGGACGTCAAGAGTGCCTTTCTCAATGGTTTTATTGAGGAAGAAGTTTACGTCTGACGACCTCGTGTTTGAAAATCCCAAATTCCCAAACCATGTCTTCAAGCTTTCCAAAGCTTTGTATGGACTTAAGCAAGCCCCGAGAGCTTGGTATGAGAGGCTTAAGTCCTACTTGTTAAGTCATGGTTTTGAGATGGGTAAAGTAGACAAGACCTTGTTCATCCACCGGCATGGCACCGACTTTCGCTTTCGTTGATTTATGTGGATGACATTATCTTTGGCGGCACTTCCCATACTGGTTTCACAGTTCTCGGATGTCATGAGCACCGAGTTTGAGATGAGTATGATGGGTGAGTTGACTTTCTTCCTTGGCTTTCAGATCAAGCAGACTCGGGAGGGTACCTTTCTTCATCAGGGAAAGTACACTCGTGACCTCCTGAGACGCTTCGACATGAGTGATGGTAAGCCTGTGTCGACTCCCATGGCTTCTACAGCCTATCTTGACCCAGATGAGGATAGCGAGCCAGTTGATCGAAAGGACTTTCGCAGCATGATTGGCTCCCTCTTGTACCTCACTGCCTCGAGACCAGACATACATTTTTCGGTGTGTCTGTGCGCTCGTTTTCAGGCTTCTCCTCGCGTTTCTCACCGCCAGGCGGTGAAGCGTATCTTTCGGTACCTGCGAGCTACCATTGACTATGGTATCTGGTACTCTTCCTCATCCTGTCTTTCCTTGAGAGCCTTCTCGATGCGAGACTTTGCGGTGTAGGATAGATAGGAAGAGCACTTCGCACCGCCAATTTATTGGCACTTCTCTTATTTCTGGTCTTCAAGGAAGCGATCTGGTGTTACGATCCCGCGAGGCCGAGCACGCGTTCGCTGCGGCCGATTCGTAGCCAAGTGCTCTGGATGGCTTCGACCTGCGGGACTTTGGGTTAGTTATCGGCGATGTTCCACTCTTTTGTGATAATACAGCGATTAACATTGCCAAGAACCCGTGCAACACTCCGGACCAAGAACATTGGTATCCGTTATCACTTCCTTAGAGACCATGTAGAGAAGGCGATATAGTGCTCCAGTTTGTGGAAAGTGACCACCAGTTGGTGACATCTTCACCAAGCCATTGGATAGTTCGAGGTTTTCACTCTGGGGAGAGCTTGGGGTGGTCTGTCCTTATGGGTTTGTAGTGAGGGGAGTTTCTATTCTTTCTTCGCTTTACTATACTAATTATGCTCTTACTCCTTGTTGTTGCATTGCATTTTGGGAGCATTTGGGATTAGTCCTCCTAGCATAGATTAGAGTGTTTCTCTAGTCGAGTTGCTTAGACTTCCAACTCTTATCTTGTGATTCTAGGATGCTGCTTATTAGTTGTCTCTCTTCTCACTAGGTTGAGCTCACTCACCGCTTATAGATTCTAGCGAGGGCGGGCCACCCTGCGGGTAGGTGGCACGTGTTTGCTCCTGTGTGTTAGGTGGGCGATTGATAGTCCTAGAGTCATATGGGGTAGATGAGAGTCATCCAGAGCTATAGTTTTCTCTTTATCTTATCTATGCTTTAAGGACTGTCTTTTTGCTGTTTTCTTTGCCAGCCTCTCGTTTTTATTGCTTTAAGTTCAGGGGGAGTTCATTTGGGAGCTTCTGGAGCTTAATGTTGACTAAACTCAACTTGAACTAAAAGTTGAGGGTGAGCTGGATTTTCTTGCATTTCAACATTCTGCATTGTAATATAACTACATTGAGCCTTGGTTATTATCCTGCTATGACATGTTTAACAATGCTTTATACCTTGCCATGACTTGTGCTTATATGCTAGATTTATCATGACTTCATATGTGTAGCCTAGCTTTTGCTATGATAAGTTAATTAAAATTGCTCAACTGAAATTAAAACTTGTCATGCTAGCATTTGAGTTTAATCTATCTTTAGCTATCCATGTATGATTCATGCCATGTCAAATAGGTTGAGTTGAGCCTTGAATCTATGTTGAGCCTTAGATTGAGCTATTTTCGTCTCTTGATACATCATAAGTTAGCACCATCTGTTAAAAGCAAAAAGATCTCTTTCTATGTGCGAAAAAACTGATTTCACCAATTATTTCTCATGAGACGGCTTGCCATTGCACTAGGCATGAACTCAGTGGGAGTTTTGGATGACCTAGACTATCTTCTTAAGCTTCTCGCTTGGAGTAGTCGCATAAGGCGTGAGATCTAGCACATGACAAAATTCTTTGTTGAAAACAGACATAAGCTTTAAAAGAAAATATGTCAAGTGTGCAAAATTTGCTTAATCATCTAAAGATGAAAAGTGCTTAAACACATGATACACTCTTGAGCTTGTAGCACTCTAATTGACTCAATATTAGCTTCCTTGTTCCGCTTAGCTTATTGACATGGCCTGCATCATCCTTGGATATCTCTAGTTAGACTTTGCTTATTGATGACTTGACATGCTCATAATATGCATTTCATTTCAGATCGTCATCTATGTGCTCAAGCTAGGATATACATGTCTTGTCATGATCTAGATAGCCTTTTATTGAGTTATGGTTGGGTGTAATTCATTATGGTCATTATGGATAATTCTCATGGCTCAACATGCTTAAAATAAATCGACTTCAGCCATTTTCATCCATTGACATGTCATATTCTCTCTTTTGCATCTTGATATGTTTATTGCCAAAAGGGGGAGAATAGTAAAGAAAAAGGGGAGAATAGAGAAGAAAAAGCTAGTGTGGGATCTTTTAGAGCTTTGGAGAAAAGATTTGCTCCTTGATTGTTGCTCTAGTATTCCTTCCATCGACATGGTCATGAGTTTCATTCTTTTCTTTGGACCATGTTGGACTTTGCAAATCAAACTCATCTTCATGTTTTTAGGTTTGTCAATATACTCATCAAGGGGAGATTGAGAGACCATGTGGAGGTCATCCCATGTGTGTGATGAGTAATTGACATTGGTTTAGGAGTCGAGTCATTGCGTGGTGCAATCGGACTCGATCTAAGTCGAGTTTTTTTTGGGTGGTTCGGAGTCGAGTCGTTGCGTGGCGCAATCGGACTCGGTCGGACTGTGGTCAAACTTGGTCGTACGGGATTAGGTTGCATATTTTGTGTGTTCGACAGGTTTGGACTTCGACATGGTAAGTATGATAGTAGTTATGCTTTCATGTATCGAGCGGTGCTAGTTGATGTGTTTCTTGTCTGTGTGACTGCAGGACATCGAGTGAAGTCGTGGAAAGACACGGTGGACCGGACTAGGCGCAGGTGGCGCTGAGGTCAGAACGGTCGGGATGTGTCGAAGACGACGTGGACTCGAGGTAGTTGCGAGTCGTGCGAGACAAGGAGCACTGAAGCTTCCCGGAACGACATCAGGTGAAGTCGTGGAAAGACACGGTGGACCGGACTAGGCGCAGGTGGCGCTGAGGTCAGAACGGTCGGGATGTGTCGAAGACGACGTGAACTCGAGCTGGTTACGACATCGGGTGAAGTCGTGGAGAGACACGGTGGACGGACTAGGCGCAGTGGCGCCGAGGTCGAACGGTCGGGATGTGTCGAAGACGGCGTGGACTCGATGTGGTTGCGGCGGCGAGACAAGGAGCAAGGAAGCTTCGGAAGGTGCGGAGGGGCAAAACGGGAATTTCGCAAGGCCGCTGGCGGAGCGGGCTTGTGGACTTAGCGGGCGTAACGGGTGGAGACCCGTTAGCCATGGGCTATAAATAGGTTGGAGGGCTGCAAGCCCGATGAACACTTCAAGGGATTTGTGGTTTCCTTTAGTCAAAAGAGCGTAGAGTGCTTTGGCTTCGTGCTTTAGTGGTTGAGAGTTGTTGGGAGAGGCGAGTTGTGTTCCCTCTCGTGTCCCCTTCGTTGGTCTCTTGAGAGCGTGTATCATCTCCTCTCAAGCATGTATGGGTTGTGTTCTTGAGTTGGAGAGGAGAGATTGGTTTGACGAGCTTGTAATCTTCCTGTTCGAATGTCCATGCGTATGGGGATGTATCTCTTTGTATTTTCTCTTGATTCAATGAATGGAAATCAAGTTTTCTCTGTTCTTGCTCTCTATTCTCTCTGTTCTTCGTTCTCCTTTTGGGTTGATTCTTGAGATTTCGTGTTGTGAGCTTTGCTTGATTTCCTTTCTTGATCTAGCTTGTCGTGACATGTGGGAACACATCTAGGATCTTCTTGATCATCAATCACCCACGAGCAAGTCTTTAGATCATATTTCGATTTTGACTCGGTTTTGGAGCACCCTTCGTTCAAACTGAAAAAGATAGGAACTTTGGCAAGGATCTTGACGATCATTGCATGGAATAGGTTCCGACATCTTTGAGAATGTGTGTGTCAAGTTTAGTAAAGTTTGGAGTTGTGGAGCAAAAGTTAGATCATTTTTCGATCTCAAATCGTGCTGAAATTCAGTTTCTTGTGCTGATTTTACTGTAGCATCGAGTACCGAGTTCTTGTGATGAGTACTGTAGCATCGAGTACCAAGTACTGTAGCATCGAGTTGTTGTTCATTTCGAGTGTGAGCTACGAGTCGTGAGCACGACACTCGTAGCTACAGTCTTGTGGCATCGAGTACTACTCTTTCGAGCTCTATTCTTTTATCGAGTACTGTAGCATCGAGTGCTATTCATTTCGAGTGCTAGCTACGAGTACTGTAGCACAACACTATAGCTACGAGTAGTGTAGCATCGAGTACTATTCATTTCGAGTACTTGCTACAGTCTTGCATCAGAGCAAAACACTGTAGCTTTCGAGTACTACTCTTTCGAGCACTGTTCATTTTCGAGTACAAGCTACGAGTACTGTTCATCGACCACTGTACTTTCGAGTACTGTTCATCAGGCTATCTTCTTGTGTTTGTGGTCATTTCTTTTGGGGTTTTGATTGGATTCAATACAAGTCTTCCGCTGTGCTTGATTGATTGATCTTCATAGCTTTCATAGCTATTGGAGTGATATTCGTATTGAATTTGATTTGGAGACAAAAAGAGTTTGTGCTCCTATTCACCCCCCCCTCTAGTCGCCATTTCGGTCCAACAGTTTTGTTTGGTGTTCTTCGTTCTTATTGGTTTTACCGCTTTTTCGCTTTAGGTTCCGAAGAGATTGTTGATCTCGAATCTGAGCCACAGCAGCCAGACCCTGCCCTACAGCAAGGCAAGCAGATGTAGCATTCATTTGATCATGTTAATCCTATTAATTTCAAATTCTAATATATTGTTTGCAAATTCTGCGTATGCATTGCTATTTTGTTTTAACTATTGTCGATAGTTGACCCATTAGATGCATTATCAGTAGGCAAATGTTTATCCTTTACTACTGAGCCTAGGGTTATTTTGCTGTGATTTTGGGTTCGTTGGATGAACCCTTGTCACTTAGTAGCTTTCGAGTATGTCGCTTAGCCATGCTTAGCTATCGGTAGAAATGGGCAGTTGTCAACTTGTCGATAACCTTGATGACACAAAACTTATTATGATCTTTATGGTTCAGCTTTATGCTATGTTTACTTGTGAAAACTAAAAACTGAAAACAAAATGATTTGGACTTGGGCACAATGGTAAGATGGTGATTTTTGGGTGTGAATGGTTGGTGCCCGGGTCAATTAAGGACTGAACATCTTGTGAGTCTCTGTTATCCAGGCAATTTGTGCGTGCTAACCACACTAGAGAGAAATGGGACCTCTCTTGACTTAGTACTTTGGCGTGAGTTTGCTATGAGTCGCAGGAGGGCGTGTGTGCGTTGTGT
This sequence comes from Ampelocalamus luodianensis, assembly GCA_036346255.1. Classification (NCBI taxonomy): domain Eukaryota; kingdom Viridiplantae; phylum Streptophyta; class Magnoliopsida; order Poales; family Poaceae; genus Ampelocalamus; species Ampelocalamus luodianensis. The sequence goes on along the minus strand of CM070630.1, from coordinate 48,511,338 downwards.
TGTGGTAAAATGAGATGGTTTTTGTGTTGGGAGCATTGTAGTTGTCCGAAGAGCTTTACCCCGAGGGGTAGTTGTCTTTTCGGTTTTACAATGTAAGCGTATGGGTTTCTATCCATACGAACGGCTCATAGTTGGTACACAATATTGGAAACGGCTCGTAGGACTTAGCCGTGCCAGCATACCTTTGGAAGTGTGCTAATCATGTGGCTTAAAGGTGGTTTGGAGTGTAGGTACATTGGTACACCCCTGCAGGGTTGAAACTATTCGAATAGCCTCGTCCTTGGTCATGGACACGCTTGGGTAAGCTTTTCAAGAGTTAGACTATAACATTTTAGATTAAAACTTGATGGGTGGTACGAATCGGGGATTCGTGCTATGTTGTGGTGGCTATTGGGTTAGTCACCTCTAGGTGGTTACTTGTTACTCGCTGTTATTTCAATGATTAAAAACTGATCTATTAAATTGCCTTCAATCTATTATATTATTGCAAATGAAATTTGCTTTATGCGTCCAAATAACCTTATGACCATTTTCTTTGAATACAGCTCACATGTAGTTATGTATAGGTTTGTTACTCGTAAGTCTTGCGAGTACATTATTGTACTCATCTGCATTGCTTGTTGTGTGTAGAGGAAGAAGGTGAGCCCGAAGGGCTTCACTTTTGTGAGTTGTGCTGTGGCAGTGTGTGGGGCGACTAGCTTGGCGGTCCGGTCGGTTGCCCTATGGTTATGTGGCTAACCGGTCGTCTTTTGGTTAAAGCCATCTTATGACACCTTTTGCTTCCGCTGTTATTTGATACTTATGTCATTTGGCCGGTCGGCTGTCTTGTAATAACTTTATATTATGTATGTCTTTTGTTAAACTTATTATATTGATGTATGGAAATGATGCATGCTTTTGTAAAAGATGTATGTGTGCTGCATTTCTAGGAAGCACATGTTCATCGAGGCACGGGGTATTTTGTTTGTGATGCTAGAGCCAACAGAAGGCTAAGTATTACAAGCTTAATAAACCGGGGTCTCACATTTAGATACCACTCGGCAAACTGAGCTCCTCCTCTTGGTCGTTTTTGTAAAAACCACCCTTAGGACCACCCTTGGGGTCCCTCTACAAGTCTTAACCACTAGGACCTCCCTCGCGTCGATCTGGACCGTTAAGACCTCCCTCTAAGAGATCTTAGCCGTCGAGGTCTTCCTCCGTTAGATTTTGACCCTTAGGACCTCTCTGTGAATCTTAGCCGTCGGGACCTCCCTAATCTAGATCTAGGCCATCCAGGACCTCCTCTGGTAGATCTTGGTCGTCTCGACCTCCTCCGTTTGATCCTTAGCTTTAGGACCTCCCCTCAGCTCTGGACCGTTAGATCTAGATCCAACGGGCCAGACCTCCTCAGCGTTTAGAGTTCTAAGTGCTCTGATCCTTTTGTGCCATTCATCTCTTGATCTGCAGCTCTAGTGGTGCGAGCTTTCAGACCTCCGACCGTAGTCTTCGCTGTGAGCCGCTCATCGTTAGATCTGCGGCCCACGTTCGTTGGGACGTTTGGACCGCCGAACGCCCCCTTCGTTGTGGACTGTTGGATCTAATCCAACGGTGGGGTGGTGTTGGGCGCTGCGCATGTCCGTTCGGCCCTCACAATTGGGTCGTCCGATTCGCGATCTACGGCCCATATTCGCCCACGTCATTTCCTTTTTGTTTAAGTTGATTGTTTTCCAGTAAGCTTTTATTTGTTAACTGAAAATGGTATTAAAACTTCAAAAATTCATAACTAATCCATTTTAGCCCCTTTTTAGATGATTCCTGTTGAGATAAGTTCCTGTTTACCTAAACTTTAATCTAAAAATATGTTTAGGTGCTATTCTGTAGCAGAAAATGAAATAGGTTGTATTAACTTTGTAACACCCCAGGACCCACATTACCCTGGAATGCTACTAAACCACTCTACAGCTAGCCAATAATTTCAAGATAAATTAATTCGGCAACATCTCTAGACAAAAAGCATTAAGCGGAAGCATAAACATCTAAGGGAATAAAGATAACGGTAACAAGTTCAATAATTAAACAACCTCTAGCAGATTAATCAAAGAATGGTTCACAAGTCCATCCTTATTAAATAACATAATCCTCCACAAATAGTTAAGCATTTGGCTAGAATTTCATCGACTTTATTACAACATGAGTTGATGAACCATGTGCATTATTGTGGTGCCGCTCTACCCATCCCATGAATGCTCAACAATCACTGTAGGGGGAAAGAAAACAAGGGTGAGATAAAAATCTCAACAAGCAAACTGCTTACCCTGGCTATTCGGACTACAAACAAACATACAACATCATTAAAGTATCCAAATATCCACACCCATAATGTGAATCCACATTCATTTACCAGCCAATTAAACTACAAAGATATTAAGCATCAATATCCAATCCCCATAATGATCACAATTATAGCCTCAACCATATTTACTACCAATGATAGTAAAATATTAACAATTGAATCTTGATCAACTGCTCCATGTTAATCACCACTACCACTACCAATGACAATAAAGTATTAGCGTGTTTTACCTCATAACTTTACTATTTCTCGCATCCACAACTGTTATCCACAATTACCACAAGAGAGAAGAATCTCATGCCACAACCACAACCTCTACCATACCGCAAGGGTGAACCCCATTCCACAACCACAACCACATTACTCATACCACAAGAGACTCTCATGAGTCAATTTCCACATTGCAACTGTGAAGTTGCGTTTGTTTGCAAAAAAATAACTTCACCTCAATATCTTGCACAAGTATGCAAATGATCTTTCCACAATGTAATGCATATGTATGCTATGCTCCACTGCACCTTTACCCAACAAGGTAAAGGTATGCATCGTCTTCGGCAATGCACGATGTTGTACTGCACGTCTGATCGCGGCTATAAGCGGCGACATCCACAATGCAAATGTCATGATATGTCATGAATGATATGATAATCATAAACCACAAGAATTTAACCACGAAGGTCAACAACATACTCATCATGAATATTTTCTCATAATCCACATGTGTCTCATTAAGCACAATACCATCGTGTCATAAGACCATTACCACATAACCCACACTGATTCACCAAGATCAAAATCAATCGATATAGATGGAACTCTATCACATAGACCACCACATGATCATCATGAAAATAACCACAAGGAATTAACAACATGTCCACCTTGAGTTTATTTTCATATTCGCATTGGCTCATTAAGCGAATTACCACGATACTACCCAAACTCATCCAAACATAGCAATTGATTAATATCTTGCTACCACATTTTTACTTGGAAAACATGTAACCATGGCATATCATTTAACATTACGTCAATCATGCATAGTGCAAATAGTAAGAAAACGGGTTAAACCGTAGCACAACCGCTACATTTACTTGCCTTCCACGATGCGACGCGTTAGCGGCAAAGCGATACTCCTAAACCTGAGGCTTCACCTCCTAAACAGGTAAAATAATTTCAATTAAGACATAATATACTCAGCGCTACTAATCGGCAATCTACAACGCTTACTTGACGACTCAAAACGAGTTTACAAAGCTGAAACCGAAAACAACGTTTCCTGCCATATACTGATTCTGGACAGCAGCACGGTAAATGACATAACTCATGAACTGGAAGTCAAAATGAGGTAAACCCAATTTCTGTAGATTCTTAACTGAATAATCTACAATACTCTAGTTGACACGATAAACCAATTCGGCCATAATATTAGGCTAACTATTGTCTGAACTTTCAGTACAGAAACTGCCTACACAATCGAACAGCAAAACTAAAATGACCATAACTTTTAATAGGTAACTCCAAATTGATCGTTCTTTATCAATCTGAAAAGGTTATCAAATTACCTACAATAACCTAGTTGGGTGAACTTTCAGATTCTACCAAATTCCCATTCATATTTTAAGAAATAACCAGACAGATTATTCTCGTCAGATTTCTGGCAGCAGATAATAAAATGATGATAACTTTTGACTCAGACCTCGGAATCGAGTGATCTTCATGCCACCGAAAGCTAAGAACATTATATAAATAACTCTAGGAGATCAAAATCCCTAATTCTGCCTCTAAACACACGAAACAAGCCGCGCAAGAAACTGGACAGAATTGAATTTGTAGCGGCAGCAATTCAATCCAATCAAACCAATCAATTCGCATCTAATACAACTTAGACAGCAAAGAACGCCTCTCGTTACCCTTGTAGAACCTTGGGAAACGCTGGTTGAATCCATGAAGAAGATCCCTTCTTCTCCTCCTTTCTCTCCTTCTTCTTCCTCCCGAAGACCGTGAGCAAGAGCGAGCAAAGGGGCGACATGGAGGGCGTGGCAGCAAAGGGGAGGAGGGTTGCTGCTGAGGGCGCGGTACTGTAGCTACGTGCTACAGTAAAAAGACCTAGGGTTTGGTTGGCCCTTCTTAAACCAACTTCCCACTTGGGCCAAACAACGTGGGCAAAGCCCAAGATTAAATCTCCTCTAAAAACTGATTTCTCTGTTTAATTCTGTTAAATACCTTTCTCATTTCAATTAATTCTCTAATGTTAAACAGGATATTACATAATCAACGATGGATACTTTCTGTTAAGAGAAATCCTCTCTAAACTATATTGCACTTGAAAATTCAATAAATTTCTCTTCCCGAATAATAATTCTCTACCGATTAATTTTTATTAATCCGATTCTTCACTTCTCACACTTCAGGGTATTACATTCTTCCCACCTTAAAAGGATTAGCCTCGAATCCAACTCTCTGAACCACAAAGAAAAGAACAACAAGCAAACAAAGAACCCAACTAGGTGGTACTCACCAGCCTCGAAGAGCTCGGGGTACTTCTTTCGCAAAAGATCCTCCAGCTCCCACGTAGCCTCTCTCTCTGACTGATTCGTCCAAAGGACCATCACATACTTGATGGTCTTATTCCTCAAGACCCGCTCTGACGTATCCAAGATACGAATCGGCGACGCTCCACGGTGAGATCTGCTCCATCGTGACTGCTCGAGTAAAGCTTGTGTTCGGATCCCGCAAGTATTTCCTCAGCATAGACACATGGAAAACATTGTGCACACCACTCAAAGAGTTTGGCAACTCCAAACGATAAGCCAAACTACCCACCCGAGCAACCACTGGAAAAGTACCGATGTACCGCGGGCTAAGCTTCCCGGTGGTACCAAAATGAACAATACCCTTGGTTGGAGACACCCAAAGGAGCACAAGGCTTCCCACCGCAAACTCCAATTCTCAGCGCCGAACATCCGCATAATTCTTTTGTCGGCCCTGAGCAGCCAACAGGTCCTGCCATTTTGGCAAAATTTCCCGCAATAACTATTAAGACCACTTTCTCAAACCATCCTCTTTCTTAAAACACTTTTCTCTTATTAAATAAACTCAGGATAACACACTATACCCATTGTCAAGAATTTGATCACAAATTCCACTCACATCATTCTACTAGAAGCACAACGGTATCTTTTGCAAACAGAACCAAAGAATGTAAGAGTAAAGAACTCTCAAGCATCACACTAGCAACCAGCTTTCCTTCAAAGGACCACGATCCAAATCAAAGGATTCACCACAAAATATTTCTACTCGTCAAGTAGACAATTGGAGAACCACACCACATAAGCTAAGAGTGAAAAAATCACTCGACAAACCAAAACAATCAATTTCTTTTCCTAACGGAAAAGACTACGCCTCAACATACGTCAACTCAATTTGCAAATGGTCTCGCCAAAAACACACAAGAAAAACAAGAATCAAGAGAGCATCGCACTACTTGACATAACAATAATTTCCCAATTCATTTCTTTTAATAATTTAACTTCCTTGAACCAAGGATTTTCAAATCATTACCCAACACACCAACTCATTTATCTCAAGTTGGCCACCTCAACAATTAGCTCAATTGAGTACATCATCTACACCATTGTAGATAGACTCTACTGGCCCCGCAAATCATACTCTAACCCAAAACCACGACCAACAAAAGGCTTCGCAACCCACAACAATTACCATGTTCTTAGAAGAAGAGGTAAGAAGAAATAAATTCCAGCATACAGAAAATGGTCATCATCACAGTAGCCAAAAGACCAAAAGAAAAAAAATAGCAATGAGGTTGGAAAACACAAGATAAGATCAATCAGACCTCAAATACTTCTAGTACAACTTTTCCTTTCAATAAGAAGCAATTTTCTTTGATTAAAACATCCCGCCATTTCCAACAAAGGATGCTTGAAGACCACAACACGAGATTCAGATAAAAACCAAAAAGATCATTCAACATGTCGCTTTACTCAAAGCAACCTCGGCTATCACACAAGCCATAAGGTACAAAAAGGTTCCAACCGTAAATCTCACACCCTTCAATGCAATTAGTATTATGGAATTAACAAATTCCTTTATTTTATTTTTTTAAAACATTCAACACAATAATCACAACTACATGCTATCGATTGTATTCACAACAAGATAAAACATTCTTTGCAAAAAAATCAACATATCATCCCACTCCTTCATACTTTTCCAAAAGGAACATCATAAATCACTTCATCATGCTCTTATTATCCAAATAAGATTCCAACTACTTGATCTAGTCAAACCTAGTGCATAAGCCATCATATTAAAACAAACTCTTTAACAAGATGATATTAGAACATAACAACTTCACAAAACATGCTAGTATGAATCTCTTATTAGATTCCATACATTTATCTCATCATCGATGCTCAACTCTAGTTTAGCAAAAGGTAATTACACTCTAGCCATTTTTGTCAATAATTGACTATTAATTTTTCATCAAGATAGCATTAATGATCCTATCTCTAATTTTGCAATCCCAAAGATAATAAAGAGCACTGATTCGATACTCCACCTTATGTTAAGATATTAAAAAAAAAAATAACTTTAAACATCAATAATACCACTTTATGAGACAAGATTCCAAAAGTCAATACATCACCAGTATCCATTTCTTTATACATATTTCAACAATTTAGCATGGTAAAAGTTACATAAATTTAATGATTGTACATGCTCATCAAGTATGTAAAGAGAGGACATATAAAAGGTTAATCTTATTAAGGCAATATTCCAACACCTCCTTACTTGACCATCCCGAATGGTCGATTAATTACTTAAGATCAATCAATCCAATATATCCAACAAGTTGGGAAAATTAAACAACTACAATAATCAAAACAATTGTTTTTCATATTCCTTGATAAATGCATGAGTTCTACACATGTATCGCTAAATTTCTTAGCCACAGATCTTCAACAAACTACCACAGACAACATCATATTAATCGACTTCACTTCTAAAGATGTTAGTAGAACTTAATGATGTACCACACTAACTTTTCAACTTGATAATTCACAATCTATCAATTATTTACATAATTTCCACCTACTACTTAAACACAACAAAACATCACAAAGGGTTTTAACACTCCTTCTAGAGAGAAATCAAACTTCAAAAGTCGAAATAACTCGGAAGAAATGCATAGAGTCAATGCTTCCACAAGTTAATGAACTTCCCACATAAAGCTTTGATTCTCTCTAAAAAAATCAAACGAAATACAAGAGTCATGTTTTCCAAAGAAGAAAGATGGAACAACACGGAAAATACTAGTCTCTCCAAAAGCACTGCTCACGAGCAGTCAAACAACCCATCAATCAGAAAGAAACAATACTTGGCCTCAAGAACAATTAGAGGCCTAAGGACAACCAATAACCGCAATAAACAGCTAACCCGAGAGAAAATCATTAACTGTAATAGGCCAAGAATCGGCCAACATCAATTCAAGGAGGATAACACTTTTCTAAGAAACTTACCCAAGACATCCGCAACTAAGTTACCCGAGGTAATCGCATCAAAATCCCATACTACGAACGAGGTATAAGCGGCAATGCCCAAGGCAACAATCGCAATCCCTACCTCATATCATTGACTATCCTCACTCAAAGATCATATAAACAAATCATAAACATACAAGATTATCTCCAAGCATGAATCATCAATATAACATGTCAAAGCTTGAATGCAATGCTTGTCCCATCCCATCCTACTGTGCACCTGTGTGTCAATTTAATATTTTTAATTACCACAGACCTAAAGCCCGCTCGATACCAATCGTAACACCCGGGACCCACATTACCTGGAATGCTACTAAACCACTCTACTGACTAGCCAATAATTTCAAGATAAATTAATTCGCAACATCTCTAGACAAAAAGCATTAAGCGGAAGCATAAACATCTAAGGGAATAAAGATAACGGTAACAAGTTCAATAATTAAACAACCTCTAGCAGATTAATCAAAGAATGGTTCACAAGTCCATCCTTATTAAATAACATAATCCTCCACAAATAGTTAAGCATTTGGCTAGAATTTCATCGACTTTATTACAACATGAGTTGATGAACCATGTGCATTATTGTGGTGCCGCTCTACCCATCCATGAATGCTCAACGATCACTGTAGGGGAAAGAAAACAAGGGTGAGATAAAAATCTCAGCAAACAAACATTTACCGGCTATTCGGACTACAAACAAACATACAACATCATTAAAGTATCCAAATATCCACACCCATAATGTGAATCCACATTCATTTACCAGCCAATTAAACTACAAAGATATTAAGCATCAATATCCAATCCCCATAATGATCACAATTATAGCCTCAACCATATTTACTACCAATGATAGTAAAATATTAACAATTGAATCTTGATCAACTGCTCCATGTTAATCACCACTACCACTACCAATGACAATAAAGTATTAGCGTGTTTTACCTCATAACTTTACTATTTCTCGCATCCACAACTGTTATCCACAATTACCACAAGAGAGAAGAATCTCATGCCACAACCACAACCTCTACCATACCACAAGGGGTGAACCCCATTCCACAACCACAACCACATTACTCATACCACAAGAGACTCTCATGAGTCAATTTCCACATTGCAACTGTGAAGTTGCGTTTGTTTGCAAAAAAATAACTTCACCTCAATATCTTGCACAAGTATGCAAATGATCTTTCCACAATGTAATGCATATGTATGCTATGCTCCACTGCACCTTTACCCAACAAGGTAAAGGTATGCATCGTCTTTCTGACAATGCACGATGTTGTACCGCATCTGATCGCGGCTATAAGCGCGACATCCACAATGCAAATGTCATGATATGTCATGAATGATATGATAATCATAAACCACAAGAATTTAACCACGAAGGTCAACAACATACTCATCATGAATATTTTCTCATAATCCACATGTGTCTCATTAAGCACAATACCATCGTGTCATAAGACCATTACCACATAACCCACACGATTCACCAAGATCAAAATCAATCGATATAGATGGAACTCTATCACATAGACCACCACATGATCATCATGAAAATAACCACAAGGAATTAACAACATGTCCACCTTGAGTTTATTTTCATATTTCGCATTGGCTCATTAAGCGAATTACCACGATACTACCCAAACTCATCCAAACATAGCAATTGATTAATATCTTGCTACCACATTTTTACTTGGAAAACATGTAACCATGGCATATCATTTAACATTACGTCAATCATGCATAGTGCAAATAGTAAGAAAACGGGTTAAACCGTAGCACAACCGCTACATTTACTTGCCTTCCACGATGCGACGCGTTAGCGGCAAAGCGATACTCCTAAACCTGAGGCTTCACCTCCTAAACAGGTAAAATAATTTCAATTAAGACATAATATACTCAGCGCTACTAATCGGCAATCTACAACGCTTACTTGACGACTCAAAACGAGTTTACAAAGCTGAAACCGAAAAACAACGTTTCCTGCCATATACTGATTCTGGACAGCAGCACGGTAAATGACATAACTCATGAACTGGAAGTCAAAATGAGGTAAACCCAATTTCTGTAGATTCTTAACTGAATAATCTACAATACTCTAGTTGACACGATAAACCAATTCGGCCATAATATTAGGCTAACTATTGTCTGAACTTTCAGTACAGAAACTGCCTACACAATCGAACAGCAAAACTAAAATGACCATAACTTTTAATAGGTAACTCCAAATTGATCGTTCTTTATCAATCTGAAAAGGTTATCAAATTACCTACAATAACCTAGTTGGGTGAACTTTCAGATTCTACCAAATTCCCATTCATATTTTAAGAAATAACCAGACAGATTATTCTCGTCAGATTTCTGGCAGCAGATAATAAAATGATGATAACTTTTGACTCAGACCTCGGAATCGAGTGATCTTCGCGGCCACCGAAAGCTAAGAACATTATATAAATAACTCTAGGAGATCAAAATCCCTAATTCTGCCTCTAAACACACGAAACAAGCCGCGCAAGAAACTGGACAGAATTGAATTTGTAGCGGCAGCAATTCAATCCAATCAAACCAATCGAATTCGCATCTAATACAACTTAGACAGCAAAGAACGCTCTCGTTACCCTTGTAGAACCTTGGGAAACGCTGGTTGAATCCATGAAGAAGATCCCTTCTTCTCCTCCTTTCTCTCCCTTCTTCTTCCTCCCGAAGACCAGTAGCAAGGAGCAGACAAGGGGCGACATGGGCGTGGCGCAAGGGGAGGAGGGTTGCTACGGGTGGCGGTACTGTAGCTACGTGCTACAGTAAAAAAGACCTAGGGTTTGGTTGGCCCCTTCTTAAACCAACTTCCCACTTGGGCCAAACAACGTGGGCCGAAAGCCCAAGATTAAATCTCCTCTAAAAAACTGATTTCTCTGTTTAATTCCTGTTAAATACCTTTCTCATTTCAATTAATTCTCTAATGTTAAACAGGATATTACATAATCAACGATGGATACTTTCTGTTAAGAGAAATCCTCTCTAAACTATATTGCACTTGAAAATTCAATAAATTTCTCTTCCCCGAATAATAATTCTCTACCGATTAATTTTTATTAATCCGATTCTTCACTTCTCACACTTCCGGAGTATTACAAACTTGTTTTAACATTAATTGTTGGCTAGAAATTCATTTAAAACTTGTAAAATGCATAAGTAATTCTTTGTAGCTCCAAATTTAGCAAACTAAAATTTGTTAGGTTCCTCTGTTAATATGCTTTAGTGTAGGATAAGTTTCAATGTGGTCTTTACTGTTGAAATTGATAATGCCCTAATTTCATAACTTAGAAAAATCATAAGTAATTCATTTTAACTCCAAATTGAGTAAACTTAGTTTTACTGTTCTTGGAATTCCATGTTCTACCTACCATAAAAATTTTAGGTTCTAGATATTTTTGGAAATTTGTGCCATGAACAGTAACCGAAATTAATTTAAGTTGGAATTTCGAGGCTGAGAAAAATTGTTTAGGCTATAACTTTTTCATGTTTAGTCCAAATTGAATAATTCTTGTGGCTAAATTTGTCTAAAATCATGTTCTTCCTGCTGTATAAATTTCATGGATTTTGGAGTATTTGAATTTTGAGTCATTTTCGGTGTTCGTCGTTTTTATTGGATTTTCTCGTTCTTGCGATAGGTTCCGAGGAAATTATTGATTTCGTGAGTGATCCTCTGCAGCAAGAAAGTGATCTTCAACAAGGCAAGCAGATGTAGCATCATTTGATCATATTGCTCCCATTACTTTTAAATTCTAATATCTTGTTTGCAAAAACTAAGTATGCATGCTTCTTGTGTCAAAGTTAATTTTTGTCGAATAGAGGTAGTTAATCCTAATGCATAGTTTCCCTGAAATTGTTCACCGCTGCTGCAGCCCTAAGTTATTATCCTCACTGGTGAATTAGAGACCGGTGAATGATTTATGGTCTTTTTATTGTCTTTACGATATGATGCTTAGCAATACTTAGCTACCGGTAGAATTGGGTGGTTATCGACTTAGTCGATGACCTTGATCACACAAAACTATATTATTGCTTATGTTCAGCACCTTGTGCCTTGTTTATTTGTGAAAACTAAAACTAAAAACAAAATGATTTGGACTTGGGCACAATGGTAAGATAGTATGCTTTTGAGTGTGACTGGAATGGTGCCCGGGTCATCAAAGACCGAGTTACTTGTGCCATTGATCCAAGCAACTTTGCGTGCTAACCACACTAGAGGGATATGAGACCTCTCTTGACTTAGTACTTTGGGGGGTGTTAATTAATGAGTCGCGTGGTGGGTTGTATATTTGACTATATGCAACATGGACAAGTTTGTAGGAGGAGCATCCGCAGCGGCTTGAGCCATGGGCCGATGTATCCTACTCTACGTATGGGTCCTTAGTGGGGGCCGTAATGGTGGTCCACTAGGTGATAACCCCCATACGTGCGGCTCTTGATAAGCTCAATCCATTGGAAAGCGTCTCGTAGGACTTAGTCGTGCCGGCATACCAAAGGAAGTATGCTTAATAGCTTGGCAAAAAGGCGGTCTGAAGTGTGGGTACATTGGTACACCCCTACAGGGTTTCAAACTATTCGAATAGCCTCGTCCTAGGTTATGGACACGCTTGGTTATTTCCCGCAAGAACTAGACTACAACCTTTTAATTAAAATTTGATGTGGATGGTACGAATGGGTAATTCGTGCTATTGTTGTGATGGCTATTGGGTTAGCCATCTCCAAGATGTCTTTATGATTATTACTTATTGTCTCGCTGTTATTTATGCAAATAAAATTCAGATTGTCAAAACTGCCTTCAAACTATTACTTATTGCAAATAAAACTTGCTTTATGCTGAAAATGAACCTTAAGCCTTCTCCTTTGATTAAAACCTACATGTAGTAGTATCTAGGTTTGTTACTCGTAAGTCTTGTGAGTACATATTTGTACTTATTTGCTTTGCTTATTTGTTGCAGAGGAGGCTGATCCCAAAGGGATCGACTTTTGTGAGTTTTGCTGCGGTGTGGACGACTAGCTTGGCGGCCCGGTCGGATTGCCTTGTGGGTGTATGGCAAACCGGTTGACTTTTGTTTATAGCCATCTTATGGCATTTTTCTTCCGCTGTTGATTAACTCTTTTAGCTTGTTCTTGGCCGGTCGGCTTATCTTTTGTAATAACTATTATGTATGTCTTTTGCTTGTAAAGTTTTAGCTTTAGTTCTGTGTGTTGTATGGAATTGATGCAATGTTTTTGTAAATGGGTGTGTATACTGCAATTCTGGGAAATATACATTTTTCCGAGGCACGGTATATTTTGTTTGTGTTGCTAGAGTCGATGGAAGGCTAAGCATTACAAGCTAAATAAACCAGGGTCTCACAGCTTCGGCTAAGCATAGATTTTTGCAACATGTTCTAGTTCATACTAATGTATCAACTAGCTTTTAACTAAGGTATCAAAGGTGGTCCAAAAGACGATCAAGTCTGGGTGTACAAAGGAATTGAGAATAACTATCTAGTTCAAAATAGGGATTTAAAGTACTTGAATTGAAATATACATGCAGTAATAATTTAAAACAGAAGGTACATAATTTGAAATACTAGGTTCAATATGATTAAGGGTATGACTTGCCTTGCTCGAAAGCTTACGGGTCTACCTCTTCAGCGTACTCTTCTTCCCCGGCGTCATCGAAGTCTACACGAGAGAGAACAGAGCAGAATCAAATAAAGCTCGAATAATGATCCAAATGAAATCCAACTCAAAAAGCTTTAGAGTAGGAGGTCCAACGATGGAAGTCCAACGGTGGAAAGCTGTGGGGCGAGCAAGAGAGCAGAAGTGTTGGGGTGAAAATGGATGGAGGGGAAAAGGGCAAAAGGCTCCCTGGTGCGCTATTTATAGTGGAGGTAGGAGAACTGTGTAACATCCCAAGTCTTTGCTTGTGTTTCAAATGTAAGAAAATGTGTAGAAATTTAAAACTTTTCTTGCATCTTGTGTTTCATGTATTCCTGTAAAGGAATTATGGAAATACAAAACCACAAGCCTCTTTTGACCTAAATCTTGACCCTTTAAAAACTTTCCTGGTTAATCTTATGATCATCCTTTGGAAATATTTTTCCCAAATTCTAGGGTTGATGTGTGACTCCTCTAAACAATTTCACAATTTTTAGAAATTGTTTGAATATTTTAAGAGGCCAGTCAAACCAGTTTGACTTTGAGTCAAACCCTAGCTCGGAACCTTAGGAAATTTTTGGAAAAAAATGCTCTACATAAAAACCTCTGGAAATTTTTCACAATGTCAATCCTTGAGTCAGCAAGTTCCTGTAAAAATTTCAGAATTTTTGGAGTCAGTTTCTACCTCTAAACATTCCTCAAAATTCAGTTTCAAATTTAAACCCTAGGTCTGAGTCAGACTCGGGCTCGGAGTCGAGCTAGACCACCTTTAACTGCACTCGGACGTTCATATTATAACTAACCATATCTAACCAGTCACATCCCTCCGCATGTTTCATAACATACCCGAAATCTACCTTTATAACTACCTAGTTATGGAGTAGCGTTTGGCAACCCCTAAGTGTACTATTACACATATAGAAAACTATGCTGATATCAAGTCTAAGGATTATACATCATCATTGCTTGAGACCATCTGATGATACACAAAATCATAACAATCTCAATAGTGCCTCAAGGTGGGTCAATCCAACACCATGTTCTCTAACATGTGTTCATATTATTGATTCTATATCTCCATATCCATGACTAGTGAAACATGGTCATCAATCAATATATGTGCTGGTCGATAAGTCACTAGTGTTCCGACCAGTAACATCCGACTAGGGATACATTTAGAATGACATCATATAAGTTAAAGAGCTTCACCAACAAGTCACATAGTTGTTAATCTTTATAAAGGATAATTCATGCAAGGAACATAATAATAACATTTATTTTATAACTCATAAACATAGATATGATACAGTCATCTATATGATTACCTCTAGGACATATCACCAACATAAATATCACATGATATAACTGCTTGATTTATGGGGGCTAATGTGCGCGTATCCCAGTTGGTTTGTTTACTGCTTATAATAATCGCCCTTACTGTATACGTGATTTTACTGCCTTTTGCATGGCGATTACTGTTATGGTTTGTTCAGCAAAAAAAATGCAACGAACCGTGACACTGTTTCATCTACTGATATATGAGAGCTATATATGTAAAATAATTTTACTATGTTGATATTCCCGTAAAATTACTGACCATCGATTTTGTTTGGAATTACTGTATGTGTAAAATAATTTTACTATGTTGAGGCTTATCGTTTACTGTATTATCGCTGCGCTATTTTTGTTTTTGTATATTTGCATGTGAAAAAAGAAAAACAACACCATATCAACTGATTCCTCCGTTTTAAAACATACCACTGCTGCTTGGGCTACCCGATGCGTTTCTTCATCTCCCTCTCGATGACTTATAAAGATGGACATCCGCTTTTGAAAAAACACAAGTCCCCATCTTCCCCTTACTGAAAAAACTCCAAAACACACACTCCACTGCCTTCATTGATCTCCAAAGCCAAACAGGAAAAATGCCTTCGAGCTCTTCTTCATCTCCCCTACCCATGGTAGTTCTAGCCTACCTTGCCCTTATATACAAGCACCTATCTAGCTGGGACTTGATCCAGGTTGCAGGCCATTATTATGTTCGCGACCTCCTCTGTTCTCCGCTCTCGTGTCTGCCGTAGAGCATGTTTTTGATCATCTGTTGGCTGCGCCTCCTACTCAATTGGACCAATGACTTGGTCTCCGATGTCCGGTGGGCCAATCTTGTAATCGAGATCATGCTCTCAAACTACGTGGAGTGTGTTGAAGCATCGATCTGGAGGCACGATGTATACATCGACATACAAAGCACAAGGGTCGATGATGCTGAGAGCGTGGAAGAGGCTGACGCCCTCCTCTAGCACATCGTCAGCCTATATCCTTGGTAAAAACATCTCCTAGCACGGCTCAACAGCGCAAAGCAACAGGTGGAGGAGTCTCTCCACATATTCCCTGATCCCGTTCCCGCCAAAGCCCACAAGCAGGCTTACGAACGCTTGAGGATTGTGATAGGGTCCTACCTTGGCCACTAGGGTCTTCTTTCTTTTCCCTTTTTCCCTCTTTTCCTATTATCATACAATATAAAAAAAAAAAAGCGATCGACCACGCTATGTGGATGAGCCCCCGAAATATATTTAATAAGTTTCATCTTCAGTTGTTACTGTTATGTATATATAAATTTACTACAATTTTTGCTTCATTTTACTGCCTAAGCAATCAAAGGGATAAAATATCATTGAAAATAACACAAAGAAAATACACATTTACTACTTTGTACTAACCATTTTACCACTTAATGTATGCGCTTTTATTGTCACACTAACTTTTGTTGTACTACCCGTTGAGCATTACTGGTGTGGAACGATTCTCGAGCTGGTCATTTACTACTTGTATTGTCCATTTTACCGCTTCGTGTATGAGAGTTTACTGTCACACTAACTTTTGTTGTACTACCTGCGACTGAGCATTACTGGCCTCTCACGATTCTCTTGTTTGTAAAAAGTTAATGTTCGTATAAGTAAAAGCATATGTCGGGTGTAGTAAAATCGTATGATGGGTTTGGTAGTCGTTGGCAGTAGGCTTATTATCACAAAAATATTGTGTGTGGTACATTTTTTATTGTTGGACATGACATCTCGCATCTCGAGCAGGGGAGATCGAGGGTCCTTGCCTCGAAATACACACAAAGTCCTTTGTGACATGATGATATTGCTTGAAGTATGTTCAACATAATTATTGTAATATATGATGCAAGTTACTGCAAGATGGGACATCGTGCATCGGGGGGAGATAGTGGGAGCGTGTCCCGATAAAAATAATATAAACGTATGTGATTCGGCAGTAAAACACATTACAAAATTACTGAGCAAAGTGTTGTGTTTTACTGTCAGACGTATGAGCTCAAATAGTCATATATATCCTAAAAACAAGCAACAAAACAAATATACAAATTACTATCACACCCCCTATCAATTATCGTCAAATCAAGTTTCGCGCGGGAATGGATGTTTCTAGCCCGTCTATTGAAGTTAATGGGCCGACCGTATGAGGATTACGTGAGAGCGTGTTCCACCTGGCCTGGTCCCCCACGGTGGACTAGCTGGCGAAGAAAAGTTGTTCTATGCTTAGCTAGAGAATATACATATACATACATACATACATACATATATAGATACATACATACATACATACATACATACATACATACATACATACATACATACATATATAGGATTAATACTTTCTACTCTCAGGAGTAGTTACTCCCACCTCTAATATACCACCAAAAAAGAACTTGACATACTCCTTTATCACTTTGGGTATCCTCATATACTAATTATAAGATACTCCAATGTGAACCATACGAAAAATTTGCAAGAGAGTCCATAGTTTTTAGCATATTTTGTAAATACATTCATATTCGCACATAAAAATGAGTATGTCTAAAAAAATTATACATACCACTCCTGAAAAGGTGTAAATACCACCTAGGTGGTCTTATATACTCGTATACTACACATGCATACTCTTAGTTATGTAAGATACTCCCTACATTGTGAGACACGAAATAGGGAGTAACTACTCCCGGGAGTTAAAAAAAAGCTTTATATATATATATATATATATAAGTATGGTACTCCTACTTCTCATATATCACTTAAATCGTATGATGATTCCTCTTTATCAATTTGAGCATACTTCAATAATGATTATAAGAAACTCCAAAATGAGTTTCATGAAAAAATCATTAAAATTTATTTTTATAGCAAATTTTATGTATATACTTCTTTTATATATGAAAAGGGTATATAGCAGCATTGAAGTATCTTATAATTGGTATTTAAGTATAGTGAAAGTGATAAAGAAATATAATATGTTCGTCTAAGTGATATATTGGAAGTGGGGGTATGTACTCCTGGGATTACGAACCGAGCTTATGTATGTATGTATGTATGTATGTATGTATGTATGTATATGATACATACACATATACATATACATATACACATACATATACACATACATATATGCGTACATATACATACAGATATACATATACATACACTATATATAGATAGATATATACATACACATATATATGTGTATATGTACGTATATATGTATATGTATACATGTATATAATATGTATGTATATGTATACATATTATATATACATGTATATAATATGTATGTATATGTATATCTGTATGTATATGTGTATATGTACGTATATATGTATATATGTATGTATATCTGTATGTATATGTACGCATATATATATATGTATATGTATATAATATGTATGTATGTATATATGTATACGTATATATATGTATGTGTATATATATACACACATGAACCACAAGCTGGTGTGAAGAATAATGCAAAGATGGAAAAATGTTGTTTGCGAAGTTGGTCCTAAGGCGCACACCATTCCCTTTCCTAAATTTGTTTCATTCACACCCGTCCATTTAGCCTCACGATTATCATAAGCTGATCATATTTTAAGCTGAGTGTACGAGCGACTAGATGACAACTGGATTGCTCCAATAGAAGGCATCTACACCTTCTTCGTCTTGGGGTCCGAAGCATCAGCCTCTATGTATGTATGGATGTTGTTATAGGGCCATGGAGCATGGACACCACAAGCTCAAATTAATTATTGGGATACTAGCTTAGCTAGGGACATTTTGCATCAATGCCACGGGAGAGGCTGAAAATTGCATATGAGCCATGGCAAAACTAGGATTTGCAAAAACATGCCGAACCATTGAAAACATCAGCCTAATGCAAAATCTGTAAAGAACGGCCACCGCGAATTAATAATCTCAACCTTGCACAAATTAAGCCACTCGGGAATTATGACATTATAAGTAAGAGTACTACTAGAAAAGGCTCCAGTTTTGCAAACTCAAGCTTTCTTGATGGCATTTTTTAGAAATGTCGATGTCGTCCTCGTGGTGGCTATAGATTTGGATAGTTTTCAGGTTGTACGGATGCAGATGTTCCTATATATATTTATTTATATATCCAGTGGAATGTGTGCCACAGAAGTACATCATATATATATATATATATATATATATATATCTTAATGTTAATGTGTCACTAGCGCTATGAACAAGCCATAGGAACACGAGTTGTTCTCAAAACTTATGCCTAACTTTGTCATATATCACGTCCAAAAACTGGAATCTACGAACCAAAGTGCACGCTTTGAACTCTTGATTCCCGTGCATGTGAAATTAAGCTCCAAATTAAGGTGGCCTTTTTTCACGTAAAATTAAGCGCTGTATTTTACTTGTAAAACTGGTATATGTTGCTACTGCATGTCCTGATGCATGTAAAAGGCTAAATAAGTGACCTTTTGTGCATGTCACGTACGTAAAATTTTGGTGCCTGCTGATCGAGCAACCATAGCTGGATGCAGATTCCTTTGTGCTAGACCAGATCCATTCTTTGTCGTGGCTGTAATTACTTTTATATAAAAAAATTGTTTTGGTCGCTAACTCGATCGATGGAATAAGATGCAGCTAACATTAATGGGACTGGGAGTCTGGGATAAGATTGACTAAGGTTGTTTCGGGTAACGCCAGTTACTTTGGTTTTTGTCATGAACGTTTACGTCCAGTTACATGCATCAGAAAATAAGAACGTAAATGGGGATACTAATACTACTACAACTTGCATGAATTAATTATCGTAAGTTTACCATGAGAATATGTTGGAATTTGTCCGTTAAATATCAATACAATTTCCAGCTAAATGTTTTCTAATAGATACACTACTACGTAACGCACTTTGGTCGAATCGCCAAATGGGCAATAGTCTCGAGAAAATTGCGTCGGGACCAAAATATCTTTAGTCCGGTTGGTAACACCAACCGGGACTAAAAGTCCCCGCCCAACGGCTCGTAGCGAGCTTTGCAGAGGACTTTTAGTCCGGTTGGTGTTACCAACCGACTAAATGTCAACCTTTAGTCCCGGTTGGTACTACAATCCGGGACTAAATCTTTAGTCCCGGATTGTAGTACCAACCTGGACTAAAGGTTGACATTTAGTCCCGTTGGTAACACCAACCGGGACTAAATGTCCTTCTATTTAAACTCCTGTTTGGCGTTAAATCACACAGAGCCGAACGCCGTGGTCGCCGCCGACACGCGCATTCTGCTTTGTCACCACCGCGGAGCCGTTCATTCACTCAACCGTATTCACCGGCGTGTTCGCGTAAGCTCTGATGCTAACCCGCCGTCCATTTGACATCTACCGCATGCCGCCCATTTTTCTTTTATTTTCGATTTTTGAATAGTACGAGATTTGTGATTTTTGTATAATTAAATCTAGAGCTCCAAAAATTCTGAAAGTTTTTTGTATGCTCTCTGACATGTATACTATCTATGAAAAATATGAAATGTGAAATTTGAATAATTTTTATATGTTATAAAATTGCCAATTAATTCATAAATGGAACTTTCATGATTTTTGTAGGCCACAATAAATTTCCAAAAATCATGAAATTTGTTTTTCCACTAAGTTACACTGTGAACAGTCCATATAAAAATTTTGAGGCTATTTGGACAAAGTTGAATTTATACCTATTTTATGCTTATTTATTTAATTATTATTCCATGAATTTTGTAGGCTAAATTAATGATCCAAAAATTCTGAAATTGTTTTGCCATGACACATGATGGTGTTCCATGGCATGTTACTCAATTAGTTCATTAGAGAAATAGAGAATTTTGGTGTATTTTTAATTTCATTTGTTTACAAAATGAGAAATTTAATTATGTGATATGTCATATAATGCGACGATGACACGCCATTGGATGTACAATGCCGATCGCCGCTCCAAAGAGTTCATTGATGGTGTGCATTATTTCTTAAGAGTGGCCGAGGCAAACAAGCGGGATGGTTTCATGTCTTTGTCCAAGTGCCCTGTAAGAATTTGAAGGAATATTCTAGCTCAAGGAGTCTTCACTCACACTTGTTGAAGTCGGGTTTCATGCCAAACTATATTTGTTGGACCAAGCACGGAGAAACCGGGTTATAATGGAAGAAGGTGAAGAAGAACAATTGGACCCCGACGACATTATTGTTCAATACGGTGACTTGATGATAATGCAATGGGCTAAATCAAGAAGAGGCAAAGCGTAAGACACACTCGCTGAAGATGATGCTCTTGGTGATGTCATTCGTGATGCACAAAGAGATTGCGAAAGTGAAAAGGAGAAGGCTAAGTTTGACCGCATGCTAGACGATCACAAGAAATTACTATACCGTCCGCGAAGATGGGCAAAAAGTTGGGTACAACACCGAGTTGCTACAATGGAAGGCATGAATGGTGTATCCGACAAGGCATTTGGGCAATTATCAAGATCCAAAAAGATGCTTCCGAAGCCTAACGAATTGCTCGCCACTACGCGAAGCAAAACAGTCGTGCGCCTTTGGGATTAGAAATCCGGAAGATACATGCATGTCGTAATGACGTGCATCTCGTATCATGGCAAGGACTACGAGAATTTGGATGAATGCCCCGTATGCAAAGCGTCGCGATATAAGATCAAAGCGAGATGACCACGGCGATGTTGAGGGCGAAGAACGCCCCAGAAGAAAATCCGCCAAGGTTATGTGGTATGCTCCTATAATACCACGCCAAACGTCTGTTCGAAACAAGGACCATGCAAAGTTGTTGCGATGGCACAAAGAAGACCGTAAGGTAGACAACATGTTGAGACACCTGTGATGGGTCCCGGTGGAGAGCAATAGACGAGAGAATTCCGGAGTTTGCGGATGACGCAAGAAACCTAAGGTTCGCTTTAAATACGGATGGTATGAATCCTTTGGGGACCAGAGCACTAGTCATAGCACTTGGCACTGTTACTCTATGTATCTACAACCTTCCTCCATGGTTATGCATGAAGCGGAAGTTCATTATGATGCCGGTGCTCATCCAAGGCCCGAGGCAACTCGGCAACGACATCGATGTCTACCGAGGCCATTAGTTGAGGAACTCCCGCTTTTATGGAGCAAACCAGGTGTACGTGTGTGGGATGAGTACAAACAGAACACTTCGACTGCGAGCATTGTTGTTCGTAACAATCAATGATTGGCCCGCTCTAAGTAATCTTTCAGACGGACAAACAAGGGATACAATGCATGCACACACTGTTTTGATGACATTGACGGTATATATTTGAAAAAATGTCGAAGGTCGTGTACCTTGGCCATCGCCGTTTTCTTCCTATGAATCACCAACTAAGAAAGAAAGGCAAGCATTTTAAAGGTAAGGCGGACCACCAACCAAGCCTCGCAACCGAATCGGGAGGATGTACTTGATATGGTCAAGGATGTGCAAGTAGTCTTTGAAAGGGACAAGGCGGCGAACTGTTCCAAAAGATGCTAAGGGACACGTACCCATGTGGAAGAAGAAGTCCATATTTTGGGAGCTACCCTATTGGTTCTCTGGAAAATATGTCCTCACAAAAATTCACCTTTAGTCCCGGGCCGTGGCACCACCCGGGACTAAAGGTTCTCTGGAAAATATGTCCCCGCGCAAAATTCACCTTTAGTCCCGGGCCGTGGAACCACCCGGGACTAAAGGTCCAGCCTTTAGTCCCGGTCCGTATTACCACCCGGGACTAAAGGTCTTTAGTCCCGGTTGGTAAAACCGCCCGGGACTAAAGGTCCCCCGAAGTACTTAAGCAACAGTTTCGTCTTCCATTCTTCCTCCACTTCCCATCGCGCGCCCTCTCCCTCGCCGTCTCCTCGCGCGCCCTCTCCCTCGCCGTCTCCTCGCGCGCGCGGCCGCTCTGCCGACCTCGCGCCGTCCGCCGGCGGCGTGCTCCCCGCCGTCTTCTCCGGCGCGACCCCGCCCTCTCCCTCGCGCCGGCGTCGTCTCCCGCGTCGCGGCGCCTCCTCGTCGCCGGCATCCCGACCGAGGTTTGAAGGCAAACAATATTCTCCCAAATAATGCAAGACTAGCTATTTGAGTTTGCATATGGCGCACATTTACTTCGTTTAATTCCAAAACGAGAGAGTTGAACTTGGTCTTAGCTCACTGATTCTTGGTTCTCGGTTTGATTACTAGCAAGCAAGAAAGAAAGAAAAATAGAAGTAAAACAAAAGTGGTGACCAACACCATTCAGCTAGCTTGAGCATTGTCCTCTCGAGTTTAGTTGATGTTTTGTGCAATCTTGTGCCCTAGATATCAATTGCAACAAGCTAGCATCTTTCTATAAATTTTACAACATGAGCTATATATTTAGTTTTCACTTATATCTTGTTAGCTCATTCTTTGGTTACATTAACTTACATCATCTTAGTGTGTGTGTTGACACCGATTTTGTCGAAATTTAGAATATGAATAAATAATTATGTAAAAAATAATAATATCAAGTAAATAAATTATACTAACGGCTAAAATCCGTCACAACATAAAACAACTGAAAATTGTGAAGTAATTTTCTTAAGCAAAAAATTGCTATGACGTACATGGACTAACTCACATAGTCCAACGGTCAATAATATTCCATCGACAAAAAACATCAGCGTGCCGAATATTTAAGAATATTTGAAGTACTAGATGGGGCTTGACCTATGTGATGATACATTGGTCATATACGAGCCAAATAGATGCATGCGTGCCTGCACACATGAATTATATGCTTCATGTAGCCCCTCATTAAACCAACAAATTAAAAGAGGATATTAATTAATCAACTAAGCTCTTGGACAAGACCCACACGAGCTCACATCATAAATAAGGCAGCTCGTGTGCATGAATTAAGCGATTGATTAGTTAATTGATTAACTAAAAAAGGTTAATTAATTAATTAAGAATGATGGGGCCACACGTCAGTCAAAGCAAATTGCGTCCGGGACCAAAAAGATCTTTAGTCGGTTGGTAACACCAACAGGGACTAAAAGTCCCCCCCAACGGATCAGTAGCGAGCTTTTGCGGGAGGGACTTTTAGTCGGTTGGTGTTACCAACTCAAGGTAAATTGGTTGTATAAACAACTAGCCTACTAAGTATGTATGTACTAAAAACCATGCATGTTTCTCGGGTGGTAGGGTGCATAAATTATCGTATGGGCCATATGGCATACTAATAAAAATTTATGGAATGACTATACATTTCAATAATATGTTAGCACATATTTAAAATTTATTTATCAATGTTAGTGTTTGTTATCTTTATCACTCCATAAAATTGTACAACACATTTATCAAGAAGAACTGACGCTTGATT
Organism: Ampelocalamus luodianensis; assembly: GCA_036346255.1. Classification (NCBI taxonomy): domain Eukaryota; kingdom Viridiplantae; phylum Streptophyta; class Magnoliopsida; order Poales; family Poaceae; genus Ampelocalamus; species Ampelocalamus luodianensis. The sequence goes on along the minus strand of CM070630.1, from coordinate 48,487,064 downwards.
TCAACACTAAGGCCTACGTCAAGTTGAGGCCGTTTTGGGATGAGTTTTATGCAGTTCAAGACATCGGAAGAGGGTGAGGCACGGGTGAGAAGGAACCAGCAGAATGCCCGACAAAGCAATACCACCATCACTTGGGATCGGTGGCTACTGAGTGCCATTCCTAAGTGGGAAAGAATGGAGCGAGAGATTCTTACCAAGGGATCGAACCAGAATCAATCAAGCGCCCGAGCGCCAAGTATTGGTTTTTCGGTCATGGGAAGCTGGACCTAGAGACCGGAAAGATAGTGTATGGCGCAAAACTCCAAAGAGCAGCAGAAAGATTTGCTTATGCTCGAGGCTTGGTGAGAGTGGCAGTGGCACCGAGCAGAGATAAGGATGGTGACATACGCCTGGAAGTCCGAACACGGTGGGCGAACAAGAGGCTATGGGGAGGTGTCGGGAGCATGCCTTCCTAAAGACAAAGCCACCTATAGAAGCCGCCAGAGAAAGAAGGACGAGGAGGCAGAGCGGATGCGCAGGATGGAGAAATGGTTCTTGAGTCACGGAAGTGGCTCGTGAAGCAAAGATGAGAAAAAGCACTTGAAGCCAAAATGAATGAGGAAATCAAAAGGCAAGTGCAGATAGCGAGTAAGTTCCATCCAAAGGCAAAGCGCATCGAGCCGGAGTCAACATCGCCCCTCATCGGTTGGCGATTGCGCTTCCACAGAGGTGCGGTGATTCAAGATGGCGCAGGTGCGCTTCCGTGGATGACATCACCGATCCTCTCACGACATGTGAGCTGCACATTCAGAGGGAATGCCACCGTCATGGTGGCTATCGGTGTTGTATCTCGTATCGACCCTACGAAGACACCAAGATGCCATGGGGCATTAATACCTCTGGATATGCTAGCGTATCGGTGGATAGAGTTGTGAAAGGTTATAGCAATGTGCGTCTTGACATTGAAGGAGGTGATGGGAGAAGACTTTAGGAGAAGCGGAGAAGACATTCATATGTTGGCGCAAGCGCTATATCATTATTCTGGGCGTCACCTCCTCCTCCTCAACAACCTAACCCTAGGTGCGGATGAAAGTGAACAAACATTTTTCACTAATTATGTATTGGCTTAAATAACGGTTTACTCATACCACGTTGTTTTCACAGCCAGAACCTCCCCAACCTAAGTCCAATTATCCATTCACCACCGGTCACGGTGTTGCGGGCGATGACAATGAAGTGGAAGACACGTTTGCATCCCCACCGCCCCATCTCCTCCACGACGGGATCCAATGCCGCCACCGCCCCATCGCCTCCACGGCGGGCTCCAACGCCGACACCGGTCGCCCCATCGCCTCCACGGCGGGCTCCAACGCCGCCATCGCCCCATCGCCTCCACGGCGGGCTCCAACGCCGACACCGCCGCTCCATCGCCTCCACGGCGGGCTCCAACGCCGACACCGCCATCGCACGCCTCCACGGCGGGCTCCAACGCCGCCACCGCCCCATCGCCTCCACGGCGGGCTCCAACGCCGACACCGCCGCCCTCGCGCAAAGAAGAGGCCCACCCCACAAGCACGGCGTCGGCCCCACCACCGCCAAGAAGAAAGCCTCGGGAGAACACCGGCTATTTCTAAGACGCACGAAACTTTCCTATGAGAAGACCGCGAGAAATAGATGCTTCAGTGAAAACAGATGTGGACAGTTTCTTCGCGAAAGTCAAGGCTAAAAGTGAAGCGAAGCGAAACCCTGAGAAGCCGTACTTCTTCGTACGTCCAGAAGTTCTAAGGCAAAGGGTGGACGCTCACCAGAAAAAGTTACGTCATGCTCGTAAGGATTCGCCACTATCAGACTATGACCGCACTCTCACCAAGTCAATTGAGGAGGCGAAGAAGAAAGAGAAGAGAGCACGGAAGGGTGTTGCACAGCTCGGGGAACAATCACAGCAATCAGTGCCCCCACTAGTTATTGGGAATGAATATGGTTCAAACACGAACGTGCTAGAACAGATATCCGGAAACGTGCATTTGGATCAACTTGATGAATTTTTCGCGGAAACTGGTCTAAGCATTTCCCAAATGCTCGGCAGAGCACACATCGAAAGTGCTCGGAAGTTGATCATTGGAAGAAGGAATATGTATATGGCAAGAGTCTATACAACCACGAGAAGCTCATGGAACCGTGACGCAAATGTACTTGTTAAACAAGTGGTACATGGCGGCATGTCGCGAGAAAAGCGGATGACTTTATTTGCGTCAAATTATAAACCATCATTACTTAGTGGCGATGACATTATAATGGTTCGCTTTAATGAGTTACACCAGCTATGCCACATGGACGCTCTAGACAAATCTCTCATCATTTGCTTTTGTGCATGCGTGATTCTTTCTTTTAATAATCTCACTCTAGCATATGTATATGTATAAGTAATTATCCTCACACTAGCTAGCATGTCTATACATATGCAGAGACATGATGAGAGACCTCACACGTAGAAATGACAAGAACATTGGTTTCGTTGATCCATATATCGTATTCAAGGACCCAAACACTCCCCACGATCAATGGAGACCTCAAATGGAGAGGAATTTTTGGAGGTTCTTGATCAACCAAAAGAACAAAAGATTTATACTCTTCCCCTACAACTTTGGGTGAGTGTTGTTATCGTGTGCACATTTTACTTTACTTACTCAATCCAACATAAAGATATATATGTTGACTCTATAAACAAATGCGACTTTCATCGATCGATTGTCTTCGATCTCTCAAGCGAGTCATTTGCTAATCTATGACTCGTTGAGAAAACCGCAGGAACATTACCAAGATATGATAGACATTATCCAGGGTAACCGATCTTTAAATATTTATTCCTGCTCTTTAACTCGCAATAGTTAATTAACGATCCAATTATTGGGCGGGGTTTGGGCTTGGTTCGTTCGGCTACACCGTCCGGATCGAAAGCGCCACTTCCGATCCACACCGATCGGATGTAAGTTGTACTAGCTCCCGCGTCTTTACCTTATCATGCTTGACTCACGCGGGATGACGAGTAATCTTTTATATCGCATGATGGGTTCTCAGCGGCACCACCGAGCAACAATTTGTGTGGATACTACGTTTGCGAGTTCCTCATGGTGTATGCAAAAAGAACCCATCTACAGATGCAGAAAGTACGTAACAAGTATATATAATAAATCCATTTTATTTATTTGTTGCTATTAAATAAATCTTATGTATATTAATACTTCTTTCGTTTAATGCAAATTGAAGGAGATATGGTTGAAGGAACAGGTGTTGGATATGGACCGCCTCAAAGGAATTCAAGAGACAATCGCAGGATTTCTTAATGAGCATGTCCTCAAGCCCGGCACCGAGTTCTACTTTAACCCAGATGAACCATTGAAGCCAAACCAGGACGAACATTTGTATGACATTTAAGTGGAGGACAACATTTGTGTTGTAAATACCAAGGATGCATGAATAATTTTGTAAATTTTTTGTGCATATATATATATTATACATATATATATAGCTCCATAATATATATAGTTTCATACTTTATTTGTGTGTAATAATGTTCCAAACTAAATTATATGTGCGTATACATATATTAGCAAATGAAGAATACGCATTTGAAAACCTAATGTAATTGTAAAACCAAAATCAATAATGAATTGAAATGGAAACAAAAAAGAAAAAAAAAAACACCTTTAGTGGCTGGCCCTTTTAATCCCGGTTGGTATTACCAACCGGGACTAAATCGACCTTTAGTCCCGGCTTGGGACCGGGACTAAAGGTGAACATTTAGTCCGATTTCCTAGTCCCGCTCTATAACCGGGACTAGAGGCCCTTAGGCCGGGACCAAAAGTCTGCTCTGTAGTAGTGATAGATGGTTTCATGTTGTGATGGTTGCAACGATATAGCAGCAGGTTTTATGTTGTGTTGTTTTATATTGCAAATATATATATATATATATATATATATATATATATATATATATATATATATATATTATGAAAGTATATTTCACGAGGAATCTAGCTATAGCAATTTCAAGTGGTTAGTTTAGATACTTTTCGTATACTTAAATATAAAATATTTGACCGGCACGGATTATATTTGTAATTAGAAGGAGTGCATTTACTCATAGAATTTAGCCACCGGCTATTATGTGATTTGTTTATCCTTCGTATTCGTGCACAAAAACTTACTTCTTAAAGAAATATATGTGCATGTGTGTCATTGTGACGTATATATATGAAGGTTTCTTTTTCGTAAGATTGCTTGCGGTCCAGTACTACCACGAAAAAAAGAAAGAACGAGAAATGCATCAAGGAACGCGGGTTTGTTTATAGATATGAAATACACATGCAGATCTGCGTCGGTGATATATATATATATATATATATATATATATATATATATATATATATATATATATATATATATGGTGGCAGGATTTTCCTATCCGATCTACATTAAAGAAGAAAGACTCTCACTCGCGAGGCACCACAGGAGCCAGCGCTCGAGCTCTCCTCATTTTTACCAACTGAGCCCCAGCTCAGTCATCAAACCCCACACACACCAACACACGCATCCATGCGAGACACCAGGCGAGCCAGGGGCTCGAACGCTGGTGGGCAGCCCGCACTCCAGGCGGCGCCACCACCCGAGCAAAGCTCGGTTTTCTATATATATTTTTTTTGCTTTTTAAAAAAATCTATATATTTTGCTTCTTGATTAGCTTAAGTACTGAGCTTCCCAATCAGTTAATGCCAGGTCCCACATATATAAGATCGTTCGAGTCCATCGTTCGTATATACGTACGTATGTACTATTGTGAGTGTTTGACCAGGTCGACTCGCATTTCTTGACCAAGTAGCTTCTTTATTTTTTTTAAAAAAAATACAAGTGCAGTGTCCATGGAACTCTTCAAATTCGAAAGATTCTCATGGCATGCAGAATAAATCGCACAATATCTGCAGTGTCTGATACAGCTGGCTAGCTAGATAGATACAATACAAATAGCTTCATATATATACAGCTTGTGTCTGTAGTTATGCACTATATACAGTGTAGGCATGGGGAAAGATGCATGATTACGCGACAATATGGAAGTTGGAACCAAATTTGGCCGCTACCTTTGGTGTACAAACTAGGCATGTACGTACAAAAAACTTGGTTATCTTTCTCTTTCTCTCACTTTTTGATCGATGCTTTTGTTCCATTGTACTCTAGCTTGGGGTGAGAGAGACAATAGCTTGCTAGCTAGAGGCTCTCCATCCTCAATGAGAAAACTTGAGAGTGATTCTGTACAAGGCATGGCAAACAAAACATCACGTTGCTCTAATTTTAGACCTTGTTTGGAACACGGATTTTTTTTCCCCTTATTTCTACCGAAATTGAACTGCATTTTTTTTCTTATTTTTACGAAAATTGAACCGCAAAATGCATTGGTTTCAAAGGGGGCCTGGCCCTGGTCATCCTGTCAAAACTGTTGGGGTGATCTTCGGCTAACGGTTCCCGAGAATCCCGGGAGACCTCGTCTCCATACGCGCCATGATCGGAGGCGCGTCCAACTCCTTTTTGGTTCGGGTCCCGGTCACCTAGCGCAACAAGAACACTCAAGGGGGCTCGGCAGGCTTGGACACGACGTTGTTCTTGGCCATCTAAACCCCGCACATAACCCGATCCTCAGGAGCGCTAAGGTGAACGAAGACCTAGGACCGCCGGCCTCGTCCACGACCACCACTACGTCCACCGACGCCTTTTCACCTCCCGCCGCTACACCGACTTATCATCTTTTCATGGCATCATCAGGTTCGGGTAAGCACCCTAACGTTTCCACATCTAATGTTTATGTAGGTGTTCATGAGATTGGAGCTAGGGTTCATGTCATGTTTTCTTGTTTAGCCTAAGTTTTAATCCCACATTTGGTATCAGAGCAGTCTAGCTCATCCTTGAACCCTAATTAGCCAAAGAACCGAACCTAAATGTGCTTAGATCTAATGATTAAGGCTTCGGATCTAATGTCTAACGACGGGATCTAAGGGATAGAGGGTCGGGTTAGCATCTAGAAGGAGGGGATTCATGAAATTGTTACAAAACCCTAATGAACTCAAGAGCAAATCCAAATCGGGACCTCCCGAAGTTCTTTTTCCCCAACTTAAACCCCAAAATTAAAACCCTAATCTAGATGCGGCGAAAGTTACTCACGTTTTTGGAGATCCGGTCTTCGCTCCGGTCTCGGGCACCACCGTAGCCCCACTCGACGGCCGTGCGCGCAACCTCGGCGAAATGAGGTGGCGCCGCCTCACGCCGTCTCATGCCGCGTTTTGGGCCGGCGAAATGAAGAACGGGCCGACCATTTTTCGGCCGTCAGATTAAATCCGACGGCACTCGTGAATCCCGGCCGCTGAGGGGCAGTTTTGGGCCGCGGCCGAGTTTTTGGGCGCCGCGTGTATCTGGGCCGCACGTGGATTTTGGTCGGCCTGAACAGTCGATTTTTTTTTCTTTTATTTTCAGTGCAATTTCTTATGTCTAAATCACTTTTGTGCACTGGTTTAATTATTGTTTTGATGCCCAAAATTATGGTATATCATGAATAATGTATTATTGCCCAATATTATGCTTAATCTCTGATTAAAATTGAACCAACTAGATATTTTAATTAGAGACTTTTTACATTTTATGTTTTTGGCATTATGTATGCATGTGATTATATTCTAACCAACGTTGATTATAATCATATGTTGTTATATTAATTAATTAGTTCTTTTTCATTATCTGCCCAACGGTGATGTGAATTAGAACTATAGTTTTTATGTGTTATTAATCAGATCAACGTAGGATTAATTGCATACAACATATTCTTATGTTAATTCTAATTTATGCCCTGTATTTTGGTACTCAGCAATAAATGCATCAAACGTCGCTGCCACAATCGACAACATTGAACAGCTTACGGGGAGCAATTTTCCCTCCTGGAAGGAGAGGATCCATGTTGTCCTTGGGGTTTTAGATCTCGATTATACTTTAAGGGTGTCCGCTCCCATTCCCCCCACTGAAAGTGAGGAAAATTATGCTGACAAAAGGAAAATTTATGAAACTAATGCTGAGAAATGGGAGCGGTCCAACCGTCTATCACTCATGATTATGAAGACCTCCATTTCAGTTGGGATCAGGGGAGCAATCCCCGATTCTGAAAATGCTACAGAGTATCTGGCATCAGTTGAAGAAAAATTTAAGGGCTCTACAAAAGTTTATGCTAGTACTCTAATTCAGAGGCTCTTAACAACTAAGTATAATGGATCCGGCAGTATTAGAGAACACATAATGATGATGACTGATATGGCCGGAAAACTTAAGGGAATGGACATAGTGATTTCTGATGGTTTCCTAGTCCATTTCATTATGACCTCTCTCCTTACGAGTATCTGACTTTTAAAATCAACTATAATACTCAGAAAGAAAAGTGGAACATGAGCGATTTAATCGCCATGTGTGTTCAGGAGGAGGAAAGAATAAGGACGGAAAAGAGGGATCTTGCACTTCAAGTTGGTGGCTCCAATAAAAGGAAGTTCCAAGGGGACTTCAAATCTAAGAAGAAGCTGGCGTTCTTCCCCAATGCTGATAAGTCAGGGCCTAAAGTGCACAATGCACCTAAGCCCCATGTCGCTCCTACTCGAGCACCTAAAGGGGGTGAATGTCATTTCTGCAAGGAGCCAGGACACTTTCAGAAGGACTGTGTCAGATTCCTAAAGTGGCTCGCAAAGAAGGGTAATGATACAATAACTTATGTTGATGAAACTCTTTATGCTAATTTTTCCATTAATTCCTGGTGGATTGACTCAGTGCAAGCTGTGCACGTTACTAATTCTTCTGAGGATTCCTTACGCGAGAACCCTAAGAAAGGGGGAGCAAAGCCTTAGAGTCGCGGATGGAAAGGAAGCCGAAGTCGAATCAATAGGATCAATTACATTAGTCTTAGACAACGACTTCTCGCTTCGTCTCAATAATGTAGTTTATGTTCCTTCTATTAGGAGGAATTTGATTTCAGTTTCTTTGTTGGACGATGAAGGTTTTAAGTGTATTTTTGGTGATAATAAATGTATTATTACGTTTAATTCTAATGATATTAGTCTTGCCTTTAGACGAGACAAACTTTATATGCTTTCCCTTAATGAATCTCCTGTATCCTTGAATGTGTATGATACTAAGGGTAAAAAGAATAATGAGACTTCTTTGAAATTGTGGTACTGTCGTTTAGGCCACATTTCAAAGGGGAGAATGGAGTGTCTCATTAAGGAAGAGATTCTCCACCCATTAGATTTCTCTGACTCAGACCACTGCATTGATTGCATTAAAGGAAAATATGTGAAACAAATAAAGAAGGGAGCTACTCGCAGCACAGGACTTTTAGAATTAATTCATACTGATATTTGTGGTCCTTTTCATGTGATATCGGTGAATGGTTTTGATTCTTTTATAACATTCACTGATGATTTCTCCCGTTATGGTTATATCTTTCCCATTAAAGACCGATCTGAGTCACTTGACAAATTTAAGATATTTAAGGTGAAGTTGAAAATCAGCACAACTTAAGAATTAAAGTGGTAAGATCGGTCGTGTGGGAATATTATGGAAGACATGCCTCTTATGGACAAATTCCTGGCCCTTTCGCTAAGTTTCTTCAAGAAAATGGCATTGTTGCCCAATACTCTATGCCAGGTGAACCTCAGCAGAATGGAGTAGCTGAGAGACGCAACCGTACACTTATGGATATGGTACGGAGCATGCTCAGCCACTCTAGTTTACCCATTAGTTTGTGGATGGAAGCACTAAAGACAGCTACACATATTATTAATCGGGTTCCCAGTAAATCAGTACCTAAGACACCTTATGAATTATGGACTGGGAGAAAACCGAGTATGAAATATTTACGAGTGTGGGGTTGTCGTGCGGAAGCTAAGATTTTTAATCCACATATTGGGAAATTAGACCCTAAAACAATAAGTTATCATTTTATTGGGTACCCTGAAAGATCCAAAGGGTATCGTTTTTACTGTCCTGATAGGACAACTAAGTTTGTAGAAACAAGGCATGTTGTGTTCTTAGAGAATAATGAGGAGCTAGAGCCCAGGAAAATAGATCTTGAGGAGAAGCGGGTTTATGTTCCTTCACCGCTTATCCCAGAGACTTTTATTCCGTTGCCTCAGGTGGTTGCACCTCCAGTAGAAAATACTGTTGTTGCACCCGCTGTTGAGATCTCTGAAATTCCTAATGTTGCACCTAATGATGAGCCTCAGCAATCTCCTGTAATAGCTAATGAACCTATTAGAAGATCACAACGGGAGAGAAGATCTGCCATCCCGAATGATTATGTTGTATATATGAATGAAGATATTAATGATATAGGGAAGGCAGACGATCCCACCTCTTATAAGGAGGCCATAATGAGTGAACATTCTCCTAAGTGGCTTGATGCCATGAAGGATGAACTAAAGTCTATGAGCACTAATGATGTATGGGACTTAGTAGAAATTCCTGACGGAGTCAAAACAGTAGGCTGTAAATGGGTCTACAAAACCAAACACGACTCTAAGGGAAATATCGAAAGGTTCAAAGCAAGGCTTGTAGCAAAAGGCTTCTCACAAAGAGAGGGGATTGATTATAATGACACCTTTTCTCCTGTCTCATCTAAGGATTCATTCGAATCGTAATGGCACTTGTAGCTCATTATGATTTAGAGTGCATCGAGATGGATGTTAAGAGCGGCATTCCTTAATGGCGATTTGCAAGAAAATGTTTACATGGCTCAACCGGAAGGTTTCTTTGTGGAAGGCAAGGAGCATTTGGGATGTCGACTTAAGAAATCAATTTATGGCTTGAAACAAGCGTCGAGGCGATGGTACCTCAAATTCGATAAGATAATAAGGAACTTTGGTTTTAAGGAAAATGAAGTTGATAAGCTGCATATATGTTAAGTTCAAGGAGTAAATTCACCATCTTAGTGCTTTATGTGGATGATATCTTATTGGCGGCGGTGATAAGGATATCTTGTTTGAGACCAAGAGATTTCTTTCATCTAATTTTGATATGAAGGATCTTGGTGATGCCTCTTCGTTCTTGGCATTGAGATTCACCGAGATAGGTCCAAAGGTATATTAGGTTTATCTCGAAGGCATACGATGTGATCATGAAGAAATACAATATGCATAAGTGCTCTGGCTCGCCTGCTCCTATCGTTAAGGGCGATAAGTTTGGGACATTTCAATGTCCAAGGAACCAATATGAAACTGATCAGATGAAGTCGGTTCCTTATGCTTCAGCTGTCGGAAGCATTATGTATGCTCAAGTATGTACACGCTCTGATTTAGCTTTTGTAACCGGGATGCTTGGCAGATATCAGTCAAATCCAGGACCGGACCACTGGAAGGCCGTTAAGAAAGTCTTGCGCTATATGCAAGCTACTAAGAATTTCATGCTCACATATAAGAATTCTGATAACCTTGAAGTTGTTGGTTATTCAGATTCATATTTTGCGGGATGTGTTGATACTAAGAAATCCACGTCAGGTTATATCTTCACACTCGCTCAGGGAGCTATCTCGTGGAAAAGCTCCAAACAAACCCTTACGACATCTTCAACGATGCAAGCTGAGTTTGTGGCATGTTATGAGGCCACCGGGCAGACTGTATGGCTTAAGAATTTTATCCCGGGACTTAGAGTGGTAGACAGTATCTCGAAACCGCTCACCTTATACTGCGATAACGAACCCGCAGTCTTTTATGCGAGTAACAACAAGTCAAGTGGTGCTGCCAAACACATTGACATTAAGTATCATGTTGTGAAAGATAGAATCCAGGATCAAACCATCAGTATCAAGCATATTAGTACTAAGTCAATGCTTGCGGATCCGCTTACTAAAGGCTTACCACCCAATATTTTTTGTGATCATGTTGCCGGCATGGGTTTATTGGAAAGCCTCTGATTCGTGATAAAAGGACCTTAAAAGAAAACCAACTCCCATTAAGTATAATGAACATCAATTTCAAAATAGGATAGTACACTATAGATACTGAGGTTGTATGACACTTCATTGGTCATGCGACGCATTATCTTGGTATGCTATTTTATTGAGAATGGGCTTATGATGTTAGCCTTACGATCAAAGGGGAGAATGTTGGGATGATCTTCGGCTAACGGTTCCCGAGAATCCCAGGAGACCTCGTCTCCATACGCGCCATGATCGGAGGCGCGCCCAACTCCTTTTTGGTTCGGGTCCTGGTCACCTAGCGCAACAAGAACACTCAAGGGGGCTCGGCAGGCTTGGACACGACGTTGTTCTTGGCCATCTAAACCCCGCACATAACCCGATCCTCAGGAGCGCTAAGGTGAACGAAGACCTAGGACCGCCGGCCTCGTCCACAACCACCACTACGTCCACCGACGCCTTTTCACCTCCCGGCCGCTACACCGACTTATCATCTTTTCATGGCATCATCAGGTTCGGGTAAGCACCCTAACGTTTCCGCATCTAATGTTTATGTAGGTGTTCATGAGATTGGAGCTAGGGTTCATGTTATGTTTTCTTGTTTAGCCTAAGTTTTAATCCCACAAAAACATCAAATACATTGTACTGGGTTAGCTTACAGGTCATATGCATGGTGCTACAGTGCTTCGAAAATGCTGCATTATCGTGATATTGCTACAATATGCATGCCTGCTACATTGTGACGATGCTTAGCAAGGATGTCGAACGCTGTTTTTCTGAATGGATAATCACATTGGAAGCAGCGTCCTTTTCCAAGCAATTAATGTAGCCAGCTAGCTGAGGTGTGAACGACGATTGGATCAACAAAATTAAAAACATATGAAACCATGAGCGTACGGTCACGTGATTAGCATGCATCCATTCGGCTCAACATCAAGCTAGCTAGGGTACATATGTATGCAGGAGATTGCTCATCATGTGGTCGATGATCCTATGGTCGATCGATCTTGCAAGATATGCATGCACGTCTCTTCAGTTGATTTCAGTTTGTCGATCGGTTCCATTAATTCATGTGGCCATGGGAAGCTCTCGGCTTTTTTTTTAAAAAAAATAATGAAAGAGTAAAAAAACTCTCCTAGCCTGTGCATCCAAGATGCACACAGTTTATTTTATCTAAAGATTAAAAGTGTCAAAAGTATCATACAGAGTTAACAGTGGCCTGAAACTTTACAATCAAAAAACGACTAAAATTTAAACTCAATCATTCCTAATTCTGTGACTAAATCGTCACCCATGGAAGTTTAAAATTTGCTTCACACAAATTCCAGCCTGGCGCTCCCAGCCAGCATAGCCACCTTCTAGGTTAATTTCTGCAGATTTGCCCAGGTACAGAGCCAGTGTCCACTCGAGAAGATAACCTGTAAGGGATTAGTGATATTCTTTTGTCAAAAACAAACTCATTCCGACATAGCAAAATAGACCAGCATAAGGAACTAGCTCTCACTAGGAGTTATGATTTAAATTTTTTGGAAATACCGATTAACCAATTCCTAAACATGTGTGCTATGCTTACAGGAGGAGATAAATTAAACGCACATTGAACAGCCCACCACGCGAGGCGTGCAAAGGGGCCGTCAATAAATAGATGTTGAATTGTTTCCTCTTTAATACAAAAACAACACTTTTTACTTCAACTCCAATTTCTTTTGAACAGATTATTTTTAGTCAATAATACCCCTCTCTTGAGATACCAAAGAAAAATTAATTTTTATGCACCAAAAGAACTCCCTAATGGGAGGCCGAGTAATAGTTCCAATCAGTGCCATATAGAAAGACTGAACTGAAAAAATCCCAGACTTATTCAAATTTCACGTAAAAACATCTTTTTGGGAGATCATTTGCAAATTCAACATTCGCAAAATTATCTCATTCCAAGCATGTAACCTAGGCCCAATAATATGCCTACGAAAAAGAAATATTGAAAGAATTCGATCCTAGAATCGTTGTCACTGTATCATTCTTTCTCCTCACTACATATTATAAAGAGTAGGATATTGACTTTTCAGTGGAGACTCGCCTAACCAAATATCTTTCCAAAACCTGATCTGCATTCCGTTGTTAATCTGGAATGAGTCAAATCGAAGAAATTAATCTTTAATCTTCATTAGACCTGACCAGAACTGTGAAGTCCCAGGTTTGTTAACCACCTGTGAAAGACTCCTTTCTCCCAAATATTTTCTTGTTATCAAAGATTGCCATACCCCTTCTTCATTAAGCAGCTTGAATAACCATTTTCCTAGCTCTCGGTTTTCATAGGCCTATATGAATATATGATCAGAACAGAGGCCGAAAATTTTTATACAACAGATCATATGGTGATAACTAAATATCAAGAGGTGTCAAGTAGAAATATTTTTATTATTCTACATGCATAAATTAAAAATAATATAAAGAGTTTCATTAACATAGGGACAGAGTTCCACTGATCCACCTCTCTAAGTCCCTGTATATGATGCAGTTGTGCGCCATATGATCAGTGACGTACTCACGTCTTTTCGTTTGGCACGTACTGTCGAGACGTCTGCAAAAACCTTGCGATCGAGAAACCAGCAAGCTGTCAGATACCTAGTAGAACTCGTTTTATTAGCTTGCTCAATCTCAATGATGCATGGACTAATAATAGTGATCAATTAATTAATGGCCACAAGACCACTTTGCAAACAAGACGGCCAGTCAGCAGGTGTGTAAAGCATGGAACTAGTGACCGATAAACGTAAGTCCGGCCGGGCTGCAAAGTACTGTTTCGTCTAGTCACAGTGCAGGTCCGCTTGGCAAATAGATATGAGAGAACTCTGAACCAGTCCTGTCTCTCACCCTGCAAAACTACGTTCATGTATAGCCACACATCGATCGAACAAGGCTTGTTTTGACTTTTTCTATGCAACAATCGATCTGCGCGTGTGGAACACGTAAGTTCGTGTTTTTGTGTTGTACTAATGACCAATGGTTGCGAAGTGCGTGTGTAGCTAGCTAGCCAGAGATTGTGTGCGTGCATGTGGGGTGCTCATTAAGTGCACGAGGTGAACCCCAATTTTATATATTATCAGGCCGAGCGTAGAATTTATTCTACACCTAGTTAGCTTACCGCGTGCGATTTAGGCCTGGTGTGACACGCATGATCCCCGTATGGCTGGCCCATCAAATACAGTTGGTGAACCAAAAACGGCGCTGCACCCAAACGGAAAACTCGATTTGACGGTAATTGTTAGTTTTCGTAACAGTAATTTGTGTATCCTTTTTACTGCATATTTTTCGGGAATACGATATTCCAAGCTCGTATGTCCGTTAGTAAAACATAACGGCATACACAGTAATCGACTTCCCAGTTTTACCACCGTTGTTTGCTACCTCTTGTTTTTACAGTAAAAAGTTTATGTCGAAATAGTAAACCTTAGCTATATGTAAGGTAATTGTGTTAGTTTTTTTACTGAGTAGTTCCAATGAAGTAAGCAGGCGTTCGTAGAATAGTAAAAGCGAACGTATCCACAAGTAAATATATGATTTTTTTCCACCAGTAGTTGATGTCGTCGTAAAGTTACACCAAGACCGTATATCGTGAAGGCAGTAATATAAAATACGTCATTCAGTAAACATGTTCAACATTGACAATAAATACAAGTTCAAACCGAATATTTCATTTTGTATTTATATATAGCCAAACAGCGTGGCCAGTCATTTTTTACAAAGATTAAAAAAATAGTAGAAACCTAAATAATCAATTTTTCTAGTTGGCGATGTAGCCTGCTATCTCTGTCTTAAAAACTTCATAGGCGTCGGCGGCAGCATCGGAGGGTTCTAGATCAGCGTAGGCAGCCCGAAATACGTCCACCTGTTGATGCGCTCATTCAAGAGTCGCCCAAAGACGCTCCGATTGAAGAATCAAGTCAAATTACACCCATGGGCTCGCTTCTCTTGCTCGAGGGGTCTCGGCTTGTAGACTCCTTCGCCTGCCGCCTCAATGTAATAGTTGAAGCAACGGTAATCCTCTTGGATACGTGCAACATCATTCTAGAGGACTACGTTGATGGCGAGGTTAGCTCGCCGAAAGTTGGAGACCACCCAGAAGATGTGGCGGAGGAGGACGTCCAGACAGCAGAACGTCACCGTCAAGTGCCCCAGCACAACCTCCAGCTGAGGAGGGAGGACACTGTTAGCACAGTATCCTTCCACGGCATCCGCCAGCATACGGTTGGAAAGGTGCTCGTACAAAATGGCTAGGTAGGCCATCAACAATGGCATCAGGGGAGAAGAGTGGGGAGCCATTTTTATAATTGCTATTCATTTTTGCTGGAGGGGGTGAAAGAGAGTAAAGCGATGTGATAACCCATCTTCAGTGGCAGATGGTCATTTTTATAAAAACAAGGAGTAACGTCAGCACGTGAGACGAAGAGACGCATCGGGAAACGAAGCGGCATTGATGTGCTTAAGAGATCGTTTGGGCAATGCTTAATAGAACCTCCACTCACACGCAATTTTGACAGTAAAAACAAACTCACAAGATGGTAAACCTAGTCAGAAATATAGTAATTAAGAAACCAAATGGGTAATAGTAAAGTTACTAGCACCATATAGTAAATGCATTCAATAATTTCAATAAAAGTTATATTGCAATAATATTAACGTAATATGCAGTAATTGATACTTGTGTTTTACTGCGTATAACTGCTTAGGTTTTTTTCTTTTTTTGAACGGGTGCGGAAGTCACGTATATTACATGAGTGGGGGCCGCATCATCCGGGGTGCTTCCCCACACTACAGCAAATCATATTTTCTCCTTCCAGCGGCGTGCTTAACCCTCAAAGCAATGAAAAAAGCAAGGTCTCCAGCGAGCTCTACTGACCGCATTCACGGTAGGACCAGAGGCAATCTTCATTTTTTGCACCGTCTGATCCCCCCCCCCCCCCGCAAGGTTGGAGAATACCGTTGTTTCTTTAGTTTGCAATTCTTCCTCTCACGAAGTGGATTTTTCTAGGGTTCCGCACAGTAATTTAACCCCAAATTTCGTAATTTCCTGCTATACTAGGGTGATTATTTTCCTCCCAAATTTTGGAGTGATTTTTGGGATAGTTTTTCCTCTTCGGTTTAGGTAAAACAACTCCTCACATTTAGTAATTCATATGATCTCCTTTTGTTTTTCTTCTTCGCTTGTATCCCTGCTCCAACAGTAAATGAGGACACTGGCGATGTACCATCCAAGGTGAGGAAGATCACCAATGAGGAAAGTTAGTCGGTGATGGAGATTTACTTGGACCCCTCCCAAGCTGAACCCGCCGCCTAACAGACACTCGCGCGGGTGTTTCTCAGAAGAAACAGTCGAGCAAGAAGAGGAAGGCAGTGGTGCCCGCAACAGAGGATGTCGTCACCTTGTTTCCTTGCAATGAGACCGCCCCGGAGATTGCAACGGTAAGTTTGTGCACATATAACAGTAAATGCTCGTCCTTTTTACAGTAATTCGATAATATTAGAAAATCTTATCTTTTTCACGTTAACAGTAAACATGAGTTATGGCTGCAATAATTAGTAAGCCATATCGTCAGTAAAATGATGTTACGTCAAATGCAGGCTCTGCGCAATAGGAGTAAGGGACCTTGGATGACGTGCATAAGGTGCACTCCTGCTCTCGTCGTCGCCACCATCGGCAAAATGACATTAGAGCAAGGGAACGAGGTCACGAGAATGGGGTTCAGCGGCCTGCTAAAGTTTAATATCGAGGAATTGGAGAAAAGGGATATGGTGTGCTTCCTAATAGACAGGATTGGCCTAGTCAATATGGTCATTAGCACCGGTGGCGGAAGGAGCATCCCACTTATGCCTCACGCCATTACGTGCGTTCTCGGGATCCCTTGAGGTGGCATTGACGTGCCGATGGTGACCCATGTCGTAGGGACCTCCGAGCTGACCAAGCTGAGGCATCTGCTTGGGGTACAGCAGAACTCCGACATCAAGAACGTGACGCTGATAACATGGATTAAGACCGGAGGCACAAACGCTCTAGGTGTCAACTGGTGCAATGCCATCATTGATGACCTTCGAGAGTCCATCACATCAGGAACAAGAAGGAAAAAACCACCAAGTTTATTAGCAGATACGCCGCCTTTGTGCTTGTAAGTTCCACAGTAAACTTATTCATTGAATTTAGTATTTTGCACATTGATAAGAAGTAATATATGTAGAGAAGGACCATAGTAATTATTAATATTAGAACACAGTAAAATAGACCGCACACAGCAATAAATTTTCTCGCACAAAAATGTAGTCCACCACACGTAGTAACAATAATATGTTTCAACTTTAGTAAAACGAATACTAACAAGTAGTAAAATAAGTAGGTCATGTTCACAGTAAATAGAAGATCTCATCCCAGTAAAACAGCTCGCACGTGCCATTAATAGCGATCCGTGCTTGCCGCACGTAGTAAAAACCAACAAGCAGTAAAAAATACCATTTTCGTGATCACAATAAATAGAATCATCACATTCTAGTAAAATAGCTTGCACGTACCAGTAAAAGTGATATGCACTTTACCTCATACAGTAAATACATGAGCCAATTTAGTAATACGAATTTTAACAAGTAGTAAATTGTATGTGACAGATCTACTACCTCGGCATCTTGAGGTGCATCCACAACATCGACACCATCGAGACTCCAAATGTCGCACACTTCACGGCCACTCTCGTTGACAAGATAATCGCGACCGACAGGAGAAGGCCCCGGATGGTGTCGACACGTTCAGCAAGCTCAGCGTGAGTTACGATGTTATCCGTTAGCAGTAAAACATGATGTTCATTACAGTAATGTGGATAATATACAATAATAATTCATTCGTGTCATTTCAATGTACAATTCAGGAGCAGGGAGGAGACCTATTACTAGCACGAGGCAATGGCAATGCCACACCTGTCAGAGTTACCTACACAACCCGCCGTAGGGCATTTCCCGAGCCTGCATGCATTGCTTGACGACACAGTGTTCCCGGACTCATTGGTGTTGCCGGCGCAGGAGGGGACCGCAATACCGGCCACAGCCACATCACCGTCATCGGTCGTGACGACGGCAGCCCCCCACGCCCATTGATAGTGTCGTTCTGGCAGCAGCATCACCGATCGCCCCGGTTTTGGAGATGGCAACCCTCGCTCTAGCATATACAGATTCGCCTGCAACCCAAACACCAGTTGAGTCCGCCACCCCATGTGCAATCAGTGGCGGATCCAGAACGAAAATGGTCGGGGGTCCCTAAGGTAAGATGGGCCACGTTCAGCTGGGTTGTGACTTGGGGTGTCCACTCATGCTAGTCTAGGGGTGTCCACATTACATATATATGGTTATATCCAAAGAAAAATGATTTTTGGACTCGGTGTCCTGTGCACCCCTGTACGCTACAGTAGATCCGCCCCTATGTGCAATGATGCTGGCACCAGCATTGTCGCTTCCCCCACGGTGTCCAAGAGGTTCCCGCTATGTCCTAGCGTCGTCGTTGTTCCCTTCGACCCAAGAAGAGGTGGAGGGCGACGGATTCCAAGGTATGCCATCGCATCACGGTAAACCAACATAATATGTTTAGTAAATAGACATGTTATACATAGTAAAATGACTGAAAACATAGTAATCTGGCAAAGAAACAAAATATAGCGAGTAAGGTGCATGCAGTAATTGTGTATTATAAAAATAGTAAACATTAAAGTAACTCGCAGTAATTTTTGTGATGATGTAGTGTAATGTTCTCGTGTAGGCTATGTTGAGTCAAGCATCGACAACATCATAGATTCAATTGAAGCTGACGTGATACCAGGGATACACCTCGACGCATTCGCTACATAGGTTCCAATCAAGCCGGCTACTGCGGTGTATCACGGGTTAATCACAACCATCACGGAGCAAAGCGAGGTACTTAATGTAGTAAAATGCTTATGTATGATCAAGTAATGTTTGTTAGTTTTTACAGTAATACATATTTGATTCATTTTTCATAGCAGGAGACAGTAAATGAGGGTTCCAAAGATGTTTTGTCAGAGCCCTCAACAGTAAAGGAGCACACGGAGGTAACATCATAGTAAAACATCAGAGGAAAACAAGTAATTTTACTTACTTTAGACAGTAGCTCGATCTTTTTTTGTAGGTATCGGTAAATGATCTTAAAATGGTCGCTCCGGACGGTCCTCCACCACCTCCATGAGCAAAGTCAAGGAGGCGCAAGTGGGTAGAGTCAGCGCACCAAAGGTACAGACCTTGGCAACTGGTAGTATTTTATGTGATGACACATACAGTAATTTGTTGGACACATTGCGAGAAAGCTGTTGTTTTTTTACCGCAGATCGGTGAAAGAGGGAGCAACAAATGCATCCGAAGCACGTAAAGACCCGCCGGGTAGACCCAGCATGGCAAAGGTACAGGGTGTTTCATAGAGAGTAACTTATCATGATTTTATAGTAAAACGAAACATAATATGACAGTAAACATCATTCACGAGTATTTTTTTTTTCTGCAAGACGCCGCTAGCAAAAAAAAAGCTTAAAATAAAATTTGCTGACCCTAGGCAGGCAAAGGTGATGGACACAGTGGTGACAAAAAAGGCAACGCCCATGGACAAGACCACTGTTGGGAAGAGTGTTCCTTCCCCAGCCCAGAGGGGCACTGGCAATGCCGGTGCATTTAGGAAGAGGCTGACAAAAGTTCCCAGCAAGCTGGTGTCACCATTCAAGTCGTACATAAGGCGGTCAGAAGTGTCCGTCGCCACGACCATGGAGGTGAAGGAGCTGATATGCAACGATGAGAGCCTGAAAAGGTATGTTAATATCGATACATTTTTTTACCGATACATAAACGTTGTTTTACTGATCTGTTAGTACATATATTACTGGATCAACAAACATGTTTTATGGCGCCCATTTTTTATTTTTTACCATGGGTTCACTTATGTTTTACTTCTAACATGAATGACATTTTTACTGCAGCCTTGCTTTGCTCTAGTCCAGTCATGGAATCATAGCGACCACTGGAAAAGACATGGCAGAGTCGTTCAAGGACGGACAGATGACTGAAGACATGTTCATCTCTCAATTCATCAAGTGTTTGCACCAAGATGATGCTAACTTGAGGCATGAAAGCAATGGGTACAGGGTGTTCCTCCCCAACGAACTGTCGGTAAGTTGTTTTTTCACAAAAGCCTTTTTTACAATAAATGTTTACTCGCATAGCAGTAAATCATATCATCACCCTCGGTAAGTTTTAAACTACAGTGTTTCACTTGTCGATAGAAACTGCTAAATGTAGAGGAGTACGTTGAAAACAAGTAGTACAACATCGAATAGGCCGTGAGCATGCTGAAGGAGCATATGGCGGTGGTAGACATCACGCGCGTAAAGTTGGTAAGTAATTTACGTCTATCCGACGTGAATCTAACAAATGTCATTCATAATCCAGTAAATTATATGTATCATTATAGTAAATATCAAACTTTTCTAGTAAATCCAACACACATCTAGTAAATATCATTCATGATCTTGTAAATTATATGTTTCATTACAGTAAATCTCATACTTTTTTACGAGTTTTTATCCCCTTCGTAGATCTTCTTCCTAGTTCTACACAATCAGCATCGGTCCGTTTATTGCTTCAACATAGCGCAGAAGCACATGCAAGTGTTGGACTCAAATGATTTGCAAGCAGAAGGGCGCAAAGTACAGGATCATCGTGACCCAGTGAGGAAAATAATTATTCCTCATCTATGTGTAGCCCTGCAAACAATGACCAATGGTAAATTCCTGATCGTGCTGAACTGGAGGGTGCACACGATGGGGATGCCAAAGCAAGTCCTAGACAATGACTGTGCTTTCTTCGTAATGAAGTACTTGGAGTTCTGGGTCGGCGAAAGCTTGACGCTGCCACACAGATAGAGCTGGTAAGAACTTCCAACCACCCGCAACAATGCAGTATTTTTTAGATGTACGGCGTTTTGATACGTGACCCCTTGTTATCATGTGTATGCAGGAGAAGGGGAGCAAGTACAGGGCTGAGCTAATGTTCTATCTGTTGTATCGCAAGGTCAATAGCGTCAAACCCCTCCCCGACGCACTGGAGAAGTTTAGACTATGCAGCAAGCTGAAGTAGCTTTTTTGTTAACTTATAAGATCCAGTAAAAAAAATTTGTGACCGATACTAACATGAGGTGGACACATCACCCAATTTTTCCCTAAGAGTTGAGTGAGTAACTATAGGGAATTAATTTTCATATGCTTCCAAAAAATTTTGCTCCCTGTCGGATTTTTCACGTTCCCTTCCTTTAGCCAAAATTAGCAACACAGCAGGTCCCCAAAAATTAGCATCACCCCCAAATCCCTCATCTCCACAGTTCACCCCCAAATCCCTCATCTCCCCCCTCAGTAGCACTAGTTGCCCTCCAAGCTGTATGCACTCGATCTTCCCAAATAAGCTCTAGGGCGAAAGTTGAAAGCTCCTCAAATCTCCCCAAAAATTGCTGCCGAAATCTCCCCAAATTTGCCACTTGAAAGCTCCTCAAATCTCCCCAAAAATCGATGTAGAGGCCCCCAAAAATTGGTTTCTTATTTGCCTGCACCCCCAAATCTAATCTCCATCCCCAAATCCCTTATCTCCACCCCCAAATCCCTCGTCTCCCCCCTCATCTCCCTAAAATTTCTCATCCCAAAACCTCCCCTCCACCCCCCAAATCCCCTCCTCTTCACTCCAAATCCTCCTCTAGTCCCCAAATCGCCTCTACCACAAAATCCCCATCTCCATCCCCTAAGAAGGCGCAACCCTCCTCCCATCAACGCAATCCCTTGCTCGGGGCGTCGTCTGGGCACTACTGGAGGAGGCTGAGGAGGGCGCTGCTGGGTAGGGGTTCGCGCTATCGTGCGTTGCCAACGCGTTCGTCAAGGTTCTCGAACAGATCGAGGAGGAGGAGGCCTAAATCCTACACCTAATTCAAGTGTCTTGGTACATTTCTGGTGTATTGATGTGAGAAGTTATGGGAAAGTAGAGGAAAGTGTGGGAGGTGCTGTGACATCCTAATTTTTTTTTTCTTTGCTCCTCTGAGCTCCATAGCCTTCCTTGCTAGCTTCGGCAAAAGTCCCACTAGCTAATCCTACAAAAGATTTGGCATGACCTAAAGGTGATCGAGGGCTCGATGGTGCCTAGGATTTAATTCCTGCATCATTATATTATTTTTGCATTGCGGGTGAGTTTCGATGAACTAGATAAACAAGCGTTCTTTGTTCTTTTGGATTGTAGTATATCTTTGTTTAATAGGATTAAGTAGATTATTTACTTTCAATGTTATTAGAATAATGGTATGCACATGCAGTAATCATAGGGTACAATTTCATAATCTGTATTGGACAAGGCACATGTAGCTATTTTTTTATTTCTAATGAGGATTAAAACCCTCATGTATTATTTTTAATACATAAAAGACCATACGTCTTCATGGTCGTAACCCTTGAGGTTCACGACCTCATTGGTCGTAGAGATTCCAGAGGTTACATAATGGGTAACCTGGTCGGACGAAGGTCTGTGCCTAGCTTCCGACCAGGGGATTGCTCGTAAAAAGTATGAACTGATATTTGGAACTGATTCCAGGCAATGGAGCAGCTGAGCGAGCCAATGGTATCATAATGCAAGAAATCAAATGACGAGTTTTCGACCAGTTAATTACACGGTCAGGGGCTTGGGTTCAAGAACATCCTTCTGTGTTATGGGCCATTCGTACCACAACTAGTCGTGCGACCGGTGAAACACCATTCTTTTTAGTTTACGGGGCTGAAGCCATGCTTCTTCCAGAACTAAAAATTGGTTCTGCTCGAACTGATTGCTTTTCTGAAAATGATCAGTGTGAACGATGACTTGATGACATCAATTTCCTTGAAGAACAACGCAATCAAGCTTTAATACGATCAGCAATCTACCAACAAGCCATACGTTGGTACCACAGTTGTAAGGTGCAACCTCGTAGCCTAGCTGTAGGTGATCTGGTTCTTAGAAAAATTCAGAACCTAACGGGTCGTAAGAAACTTTCACCCAAGTGGGAGGGTCCATACACTGTGGTCGAAGTTACCCGACCAGGTTCGGTACGATTAGCTATGTCGGACGGGCAAATCTTGTCTAATTCTTGGAATATTGATCAATTGTGTAAGTTCTTTGTATAATTTCCTATATTTATTTCATATTTCAATAAAGATGCATTTCCTTTTCAACGATAAGTATGGTTATTTATAATTATTATTCGTTGATAATGGTCATATACCATTATTGTTGATGGTTGGTTGAAGAAGACATTCATTCTCTCCGATATCCCTTTACAAAAATTACTAGGGATCTCCATTACTCATAGGTGCTGACTTAATTGTCAAATGCCACACCGGTCTTCGTCGTGATCATTGCTTCAATGATACCCACGCACGACCACATACTCTTTTCTTAAAGAAACATACGAGTATAAGAAGTACAACTCAGACAATATATATGGTTTTCTTATTTTGAGAATTCAAAGATTAATACTTTATTTCAACCTTCTGTTCTACTCGAGTTTGGCTACTGGTCGGGACACGGAAAGCCTCCTAGTCGAAGTCTCTCCTCTCTGCACGTGGTCCTACGATCCTCGCTGCCAGTCGGACTAGAGCATGAGCACGTTTCGCGAAATATTTTACAAATCTTCAATTCTCAGGATTCGTTACGACCAGTTTCGAATAATTTATATAAACAAAGGTACTTATCATTTTTCTTTTTAGAATACATATTTTTGCATATCTTCTTATCATCTCCAGACTATATGTGGTATCTCACAGTGATTCGATAATGGACAAGATCTAGACTAGTCGAAATTAAAAACCGGTTCCGACCACATGATTTCCTAGTTTTCACTAGATCATTTTTACAAACATTATCAGCACTTCTACCATGGTCGTCATTATTACTCAGTTTCTTGGTCTACTGCTT
Source organism: Ampelocalamus luodianensis (assembly GCA_036346255.1). NCBI lineage: Eukaryota > Viridiplantae > Streptophyta > Magnoliopsida > Poales > Poaceae > Ampelocalamus > Ampelocalamus luodianensis. The sequence goes on along the minus strand of CM070630.1, from coordinate 48,463,078 downwards.
CTTTAGTAAAATTCATCTACTAAAATAAGCAGTCGGGGGCTAGGAAATATATATGAGTATTTAATAACATTGATAAGACAAAATAAGGACTTTGTTGATGATAAAAGGCAAGTTTTATTTACACAGTCTAAATATTACATTCATCTACTTGTTAGAACCACCAGACTGGTCACTGCGTGATGGAGATCCGACTTCCATTTCCTCAGCAACTTTCTCTCCGAGAGGCCTTACTTCCTCGAGAAGTTTTGTTGCTTCATCTTCGGAGGAGTCGAAGTCTTCTTCAATAGCTCCGAGACGAACAGAGGGGTCGAAAGCTTTCAGTTTCGCCAAGGCAACACTAACTACATTCGCAATGGCTTCCTTCATCGTCTTGGCATGGTTCTCTCGAAAGAGTGTTATCACTTTCTTGAGATCTTCAAATTGATGGCCGAGAAAATTGATTCTCTCTGCAGGGTCTTTTAGAATGGCGATTGCGTTCGACCCCAGTCGAAGAGCATCTTGTTCAGAGCCTTGACTTTGTCCTCAAGACTCCGATCAAGTTCAGCCCTTTGGCCACGCTCAAACTCGAGGGTTCTTTCTGCTCGTATAAGTGCTTCAGTTTTTTCTGCACGAGTGGATAAAAAAAGAGTCAACACACACTTTAAAAATTGGAGTTATGGAATACTGGTTAAGTCTACGACCAGTTACCTTTGATTTTCTTCTCACATGAGTCGAAAACCTCCTTTTGCCTGGTCATCGCATGCTCGATCGACCGGTCTTTACTTTGATTTTCTTCTCTAAGTTTTATTATTATGGCTTCCTTAGCCACGACCTCTTCTTTAATTTTCTCCAAATCTGTCAAATATGATAGAAAGAGAAGATTGAGTTATGAAAGAGGAGCAGGATAATAAAGTATAGCAAGTCAAGATAAAAGAGAAAAGTTCTTACTTCTCAATTCGGAATGCTTTTGCTCCAGAGTTTTTATTCGTTGGGTCAGTCCTCTGACCACAGTATATTTCTCGACCATATGCTACAAAAATAAGTCCCTTTCTTTGGCAAGTTTTCAAAGAAACTTCAAAAGAAAGAATTATAAAGATGATCGTAGAACACTTACCTGAATTGCCATGTCATTATTTTCGGCAAAAATCATATCTGGACCCATCTCAACTTGACGGTCCGATATCTTTCTCCAGGCCTTGTCAAGTTCCTTATTCTTGATAAATCGGGAGGAACTTATTAGCTTGAGGAATATTTCCGAGAGGAGGTGGAACCTGTTGGGGATCTCTGGGGATGACTACCTCCGGAGACGGAGTGAGGATCACTAAAGGATCCTGAGCAGATGTCGGTACTGATACCTACTCGGGGGCTTCTTTAGCCACTTCATCCTCTACAGTATTAGCTTGAGGAGTGTCCTGATTGGGAACCTACACGACCACCTCTTCCCCAGGAACCTTTTCCTGAGAGGTGTTCTGGTAGGAAACAACTGGAATACCAGAAGATTTACGAAAGAAAAAAGTAAGGAAGATCAAGGTTCTAACATATCAAAAATATCCAAGATATGTATGTACATGACTGATCAGTGGGTGTAGATTCGTCGACCTTCAAAACAGTAGCTTTAGTAGCCACTGTTGGGTCCTCAGCGACCTTGCTGGAGGATACGACAACCGCCTAAATAAATCATCAAAGATAATTAGGAGATGAAAATCATTTGTCTAAATATTATTCATGTTCGGTCACCTACCTCTGGTAGGCTGACATCCTGTATGGTCGTGGGGGTGGTCGGATCATCAATCAGCTCACACCTTTCAGTGGCCTCGTTGATCCTCAACCCGACTGACTACACATCAAAGAAGATTTATGGTATACCGATCAGAAATAATATGTACGACAAAGGAAAAAAGCACAGTTGATAGTCTTACCTTAAGTCTCTCGATCCTCTCTTTGGTGGAAACAGCCGCTAAGATCTGGGGGAAACTAGCCTTGTCGCCAAGCTCTCCAGCGCAGATCATTTTGATCCGGCTTCTAATCTCATCAGAAGATAAAGCTGTAAAGGTAAAATAGAAGACTTAAGGATACAAAAATAATCAACTAATATAGGCAAACTGGTCGGAATCACTCAGGGCTTACCCTCTTTGGAATCTTTGGTCGTATCATCACGACCAATATACTAGAGCATCGGGTATGCTCAGGCTTTCAAAGGACTAATTCCGCGCATGGAAAAATCCTTCATTACGTGTCAGGATGTTAGACCCTTGACACTAAGAAGATTGATAGCTTCGGCCCATCTTTTTATCTTTCCCTCCTTTTCTGTGGAGGAGCGTCATCTCGGATTCTCGACCGCCTTCTTACCAGAATAATAAAGGTTGTCTTTCTTCGTGACCGTCATATAGAACCAACACTTATTCCACGACGACCACGAAGATTTTGAGTACATGAATATGTACTCATCGGCTTTTCTATCATGGAGGCGCAAGGTGCACTCTCCAGGCGTCCCTATCGTCTTCCCAGACTTCGTCATCCTGTAGTAGTACTTGAACAGATCCAGATCTGCGGGAATCCCTAAGTACGCTTCGCAGAGATAGATGAAAATGCTGAGATTGACGATAGCATTGGGAGCAAGATTTACCAATTCGACTTCATAATTCTCCAAAACTTTGGGAAGGGGTGGATTGGCAATCTAAATCCGCATTCAATATATGCAAGGAAAACCAGAATTTCTCCATCTTTGTTGCTCGAGGAATGCTCTCCAGCCGCTGATCTCCAAGAAATCAGATTCTTGTTGGGAAGCATCCCGATCTTCTCCAAGCTCTCTAGCTTCATCTCGCTCAAGTCGGAAACCGACCAGTTAGTGATTTGGTCCGACATGGTCAGGTTTCTTTTGGATGAGGAAAGAAAAGGAGGTCGCAGGCAGTTTTTTACTCAGGAGGTGAAGAGGGAAAGCAGGATATGAAAAAACCCTAAGTCTACAAAGGGGTTTCTATAAGCTTCAGAATTTCTAACTGCAATCGGGAGTTACCCAAAAAGTCCAACGGACAAAAATCTTTTTTTCCAACGGACACAAAAACTCTTCGATTCCCAAGGCAAGTTCTCAACTTTAAAGTGAATATAAACCGCTTCCAATGTCATTGCATTTAATGAGCATCAGTCCGATACAACTTCATCGGAAGAAAGGTGTTCACACGACCTATTTATTTAAAATTCGGGGGCTAGCGGACGAGGATTAAAACTCTCATGTATTATTTTTAACACATAAAAGACCATACGTCTTCATGGTCGTAACCCCTGAGGTTCACGACCTCATTGGTTGTAGAGATTCCAGAGGTTACACAATGGGTACCCTGGTCGGACGAAGGTCTGTGCCTAGCTTCCGACCAGGGGATTGCTCGTAAAAAGTATGAACTGATATTTGAAACTGATTCCAGGTATATTATCTACCATGTGATTAATGGAACACGTCCATATTCTATACCACACGACGTTTCTTATCCTGAAACACTGATGAACAACCACAATGCGGTTGAGTATCTCATAAACATACAACCGCCGAACGGTTGAGTCTCCATCAACCGTCATTTAACTTCGATCAGCCGCGCCGCTTCACATCAAGCAACTGCCGCCTCTTCAGGAGCTATTTAAAGATGGAGTATGGACGGAGCAAACAAGGCCCCCCGAGATCAGACTGAAGCATAGACCTTAGATTCGTGTTTTAAGTCTGGCATTGTAAGATAACAAGTAGTGCTCTCAGTGTAAACAGGAGTAGTTCACCATCTAGTCAGGAGGCACCCCCTGTAAATCCCAGTTCATACTAATAAAAGAGTAGTCCCATTATCTCCCCAGATCTTCCACATCTTTTTCTCCTTTTCTTTTCATAAGATCGACGTCTTGATCATCGATAATTTTAGTCTGTTACTGCAAAATAAAACATGTCGGTAGAAGACCATAGTTTGATGTACAACAGATGCTTTCCTAGATCGTGCTTTTGATAGTGTTCCTAATGCAGAAAAATTTGGAATAGTGTGTCCATGTTCAATTTGTCGCAATAGAATTAGACGGAAGAAAGTTGTAATGAGTATGCATCTCTATCAAAGAGGATTTATGCTTAGGTACACTAGATGGACTAGCATGGAGAGTGTCTTGTTAGGTCGTTTACATTAGAAGAGACTTATAACATTGCTGACCCCTTATATGACAAGTTGCACAACTTGGGCAATGCAATTGATACAAATAATGTAGAGGATGAACCAACAGCAGATGCTAAGGCATTTTATGCCATGTTGTCTGCTTCACAAGAGCCGCTCCATAGTTTCACTCAAGTGTCACATCTAACATCAATCACATGCTTGATGAGAATTAAATCACAACACAATATATCTACATAATGCATGGATAATTTGCTTAGGCTTATTGGTGACATACTGCCAGAGGGTCACAAAGTGCCATCCAACTTATATGAGTGTAAGTGTATTCTAAGTGATCTAAAAATGCCATATGTTAAGATAGATGTTCGCATAAATAATTGTATGATATACTACAAAGAGGATGAACACAAAGAAAAATATGACTTTTGTGAGGAAAGTCGTTATGTAACTACTCAAGAAGGAAGCCTAGGGAGAAAACAAAAACCAGTACCACGTAAAGTTATGCGGTATCTCCCATTTATACCACGGCTACAACGGATGTATATGGAGCCTGAAACTACCAAGCACATGCGATATCACAGGAGGGTACCCGTGCTAATCCAAGAATTATGGTGCACCCACCAGATGGCCAAGCTTGGAAAGACTTTGATAGGAACTTACCATATTTTGGAATGGATGCAAGGAACATTCGTGTCACAATAGCTAATAATGGCTTCAACCCATTTGGCTTTGGGCATCCCAATATTCTTGTTGGCTGGTTTTTGTCATACCTTTGAACTTACCCCGAGCCCTTTGTATGAAGGATGATAATATCTTTCTTAGTCTAGTGATCCCTAGACCGAACCATCCTGGTAAGAATTTGAATGTGTTCATGCGCCCCCTAGTTGACGAGTTCAAACAAGCATGGGAAGGGGTAGTCACTTGTGGTAGTTCCCTCAAGCAAATTTTTAGTATCAGGGTGGTCTACCATACTTCAATCCATGATGCACCTGCATTGGGCATGTTCTTTAGCTGGTCCACACATAGTGGTTTGGCTTGTCCAGAATGTATGGAAAATATTGATACCACTTGGCTACCTAACGGGCACAAGTACAGCTGGTTTGATTGTCATTGAAGATTTCTACCACCCAACCACACCTTTAGGGATCAAAAGAATGCATTTAGAAAGGGGACAGTAGTGCACGACTTACCTCCACATCGATTAACGGGAGAAGAGGTGCAAGCTTACATGAATGATACCTTAGCTAAGTCCTTTGAGGGTTATGGTACAACACATAATTCGACTCACATCCCAATATGGTGGGAGTTTCCATATTTCTCAAAGCTTTTGATCCGACATAACATTGATGTTCTACACAATGAAAAAAAATATAGCAAAAGCTATTTGGAATACATGTCTTGACACTAGTGACCAGACTAAGGATAACACCAAGGCTTGCCTTGACCAAGCATTGATGTGCAATAGAAGACACCTCAACCTTGTTGACAAGCCAAACAATAGGTGAGAGAAGCCTAGAGCACCATATTTCTTGACGAGGGCCCAAAAAAAAGGACGTTATGAAGTGGTTTATAGATATCAAATTCCTGGATGGATATGCAGCAAACATAAGGCAAGGGATCATCATGGAACAACTAAAGATACATGGACTCAAGAGTCATGACTACCATATTTTCATCGAGCGGTTGCTGCCTGTGATGATCTGAGGATTTGTCAACAAGGACATGTGGGAGACATTAGTTGAGCTCAGTTATTTTTATAGAATGCTTTGTGCTAAAGAGATCGATCCTGTTCAAATGCTTCAATTGGAGGAAAATATCTCAATTGTAATTTGGAAATTGGAGAAACTCTTCCCACTAGGCTTATTCAATTTAATGGAGCATCTAATGATACACCTCCCATACCAAGCAAGAGTAGGATGTCCCGTAAAGTATCGTTTGATGTATGTAATTGATAGGTACTTCAAATTCCTTGTGTTGTCTATATTTCCTACCTTATGCTACAAACTAATACCTCCCTTTGGTGTAGGTTCATAAAAAAACTGAAACAAAAAATTTGCAACAAGGTTCGTGTCAAAGGATCAATAGTAGAGGCATATCTTGTAGAGGACATTTCACACTTCACATCATTATTCTTGCCTAATCTTATAGCTAGCTCACGCAACCGTCCACATCACTATGCTCAAGGTGGTCCTACATGTCAAAGTAGCCTTAGCTTGTTCCAAGTTCAAGGATAGAAGACCGGTAGAGGGATGTCTAGAACTCTTAACATTCGAAGAGTACAAGACATCAATGATTTATATCTACACAAACATGAGTGAAATGGATGAATTTGTTGAGTAAGTAATCTAAATTTTCAAAATCAATACTAAAACTTTATAATGCACATTTAATTATGTCATTGCTAAAAACTATAGAAAATTTGAACAAGAACAATGGAGGCATTCGAGACCACCAAACCAAAAAGAGCTAGACAATCTAAGGAGGAATGGAGGTGGTACTGGTAAACCCATCCTGTTGGATTGGTTGAAAAAATTGGTAATCCCTCTCTAGATATTTGCAATTAACTAACTTTTGAGCATTCTACCCTACACTTGGGATTTATTTTTGGAATAAGTCCAGTTCACTCCCTCCAACTATCAGAAAAGTTTGGTTTACCCCCTGAACTACAAAACCGGTTATTTAACCCCCTAAACTTGCGAAATCCGGTCACTACACCCCTCGGGCTAGCTTCAAGTGGCGGTTTTGCATACGTGGCAGTTGTTTTGCTGACTGGGAGAGAGAAATGGGAAAGGCCACCATCTTCTTCTTCATTTGCTTTCTTTCTTTTCCACCTTCTCTCTCCTCTCTAATCTCACCACTGCTGCGGTGGTGTGTACGCCCCTCGGCTCGCCTCCCACCGGTGGAGCACGCGCTTAGGGCGGTCAAATCACAAAGCGACAAGTCGAGAACACGAGGAATTGGGGTTGACAATTTCTCCAACCATCGTGATCGGTTGTCCAATTTGAACAAGTTGAATGAGAGAAGGCGACAAGAAGACAACTCACGGTGAAGAGGAGGCTCCGATGGAAGGAAGGCTGCAGGTAATCTTGCTACTCATGCACGACGCTTTGCACCATATCACCGAATCGATCAACAGGGAAACATATTTAGCGTGTAATCGTTTTAAGTTGCAAAATTGCGCTAACGCAACAAGAACCAATCGCACATGGATTCGAAAAAGTATGGATACATTGATGCTACGAGAAAACCACATAAAAAAGGTGTTATCTAACAAACATTCGAGTGCTTTTTTCGTTTGGAAAAACAAAGAAGAGACAGTGCTCATCAAATAGTAAGAGGGAAACAAGTTGGCCAAAAAAATGCATGAAAACAGGAAATAAAAGAAAAGAGGAAAAAGAGGGAGATCGGGACGGCAAATGGGACCTTGATGGGGTCAGCGGCGCGAGATTCGGCGATGGTATGAGGCGCGAAGAGGCGAGAGCAACGCCATGTGGTGCGGCGGGGTGAAAATCCTTGGCCAGCGGTGGAATGGAGGCGAAGAGGGATGAGATGGCGGCGTGTGCGATTGGAGTCTTGGAGAAGGGCAGCAGGAGAGAGCGGCGGAGGCGACGGCGGGCGGCGCAGGCGTTGCGCCAATGGGGAGACCCAGGGGGAGAGGGAGCGGCCGAGGCGAGGCAGCGCGGGCGGCGCCATGGGGCGAGCCAAGCGTCAGCGGGAGGGAGGCGGGGCGCAGGCGAGTAGAGAGGAGCGGGCGAGGCGCACAAGTGGTGTCGCGCGTGGGCCATGCGGAAGCGCTATAGCGGTGGGCGGTAGAGCGGTGTCGGCGCACAAGCGGCGGCGGCGTTAGGCGAGAGGCGAGGCGAGGGCGCGAGAGGAGCCTAGGGAGTGGCAGAGGCGGCGGAGCCATGGCCATGAGCTACGACCAAAGGAAGAAATCATCAGAGAAATAGATGGAGAGGTGAAGGGAGAAAGAAGATGGCCAAGACTCCAGGAGCTTCGACCGAACCAAAAAGTGGCCAAGAAGTGTTCGGCCAAGTGGGCAACGAGGACGTCGACGTGGCGTTGAATGCGACCGTGTCCCTACCAACTTGGACAAAACCATCCACGTGTGCAAAACCGCCACTTAAAACCGGCCCGAGGGGTGTAGTGACCGGATTTCACAAGTTTAGGGGGTTAAATAACCGGTTTTGTAGTTCAGGGGGTAAACCAGACTTTTCTGATAGTTGGAGGGAGTAAACTGGACTTATTCCTTTATTTTTAGTTAATTTGCAACATTGCAATACTCCAAGGATGCAATCATTCAAGATCAAGTCATATGATATCTATGAAGTGAATGGGTACAGATTTCGGTCAAAAAAGTATGAAAAATCCAAAAGGAATCTACTACTATCAACACGGGGGTGCTTGCTATTGGGGTTGATGATGCCACGGACAAGGAGCTTGAGTACTATGGCATTATCAAGGACATAATTGAGTTGAAGTTCGATGGTGATGACAACTTTAGGCTTGTTTTCTTTGACTGCCATTGGTTTCACCCTATTGATGGAGTACGGCGTTTAGAAAATTTTGGATTAGTCAAGGTTGCACATACATCATCTAATCCAGCAAATGAACCTTTTGCACTTACTAGCCAAGTAACACAAGTGTATTATGTTCCATATGAATGTACGTTTGATACGAGTCTTAATGCGTGGTAGGTTGCATACAAGGTGAAGCTCTTAGGAAGCTTGCCTATTCCCTCAATGGATGACTATAACAATGATGACCCAACATACGTAGATGTCTTCCAAGAAGATGGTTTAGAGGGTGAATTCATTGTAGACATTGGTCAAGATTTGGACAATATTGTAATTAGTGATTTAGACGAGGTTACTGACCAACGTGAACTATTAGTACTAAACAAACAACATAATAATGTGAGTAGAGAGAATGAAGATGAAGAAAGCGAAGATGATATTGAATCATGTCCTCAAATCAACTAGTACTACCAAGAAGATGTTGACGAATTCTAAGCCTACATGATGTTGGTACAGTGCAAAATTATTTAAATTCTATTTCATTCATAAATGCATGATTATTTAGTTTTTGTACTTCTATTTTATCATATTTCTTTATGCAAATTACTTAAGCAAAATTGTTTCAAATTTGCAGGATGATGCTTTCACGCTCAAGAAGCAGCTCTAGAACTTCTAGTAGCCATACAACTACTAGAAGTTCATTTGAATTTTAGGGACATTGCACATGTAGCTGAGATTTAAACCTCACAAAGGAGGATCAAACTCTATTGCTACAATGTGCCAAAAGCTGGTAAATTTCTAAACTATTGTTCGTTATGTACTGAACTCCTTGTGTATGCATTTAATTTGATATTCTTTTTTATGAAGTCTAAGAAATTAGGGCGAGAAGTATCTCTTACTGAGGCATGGGTCTATACACATAGAGGTTCAAATCCTGAAGATCCTAATACACTGAACATAGAAGAAGCCACTGCATGCTTGGCAATTTTCTATTGTTTCTTAGTTTTTATAGTTATGTTGCTGTATTTCTCACATATTGACTTTTTGGATAGGAGCGGTATAAAACCAAGGCTACTCAGTCGAATGGACCAGACTTTGATTGGATGAACTCTCTGGTGGATCCAAGAGTCCTATATGAATGCTCTTATGGTAGGCTACATGGAAAATGGGCTACATTCAATGGGATGGTTGACGATAGAGAGGCCATGGCTGAGGTGAAGGGAAGTTGTGCGTCATCAACAGCTTTTCCAAGCATCAACATCGAGAAGAAGAGGACCGTGAAAGAATAATGCTTGTTGGGGATGCCCGTGTAGCAAAGGAATATGCACAACATGTGTTAAGAGTGGAGTAGAAGCCAACACAACTACAGTACCAGTATAAACATGTTTACGGAGGTGCAGTTTGTCATATATCAATTGTTCTTTTTTTACTCTGGATAATAGCGATTGAGCCATCTAACTTGTGCATTATATATTTTAATTGTACCGTTTTTCATTATATACCGTTTTTATATATATATATATATATATATATATATATATATATATATATATAAAGTATATACACAAATTTTGTTATAAAAGTGGACTTTAATGGAATTTTTCCATAGAACTCACTTCGGAGTATCTTATAATCATTATTAGAGTATGCTCAAATAGATAAAGAGGTATTATCATACAATTTAAGTAGTATTTTTCGAAAGACGTGAAAAATGACATGTGGATTTTATTTCCATGGCACAGAGTGACCCGGCTGCTTAGCGAAATTTATTGACCATCGTTCTTCTCCGCCGAGTCATCCCTCGTATACAGTGCACACCCGGGAATCAGGTGTTTTCCCGTACGGCGTGAAGAAGAAAACAGGTGCAGGGTTTCCATGGCGGATAGCACCCCGGCTGCTTAGCCAGGAAAGGGCCAGCACAATCATCATCCTCATCCCATGGAAGGAGATCAAAGTACGAGAGAAACCAACTTTCCGAAAACGAGCTAGAGCCCATGGAGAATCGCGTACGGTTGGCACCAACCATCTGAGCTAGCTTTTCTTGGGCAGCACATGTGCGCTGTGCAAAGTGTGCAGTGAACCTGCAGACCAAAGTGAAAATTTGCAGATAGCCATAGGCTCTTTAGTTATGGTGAAATTACCCTAGGGTACACCATGCCCTTGTGCTTGTGAAAGGGTGACCTAAGTCAAATTCCTAGTGGAGTCAGGGTTCTAGTGGCAAATTTTTTTGGGTCCGCCACTGCAAGTGTGTATAATGGCCAAGATCATTTTTTAGACAACTCAGCTGGTTTCAGCCTTTGGAGGAACAGTTTTTATTATTGAGTAAAATACGTTATATATCTTTAAACTTGTTGGAAGCAGTTAAGTAGATCCCTAAACTCATAAGTTGTATATCTCGGATCACTAAACTTGTTAAGTGATTCAGCTAAGGTCCAATACACGCGTGGCTGTAGTTATCAGGTGGCGCAGATATGTATTCCAGCGTGGACTTATGCTCACGTGAGGGGCCAAGCGGTAGGAGAAATTTGTAGAATAGCCCCTGGTGTTTCAGCATACCGCATAAAACCAATCACGAGAGAGATCCAGTTGGTTTTTGTGGAGCATGCCAATTCAGCTATTATAGCAGTTCTGATTTAATTCGGGCATCGGACGAATCACTTAACAAGTTTAAGGACCTACAGTGTATTTTATCTTTATTATTTAACTCTTATTTATTTATTTTTAATAATAACATCTCCCACAACCAGAAATTGATTATTTCCCGAGTGCCTATATGCTTCCCGAGTGTTTGGACAGAAACACTCGGGACCATCTCGAGTGTTTTATAGGACACTCAGGATGGGAATTAAACACTCGGTAGAAATAACTTTCTCGAGTGTTTCCTATAACACTCGGAAAGAAAATATAATCCCGAGTGCATAAAAATAAAACACTTGGGATCTTTTTTTTTCCACCCACGCCCTTTTTTTTCAACACCGCGTTTTTTTCGCTTCTAACCCTACAACCCTAACTTTATTTTTAAACCTGATCCTTTTAAAAAGGATTATTTAATAAAAAAATTTCTAGAATGATCTGGAATCTGAAATTTTTATGGTAGGTAGCTAAGGTCATCCTAAGAACAGCAAAATTGAGTTTGCACAATTTGGAGTTAAAATGAATTAGTTATGATTTTCTTAAGTTGTAAAACTAGCATATACCACTCTATAGGAATATAAACAAGAACAAAACCTATGCTAAGTTAAAGTACATTACCAGAGGGATTTTACAGACTTGGGTTTGCTCAAATTGGGGTCACACACATAAAGTTATATATTCTACAAATTTTGAAGTGATTTTCCTAACCCTTATTTCATTCAAACTTCTACTGCAACATTTACTAAATTCCAGCCTAGAAAAGTGACTACATCTATTCTTAAATTAAAATTTATCCTACCACAGAGCTACTGCAACTTGAATCACTAAAAAAGGAGCTAAAATGACAAAGTTATGCATACTTGAACATTTGAACACTTAAAAGATTTGACAACACAACCTCGGGAGGTCCAACAGATCCGAGAGATAAGCGGAGGTCGTGGCCGTTAATATTAGATCTAACGGTCCCGACGAGTAGAAGCACAGCGCACGGGAAGACCTCTTCCCGTACTGGGGAGGTCTAAGCCGTAGATATTGAATCCAACGGTTCCGACTAGGATATGCATAGCGCACGCGGAGGAACTACTCGCGCTTAACGGAGGTCGTGGTCGTCAGATCAAGATCTGGCGGTCCCGAGCACCAAGGGAGGTCCTAGAACTTCAATCCAACGGATGAGGTCTGGACGGTCAGGATTTCTCGGGGGAGGTCCTGACAGTCTAGATCTCCAGGGGAAGGTCCTACGGCTTAAGTCCACCGAGGAGGTCCCGACGGCTAAGATCTCACAAGGGAGGTCTTAACGGTCACGATCAAGCGAAGGAGGTCTGAACGGTGAGATCTAAAGAAGGGGAGGTCTTGAATGACCCAGATTTAACCGAGGGAGGTCTGATGCGACAGGGGTTTAGCGGGAGGAGATTTGGACGGCTCAGATGGATCGGGGAGGTCTGAGCGGTCCCGGTCGAGGTGGGGAGGTCTTAAGCGATAAGGTTTACTGAGAGGAGTGCGGACGGCTAAGATCTCCACGGGAGGTCTTAGGCAGTGCAGATCCGCCCAAGAGAGGTCTGACTTAGCTTCTCCGAACAAAAGACCAGTGGGAGGTCTTGAGGTGGTCCTTGTAAAAATGACCAAGGGGGGTCTTTTTGCAAAGAGGACCCCGAGGGTGGTCCTAAGGTGGTCTTTGCAAAAATGACCAGGGGAGGTCTTTTGCAAAGAGGACCCCGAAAGAGGTTCTGGGGGTGGTTTTCGTAAAATGACCATGGTGGTCCTTTGCGGAAACATAGAGGTGGTCTTAACGGCTGAGATAAGGCCTAGGGAGGTCTCAACGGCTAGGATTAAAACTAGGGGGAGGTCCTGAGACTAGAGTTTTCCCAGAAATGAATCTAAGACCCAGATCTAATCCTGGGGAGGTCATTGACGGCCAAGAACAACCCGAGGAGGTCCGAGGACTTGTCGAAAATCCGACAAAGTACAGAGCACCGCGTTGAGCTCGCCGGCACGTCGCCGACGACCAAGACCACGGCGGCGCTAACCAACTGTACGAAAATGTTCCTAATACTATTGCGCACATATTGGAACCACTCTCAACGGTGGAGCGGGCCTGTAACACCGGCGAGCCGGAGAGGGGCGGAGGAGTGTTTTCGGCAAAATCCAAAACGAAAAGGGCGCTACGAGCTAACCTAGCTAGTGATTAAGCTCTCAGGCTAAAAGGAACTTACGTGGCACGTGAGAGGTCCGGGAGGTCGAAGAAGAGGCGGCGGAAGCCCACGGAGATGAAGAAGATGGCGGCGACCAGCGCCCGAGCCGATAGATGCAAAAGAACGATCGGTATTCCTTCGCGATGACCACGGGGTGGTGGTCCAAAGAGCAAAGAATTGAGCAGAGGGCACTCACCGGGTGGGAACGATGAAGTCCCCTTTGGCCGCCAACTGCGGAAACTTCAATTCGAGCTGCTCCTGTGAAAGCAACCCAAAAATGAGTTAGGGACCGGACTTGCGATGACCAGAGGTCCAAAAGAAAGCGCATCAAAGGGCAAAAGAACCACTGGAGCTCTGAAGTTGACGAGGGCCCCAAGGTCTGGCAATGGCGGACAACAAATGCTCTCGGTGGCTTGCGCTCGAACGCACAGAGAGTGAGTTGGAGGGTGATTGTGAGTGGAAGAGGTCCAAAGGAGGTCCTCGGGGGCATTAAGAGATCAGTGAGCAACGACACAAAAGAAGGGGGGCCCGAGATGAGCTACTGCGAGCTCAAACGCAGCTAAACTGGGAGCTTGGGGAGCAGAGTAGCGTGGAGCACGGCTTTGCCGAAAGCTTGGCCGCGTAGACCTACCCCTGACAGTGTGGGCGTTGATGCGGCCGCGACAGGACAGGGCCATTCCGCACACTATAGAGGTGCGCGGCGCGAGGAAGAAGACGACAGAGGAACAGTGGAGAAGGCGGGAAGGTCGTGAGCGTTGGATATTAATCCAACGGCTCAGATTTGAGCTGGCTTGGTCTAACCGAGTCAAATAACTTTAGGCTCGGGTTTGACTCGAGCCCAAGTCGGACTCAGACCAGGTTTTGAATTTTAGGTTTTAAAGAGAGCTAGACTTTGGTGAGGTATAAAAGCAACTCTAAAAATTCTGAAATTTTTACAGGAGCTTGCTAACTAAGGTATTGACCTTGTGTAAAATTTTCAGAGGTTTTGGTGCTATACATTTTCCTCCAAAAATTCTACAAGGTGCTGAGCCAGAGTTTGACTGAAAATGAAACAGGGTTGACTGACCTCCAAATGTATTCAAACAATTTCTAAAAATTGTGAAATTTTACAGAGGCGTCACAAACCATCCTTAGAACTTAGGAAAAATATTTCCAGAGGATGATCACAATGTTTGACATGATTTTAATTTTGGAAGCTCAAAATTTGGATCAAAAGGACTTGTGACTTTGTATTCCCATAATTCCTTGTGCAAGAATTGTTTGGTTCAACAGGAAATACATGATGTAAGAAAAAGTTTTAATTTCTACTCATTTTCTTACATTTGAAACACAAGCCCAAGATTGGGACGTTACAAGGCCTGAGGGCCGATTTACCATTATGGATGTCGATGCGTCTGGGATCCCTCTCAATCCTCGCTAAGTAGCATCCACATTCTGGAGAATGGTCAGAATAGTTGCACGGGAACAGGTCAAGATCACCTACGGTCCGTGGAAGGAGTTGACTGAAGCTCAGAAAGATGCACTGATGATGGAAATTTTCCAATCGTTTGAGATTCCAGAAGAACACCATGCCTCCGTGCAACGACACACATTGCTAGCAATACATGGATAAGTATCTAACGCCCTTCCAGAAGTATCCGTTCGTGGAGGAGTACTGGCAAGACTTTATGGCGAAGAAGACGACATATAATTTTAGAAGTGAAAGTACAGTGCACAGGGCCCTCTAGACAAAAAACATGCACCCCATGGACGCAGCACCTCTGGGTATGCGGGTAAAATCCCGCAATAGAGGGATAAGGACGAGCAGGCAATCCTGTGGGAGTTCTCCCTGCCATTTGTCAGAATCCCTGATAAGCGCGCTCGAAATTGGAGAAGAGTGAGGTCATCTACCGTGTCTTCGGGGGCCATCTCCTTTCCAAACCCCACAGATGAGGATGTGTCCTAGCACCTGGTAAGATATCAAACTACCTATTTGTAATTACTCCATAACATGATAGTAAGTGAAGTAATATGTCGGGCTCTTATAGGAAGCGCTGAGTGCAGAACCTTCCCAAGTCTCATTCTAGGCAGTCAGGGTGAGAGATATACTCTCTGTGGCCATAGGAAACAAGGAGCACCCGAGTCATACGAGAGGCATTGGTCTTTATGTTCTATGGAAGTAGGGATTCTCAGAGGACTCTGAAGCATAATGGAGTAGGAAGAGAGCCAAAGCCGAGCGCGATGCACGGCTACGAGAGGAGATTCGTGAATCCCTCATATAGGGGATCACTGATGCCATCGGAGATGAGATACAACGGCAGATAGAGAGCATTGAGGAAAGACTTAGGGAAATCGGTTGCAAGCCCCGGCACTCATGTGCTAGCTAGCCCCAATCGCCGAGTAGTGCGCGCGTCAACCCTACCTCAGAAAGCGACGACAGATTTCCTGTCGATGACATCCTGGTAATAATTATTATCAGTGGAATGCTCAATTCATTGATAGGCCTGTTAGAGTAGCTAATTTTGTATCGTTATGTAGGTGGCTATAAAGTGCAAGCTCCAAGTGAAATATGCCTCTGTTTCCCTAGACGCTGCTTGGGGTCAGGTGTATCCATCCGATGCCGGGGCCTTGGTGCATGGTGTAAATCTAGTGCTAGATTTCACGAAAGTGAATGTGGAAGGTGTTCATGCCAATTTCAAGGTCGTCCCGCTACAAATGCCCCCAAACGATGAGATCGTGACTCTAGGGTGTAGAACCCGGGAACGAAGGATCCCGAATTCTCTGTATTCATACACTAGTCCAGGATTTCTAGTGTACACAGTAAAACAAAAGTGATAGCACAATCATATCACGCACTTTATTAATAAAAACTCAGAGTTTATTACAAAATGGGGCCTGAGGCCAAATAAATAAATAACACAGCGGAAAGCAAAATAGTAGTAGACCACATGACTTGCCACAGGCAATCGTCTGGGGGCGTAGCCTAATCGTCAAGATCCTCACCGTCCTGATAGAGGTCTTCTCCTGAATAAAGATTATTCAGCAAGAGTAAGCACAACTTTCGTGCTTGCAAGTTACACACAATATTGAAAGGTAATGCATGCATAAGGTAAACAAAGGGTAATGGCAGGGTTCATTTTGCATAAACAGCATTTTCAGGTTAAATACACATATTAATTTCCAGGGACAGTTTTTATACTATAACAAAAACTAGTGTTTAAAATGACAGTTGTATAGTGGATAACCTCCATTAATTAAATGGTGAAGGATACCCTCCTAACACTTGGCTAACCGCCCAATTTTACCATAGGATTAACCATCCTAAAACATCTGATGAAATCATTTTATAAACCAAAAACAAATCTAACTTAGAGTGGCTTTGCTAGCATGTCCACGACCGCGGACGCGGCTATTCGAATAGTTTTCTACTATGCAGAGTCTGTACAGCTTTACCCACACGAGATAATTTGCTTTTAATGTCGGCCAATGCACGCTTCCGAAGGCGTGTGACTAAGTAATTATCATGAGGCCTTTACAATGCAATGTCTTAATGTATTTAGGCCCGCTAAGGTTTCACTACCATTGGACTAACCATCCTCCGGGAGCTCCCTCTTGCGCCAGGTGGGACTAACGTCTAACCGACACCCACACATACAACATAGCCCAAATAACACTAAGGCGCCACAAATTATTTAGCGAAATCTTGCCCATACAAGACATGTGGTGGTACGGTAAGGCGTAGCAAAAAGCGGCTCAAAGACCGGTCCTCAATTGACTTGGGTGACTTCCAATTAAACCCTGGGCCTTAATCCTAACTAGATTAAGCCCATGCATAAACCTGCACCGACCATTCAGCCGTTTCGCCTAAGTCTAAACCCATTTTTGATTTTATTTAGAGTAAAAATCCTCTTTATAAACCTTTCGTGGTAAAACAATACCACAAAACCAAATTTAAATCAAGTTGTAAAAGATTTGGCTAAACCTTCTCAAATTTACAAGCGTGGTCTAAACATGGCTAAGCATAAGATTAATTTTAGTAGTATTTTACCTCAGGGTGACAAGGCATTCATATTCAATAATCGATTTGGCCATAGAATGGAGAGTGGAATAACTATATACAAAAACAGGGTATTCAAACAATTATATAAACATATGCATGCAATAGTAATTTGAAAACTGGAATTAAATACTTTAAAATACTGAGAACAATATGATCAATCGTGTAACTTGCCTTCGTTGACATCCTGAAAATCTAAGTCTTCAGGATGGTCAAACTCTCCGGAGTCGTCGAAGTCTATACGCGAAAATACGATGAATTCAATTTAAATTCAAATAAATTCAAAATTACAACTCAAATTAACTCCAAATTGAAATATTTTGGTTTAGTTAGCTAGATTATAATTTTATACAAATTTTGCAACTTGAACCACCCAATTTGGAGTTCAGATGCAAAAGATATGAATTTTAGAAGTTTAAAGCCTAAATCTGAAATTTAATTGAATTTTTTGAATTATTTTTCTACTGGAAATCTATTTACTGCACAATGCTGAAGTCAGCGAGAGATTTTCGGAATTTAAAGGAATAAAAATAATTCCCTGACAAGTGGGGCCCATGTGTCATAGACACGGCTCATGGTGGACTAATTCCACCGAGCCGAGGGTGAGCCGGTGCGGTGGATTGGCCACGCGGGCGCTGACCCGGCGTGACACTCGGGCTTTGGTGCTGAAGTGGCGCCTACGGGGCAGTGAGGTGGCGCTGAGGTGGCCGAACCACGTAGGACCGGCGACGGTGGTGCTCGGGTTCCAAGCTCGCGGGCGTTTCACGCCACGGCGAGCCGAATGGAGGTGCTCAACGTGAAGCTAGCGTGACACTGATTATAGAGCGTTACCTTGCGGCGGAGGAGCGTGAGGAAGTCATCGGCGACGAGCTAAAGAGCGGCGGCGAGGTTCGATCGTCGAGGAAGTCGGCGATCCTGGGGTCCTCCATCAAAGTGGGTGGTCGTCCCGGCTTCGCGACATCGTGGCGATGTCGATGACGAGGTCGGCGGGGTCGGAGCGTCTACGGTGGCGTCGAAAACGAAGAAGATCTGCAGGTTTTCACCTGCGAAGATTTCCGAAATCTGGGCGCTACGACGAACATGGCGAGCGGTGGGTGGTGGCTACGAGTTGTGGAGGTCGAGGCGGTCCCGACGGTCCTATTTATAGGGCGCGGGCGTCACTAGATTGCCGTGGAGGGCACGAAGCTCTACGCGGCGTCACCAGCGGAATTACGGGGATTTGGGGCCGGAGATGGAAAGTGATGGCCGTGTCGGGCGGAGGATCAAGAGTTTAAATGCGCAGAACGATCTTGGAGATGTGGCGGATTCGAGCACATATAGAAGGTTTCTAGAAGGCGGCAATGGCGGGCGCCGGGCGAAAAGGAAAGCGAGGAAGAAGAAGGAAAGGAAGGCGGCGATGGTGGTGCTTAGATTTTGATCGAGCGGTGGGCGAGGCGAAGTGCGAATCGGTAAGTGTGGTAGTTATGCGGCCGTTGGATTTTAATCCAACGATCGCGATAGATCGAGGTGCGGGAATAGTTAAGTCACTGGTGCTCTTGGGCCGTTGGATCTAGATCAAACGGTGCAAAATCAGAGGGAGCGTTCGGTCACCCGAACGTTTCATTGAATTCTGGCCGTTGGATTTCAATCCAACGGTTGAGATGCGTGCGGGGGTTAACGCGTGTGGGAGGCGGGCCGCTGTGGGCTGCGCGTGCGAAAAGGGAATTGGGCCGGCTAGGTTTCGGCCCAAACACTATTCGTAGTTTTCTTTTGATTTTCTATTTAATTTAATTCTGGTAATTCAAATAGGCTTTAGAATATATCAAATAAAATCCAAAAATTATGAGAAAATTCACAGAAATTCTCTGGGGCATTCTATACTTAAATAAAATATTTCCAACTATTATTTGGTAATATCTTTTGCAAATAAATTTGTTTAGCTTCAAATTGATTAAGTAAAAGCTTTTAAAAATTTTAGAAAAATCCACAAAAATAATTAAACTTTATTTTCAACTGAAATTTTAAATTTGGGCTATTACATAAGGCAAACCATTGGAACATTCATCTAGTGGCCCAATAGGGATATCTTCCTAGAGCTACTTGCACTGGTGTCAACTTCACGGGAAAGTCCTGTAATGGTGCCAAGTTCACGGGAGCCATCTGCACTGAAGCTACCTATACCATAGTTACCTGCATCGGTGTCAACTTCATGGGAAAGTCCTACAACGGTGAAACGTCTACAGGAGCTATCTGCACCAGAGCTACCTGCACCGGTGTGGCAAGGGTCCGGTGCTTCAGATGCATCTACACCTTGTGCCCGGTCGACTACTGTAAAGTGGACCTCTAAAAAGCGGGGCAACAAGGGCAAATCAAAGAAGCCCAATGATATCTCCTTCTTGCCATTAGCTCGGAAATTCATGCTACGTGAGCCATTGGTCGTCCTGGTAGAGCACCTCCCAACCCTAGGGTTGGCTTGCACGATATTGCATTCATGGTACATGGAACAGGCCAGCAAGACGGATGGACAACAGTGCTCAAGTCTCAACGTCAAGTTTAGGCCGCATCATCTTCACCACGAGGTTCAAGATTGTGTCTTCACGATGACTTTCGAGGACTTGTTCTTACACTTCAACCTCGACGCCCTCGACGTCTCACTCAAGCAATGCTGGACACTGTAAGTGTGTACAATCACGGTCTACGTTCGTGTAATACCGATAAATGTCATATATAATTCCTTACTTTTGTGTGTGTGTGTGTGTGTGTGTGTATATATATATACATGATTTCTAAGGCCAGATCAAGGAAATCACCAGTAGGTTTTCTCGACCCATACTTGGTCTCCATGCAAAGCATCCAGGAGGATGCATCCTTCGTCGAGGCTTACATGACAACATCATTGTTGTCCCACCGCAACAAGGAATTCATACTTTTGCCCTACAACTAGGGGTAAGTGCTGCACTAGTGGCTATACTTGTTGATTTGTACTTTATAAGCAACACAAACTTAGGTTTAATGACTATGGCGACATACCTGTGTAGGTTCCACTATATTCTAATTGTAATTATATCAAAATGGAACAAGGTAATATACCTTGATTCCCTAAAGAGGGCCAAACATGACTTCATAGTTGTCTAACAATTAATCGATAGGTAAACACATTTTCTCCATAGATAACTCTACTGTAGTCTTTCCTTCCTTTGCAATGGCTAAGTCTAACTTTTTGGAATCACGTAGGTCGTTCGCCTCAGATGCGTTGCTCGGAGGAGATCAAGGGAGGATCAACGCCCTATGATACGATCTAAATTTTCTAGTATTCGCTAGTACACATTAATCCTATATAACACTTCATAGTAATGCCTCTCGAATTAACCAATTCTATTTTTGTAGTGCCACCAGCAGCCGTCGGGCAACACCTGTGGATACTATGTTTGCTATAACATGCAACTACTCCTCAGTTCCGCGATGACCAATGATCCTCAAGTTTGTCAATCTTGCAATAATTATTTCATACTTATCCATTTATATATATGCACGACTTTAATCTTCCTAGCGACAGGTTGCGATCATCGCTACAAGCTGCGTTGGAACATGCCGAAACTCAAAGGATTCGAGGACAGTTTGCGTACTTCTTGTCGCGTGAGGTCATAAACCCAAAAGGGGAGTTCCAAAATGTAGATTGAACTTGATTGGGATAAGATTAAACTTAATGGTACATGTGTGTATTTGTTCATGAATGGTTAATTTTAGTTAATTGATTTGTGAAATGGATGTGCTTGTTTCTGAAATGAATGTGAATTAGATGTATACATGTACTTGTTATGTTTCTGCTTGTTTCAGAGGGCATGGCTAGTATTTCCTGAGGCTAGCCAATAAACGGAAATAGATTTAGCAATGCAAAAGAATATCACAGACGATTTGTCCTTCCTTAGGATAAACCATCTGTGATACATCAGCTATCACAGACGATTTATCTACAAACCGTCTATGATACATCAGCTATCACATATAGTTTTATCTATAAATCGTCTGCGATACATCAGTTATCATAGGCAGTTTCATCCATAAACCATATGTGATAGTCACCTATCACAGACAGTTCCGAGCTAATAACCGTCTGTGGCAGTCGCATCACAGATGGTTCGAAACCATCTATGATGATCTCATGTCATTACTGACTCATAAACATTGACGGCTCATGAAACCGTCTGTGATGACGTTTTTGAACCGTCTGTGATGACCTTAATTAAGCACAATACGAACTCAAAATGTGCATCAAGTTTGGTGCATAATTTTGTCTACGTACAGTGCACATGCTATACATATTTTGTACATCCCCATCGTATGACCTATCGGCGATCGAGTCACCGATCTTACAAAATAAAATAGAGGAAAATAGCGAAGAGTTCTTGGGAGAGAATGAGACTCTTTGTTTATTGATATGGAATCTATTACAAGGGTGTCCTTGATATGGCGATGGACTATCCCTAGTTACACTCGATTGCTATGCTAATGCTTAAGATGAAATCTGATCGCTTGTTGATCTCTTGGATTGGGTTCAGGCTAACCAAATTGTCCCCCATCTTCTCCTTTGATCTTCCTTTAAATAGTTGATGAAGTGGTGGCAGTTACTCTTTGAAGAGGCACTTGTTGGAACCGTCGCGACTGGTCGGAGAGAGGCAGCAGTTGTTGAAGTATCAACCGTCGATCAGTTAATTTTAGCAGAAAGCATAACCATATGGTGGTTAATGTTAGTAACCTAGAGCTATGAATCGTCGTGTGGTTTGGAACAAATGAGGAACATGTTCCATTCGTCACACGGAAAGAATATACTTGGAATAGATCCGAGTGCCAGTTCATAGTTGCTACGAGCAGCTACCTAGTCAGATTATGAACAGATCTAAGTGCCAGTTCATCGGGACTCAATTACGAATTAGCTAGTCTCAGATTTGAGCGAAAAGAAACTCAAGATTTTGGAGGCGAAAGGGATGCTACAGGCAAGAGCGATTCTG
This sequence comes from Ampelocalamus luodianensis, assembly GCA_036346255.1. Lineage (NCBI taxonomy): Eukaryota > Viridiplantae > Streptophyta > Magnoliopsida > Poales > Poaceae > Ampelocalamus > Ampelocalamus luodianensis. The sequence goes on along the minus strand of CM070630.1, from coordinate 48,440,596 downwards.
AAATATGTGGATGGACAACATTTTCCTAGTGGTGAAGAGGAGATTCTGTTTTCCTCGCATACATCGAACGCGGGTTCAGACTACCCATGCACCGATTTCTTCTGAAGGTCTTGGAGTACTATGGAGTCGAGTTGGTGAACCTCGCCCCCAATGCGATTGCCAAACTGAGTATCTTTGTCTAACTTTGTGAAGTGTACCTAAGGATTTCGCCAAATCTAGAACTCTTCAGGTACTATTACAAGATGGCGAAGTTGGAGAAATCACTGGGGTTGCCTCGAGAATGCACTCTACGCCTCCACGATGGGAAGGCCGGTGAGTACATTCGCATGTTCCTCAAATCCTTGTGATCATCATGGAAGAAGAACTAGTTCTACATGACAGTCATTGCTGATGACAGCCTTTACTTCGCCGAAAAGAAGGCGAACGAGACCCCAGAGTGGCGTTCTTCTACGAAGAAGGAGGGGATAGTGGGGAGTTGGATAGAGGCATTCATGCAGAACACGCTCGGCATGTTCGCTGCGTCGCGCCATCCTCATGCCCGTGCGCCCTCTGCGTCCTATCACCTGCCACTGCGCCTCGCGCCGTGCCCCCTTTGCTCCTTCTCTCCCCGTTGCGTGCCCCCGGCCCGCACTCACTGCTCCCGCCACGCCGCACGGCCATCATGGCGCCCTCCAACGGCCATTTTCTCCCCTCTTGGCTACAAAAGCCGGCCAGCCCCTACCCTTGCCCCCCTCCCCACCATTCTTCCCCTCTCCCTCTCTTTGCCGAAGAAGAGTGCCGCTCTGTCCTAGCCACCGCGCCACCGTCGCATTTCCACCGCTCCAGTAACCCTCTTTCCTAACCTCTCATGTCACATTGTGTTCCCATGAATCACGAACGTTTCCCCTCAAACAATTTTGGGTTTCATGTAGTGATTGCTGGATTTCTTCCTCTTCCTCATTGTCGGCTGAAAGACCTCCACTGCTCGATCTTCGTCATCGGTGAGTATTTCGCCGGGCTAGGTGCGTCATCTCGCGTTGCCAGTTAGTACCCTCTTGCTTTCCCCACCTCCATTCTACTTCTCCGCCATCATGGAGTTCCACCACTGCCATACCTCCATTGGCGCCACCAACTGTTGTCGCCCTGCCTCATCAGAGCTCCCTCCAACTTCCTCCGCACGCCACCCCATCGCTGGTGCCTTTGCATAGCTGTGTGCCGCCGCCACCGCATGTCCCACCTCCGTCATCCTGGGCCACCTTTGGTGGCGCCGCCCATGGGGTCCCCTCCTCCGTGGGGACCCATTTTGCCCATTTGCCAGCCGCCCCGCCACCTACTGTGGATATCATGGGGATATGCTCATGATCTTAGGATGATGTGTCAATTGGCAATGACGTTGAAGGTTTGCGGAAACACGAGTTTTCGGCAAAGTTCAGATTCTGTCAAGCCTCAGGCGGTCTGACCGGCCTCAGTGGCGGTCAGACCGGCCGTGCCTCAAGTGGTACCTCGGGTGAATTGAACTGGCGGTCTGACCGGCCAGGTTGGCGGTCTGACCGATTTGGTAGCGGTCTGACCGGCGTCTGATGAGCGGTCGGACCGGCAAGTTGAGTGTCATTGGAATTTGGAGCTGGGCCAAAAATAGAGGGTGTAGGCAACAACTTGAAAATGCTAGAACTGAGCTAATTGAAGTTAAATCTGCTCCTTGCGAAAAATGTTTAGAGTCTAGCAAGTTGGTTGCTTCTGATGTGGTTGAATCTAGCTCTTGCTCTGTCTGCTTAGAACGTGAACGTGAATTACATGATGTTGTAGAAGCAGCTAGAGCTAAATATGTCAAGCTTAAGGATAGTATTAATTCTGCTACTTGTGCTTCATGTGAAGTTCTTAAGCTTGAAGTTGCTCCTTATAAGAAGAGGTTTAATGCTAAAACTTGTGATTCATGTGTTAACCTTAGAAAAGAAATTGCTTACCTTAATGACACATTAGAAAGATTTTCTAAAGGTAAGAAACAGTTAAACATGATTCTTGACAAGTCAAAAACTCCCTATAAGAAGCAAGGGTTAGGATACAACTTTGCCCAAGATAAATCTAATGATATTCAAATTTTGAGAAATGGCTTAGTTGAATTTGATACCCAACCTGCAAAGATCACTTTCAAATATACGTGTTTTGCCCAACCATCTGCTCATCAAAGGTGCTTCTCGGTGGTACCAAGTACCATTGCACCTATTGCAAGAAGGATGGGCATTTGGTTGAGTTCTTGGCGTAGGTTGAAAAATGCTAAGAAAATCTTGCTAGAATGTCATCTAATCAACATAGAGCTTTTGTGAGACATGGTAATTTAGAAAGGAAGAAACCTGGTCTAGGATTTATTTCACATGCTAATCATGCTCATGCTCCTAGACAGGATAACTCTCATGTTAGAGTAACCATTGCTCACAAATGAATTTCAAATAGAATCAAGGATAGCATACGCTTTGCATACTACTCAGTAGAGCGTGTGTCTCAAGATTGGGTTCCCAAGTCATGTTTAACTAACCCGATGATTGAGACACTTCGCTCTTCTGTGCCTTGATTTTCGGGATCGCCGCGGAAGGAAGGACACGTGGTTCGTCGACCACTGTTCACGCCACATGACCGAGACTCAAAATGGTTCACCTCCTTCACGCGGTCGATAGGTGATGTCCTCATCACCTTTGTAGACAATACTCAAGGGCGGATTGAAGGAACAGGAACAATCGGGGTGAAGCGACAATTTCATCCTAAAGGGCGTCGCCCTTGTGGACAAGCTTAGGTTTAACTTACTCTCTGTCTCACGACTTCTTGATGATGGTTATGAGACTATATTTAAGAAAAATACTTGTCGGGTGCTTGATTACTGCTGGTGAGCTCGTTTTTGGATTTATAGAGTTGCTAGGATCTTTGGAGCTGATTTTTCGAATCTCTTCTGGTTCTCTTAAATGTTTGTTTACACCTTCTTCGAGTTCGGCTTTGGCACCGACGTTTGGGGCACATTGGTTTTGATCATCGACGCGAGTTAGCAACCTTGATCTCATGAGAGGTTGCCCAAACTCAAAGCCGTCAGGATCTTGTATGTGCGCTCTGTAGGCATGGCAAGCAAGTTGCCGCCGCACACCCTTGATGACTTTGGTCATGACCGACGGATGGGACGCTTGCTTCATATGGATACCGTTGGTCCCGCTAGGTTCGGTCAATTGGTGGCAAGTGGTACATTCTTGTCATAGTTGATGATTTTCGAGATACACTTGGGTGTTCTTTCTTGCTTGAAGGATGAAGCTTTTGGTTTTATCGTGATCTTGTTCTTCGCTTGGCTTCGAATTTTCGGTGCCTTGAGAGCGATCCGCAGTGACAATGGCACGGAGTTCAAGAATGCCTCGTTTGCCTCTTTTTGTCTTTGGCGCGAATTGAGCATCGATTCTCTTCTCCACACGCCCTCAACGAGAATGGCGTTGTGGAAAGGAAGAACAGAACCTTAGTCGAGATGGCTAGGACAATGCTAGATGAGTATAGCACACCGAGGAGGTTTTGGGCCGAAGCTATTTCTACAGCTTGCCATATTGCAAATCGTGTCTTCTTGAGACCGTCTTTGGGCAAGACTTCATATGAGCTTCGATTTGGTAGAAAACCCTCTGTTTCTCATATGAGCTTCACAATTGACATGAACCTCAAGATTTGTCGCCCTGGTAGAAGCTTAGGAAAAGTTTGTGGATGGCTCCTAGTCCAGGATCTTCTTTACTAAGATATACCTTTAATCAACTTCAATATTCATTGCAAATGAAAAACTGTTGAAAAATGGACGTTTGAGACAATTTAAGCAAAATGATTCAATTCAGGACCTGTTTGTCTCTTAATGTGGTCTTTGTTAGCTTCTTGATCTCACATTGACATTTTGACATGGCCAGCATCATTTTAGGATCTCTGTTGATGAACTTGCTAGATTTGAAGCTTTGCTTAAAATACTAAAATTTATTGCTTTACATTGAGCCTTCTTGTTTTAGCTTTGTTATATATGTCTTATCATGATCTTGCTAGCGCATTCAGGCTGATATGGTGTTTATGCAAAATTTGAGATGCTAGCTTGTTCTTTTGGGTAATCTCCAAAGCTTCTTGTAATCCAAACTTGAAAAATACAAAAATATGAAGCCACTCCATTGCATTTCATGCATGCTCCTTCTTATGCTTTTTCCTCATTCTGCATTTGTTATCTCTGGACGAGAGGAAGGCGTGATTCCTTGATGACTCCATTGTCAAAGGGGGAGAAGATATTTCAAGATGTGTAAAGGGGAGAAGATTTAAAAGTATTAAAAAGAGGGAGAAAATTGAAGAATTTGAAATTTTCTGAAATTTGAGGATCATAGTGAGGGGGAGTTTCTTATTTGCATTCTTATGGTCTTATTGCTCTTTCTGAACTTGAATTGCAATTCTTGATCCTCACCATGATCAAAGGTCATTTCAACAATTGTTCTTTCATATGGACCTTAAGTGAGATTTTGACTCTTCTTTGGAAATTGAAGCTTTCTTGCTTTCTTTTGCCTTATCTCACTTGCCGATGCTATTCAAGCCACTTGGCCATTTCCATTGCTTTCTCTTGCATTTGGACCAAGTTGTGCCTTTTGCGAAAACGTTGAGTTTTACTTTTCAAACCTCAAAACTTGCATTTAGGGGAATTGCCAATGTGATCATCAAGGGGGAGATTGTGGATATCATGGGGATATGCTCATGATCTTAGGATGATGTGTCAATTGGCAATGACGTTGAAGGTTTGCGGAAACACGAGTTTTCGGCAAAGTTCAGTTCTGTCAGACTCAGCGACCGACCGGCGGTCGGTCGACCGATTTGGTAGCGGTCTGACCGGCGTCTGATGAGCGGTCGGACCGGCAAGTTGAGTGTCATTGGAATTTGGAGCTGGGCCAAAAATAGAGGGTGTAGGCAAGTGAGGAGATTCTACTGCACTTGGTCCCATAATTTTTGGAGCCTCCAGTCAAAAGTTCTATTCGTTTTAAATTTCCAGAGAGGTTGCGGATTTCAGTGTTGAAATTTTGGCTAAGTCCTTTGGTGGCGGTCCGATCGCCTCGCTTGACGGTCGGGATCCGGCGGTGGCGGTCGAGCCGCCAAGGTGGCGGTCGACCGGTTTTCACTACGTCGTCGGCCGTGTGGTGGCGATAGTTGCTGATTAGGTCAAGTTCATGGGTTTCATGTCATATGTGTTGCATGATGCATGTTTTGACTAACGTGGGTCAAGTTGTGAAGAACTTGTTCCCGATTTCGATTTTCTTGTCTATTGTTGTGCAGGTTGCTTGGTGGTCAACGACGGTCAGCGCGAGGATGATCGGACTAGGCTTGAGAGCGAGGTTCAAAACGATCGACGATGCGGGTGAAGTCATTGGACTCAAGTATGGTGCAAGATGGACAAAGGTGACCGAACGGCGATTGGTCTGGCGATCGTTGAATCAAGCGCGCGGGGTCGGTGCAAGTGCCATGGTGGTTTCGGTGGGAGCCGGATGGGAGGACTTGCCGACATGATGAGAGCCGTTGGATCAACCTACACGTGGCGAACAGCGAGTGCTTCGCACAATTTGGACACGGCGCTTTAAAAGGCGCACGTGTGTCACCCGCTTGTTTTGGGCCTTACGGGAGCCCATTAGGAGACTCTATTAGAAACCCTAAGCCTCCACTATAAATAGAGGAGGGAGGTGGCTGCACCTGCCCCCCGACCTTTCGACGTTTCATTGTTGAGAAACCCTAATTTGCTTAGGGAGAGGAGGAGAGGAGGTTAGGGTTCTAGAGAGTTGGATTGGATTTCGTGCTCATGTATTGAGTCTTTGTCATCCATTGATGGAGTGGCTGTAAACCAATACCATATCAAATCAATCCAAAGAAAGTTTCTTCAAGATGAGGTCAATTGCTTTCTTTCTCTCTTTTTGATGATTTAAGTCTTTCTTTGATCCGCGAGTTTTTGCTTAGTTTCTGGACGTGATCTAGCTTGCTGTGACGTGTGGGAATACATCTAGGATCATCAATATCATCAATCACCCACGAGCAAGTCTCAAGATCATATTTTTGTTTTGACTCGGTTTTTGACCTAACTTCGCTCAAACTGTAAAAGGTCAGAATCTTGGCAAGAATTATCACGATCGTTGCTTGGAATAGGTTCCTGACATACTTAGGTAGGTGTGTGTCAAATTTCACGAAGTTTGGACGCACGAATCAAAAGTTTGATCAATTTGTGTTTGGTTTGTCGGCCGTTTCCTCTGCTCATTGAACCAAGAAATCGACCGCCGAGGAATCGGTCGACCGCCACCGGTTCGATCACAGCTAACTGATCGACCGCCTCGTGAGAGGTCGGACCGCCGAGCCTTCGTGTTTTGGTTTTGTGTTGATTTTACTGTGGTTTTGAATTGATTCAATACAAGTCTTCCAGTGCATGATTGATTGATCTTCATAGCTTTCATAGCTATTGGAGTGAGATTCGTATTGAATTGAATTCGGGAGAAAAAGAGATCGTGCTCCTATTCACCCCCCCTCTAGTCGCCTTTTCGGTCCAACACCTACCTCGCCGGCGTAGCCGCTACTCCCTTGTAGTCTGCACTTCCTCTATTTCTTTCTCTCTGTTGAAGCTCTTTGTGAACTGCTTTGAGTCACTGACATTGAGGCCCCACTATCATACCCTCATCCCTTCCTCCCTTCCTCCCTTTATTCCTCTTACAAGTGGGCCATGGGTGTCATACCCTCAATGGCTTGGTTGTAAAATACTAGAACAGTGTAATCTGGAATAATGCATTATCGGGATTTTCATCATTTCATGTGAAAATCAAACTTTCGACGCTCATTCTCTTTAAATTTAACTTGATTCCATCGATTTTTGTTTCTAAATTTTCTAAATTCAACATCTTTCTATTGGAAGTGGTTTTGTTAAATTTGGAGTTCATTTGATATTTCTTTTGTATTTACTTGCTTTGCTCATCTGTTTGTTCTTTTTCCTATGCGATTGTCTGAATAGAGTTCGAAGACACGGGAGAGCTCCAGTTTGATCAAGCTCAAGAATTTCAAGACCTCTTTACTTTGACCCAAGCAAGTCAACACTTTGATCATATTGAACCTACATTTTATGCAATTTTATATTTTTAAAAATTATCAAATTGCATGCTTAATTCCTTATACAAATGTATGTCAAATCTTAAGGTAGTTAGATGCCAATTTGATACCTTAATATTATACCATTCTTTGACAATTGGATCCCTTAATCCTTATCACCCTAGATATTATGTGGTAACCTTACTAGATATAGTTCGTACTTAAGCGCCATGCTAGTCTGGCTTAAGTACTAGGGCATTAATTTTTCTAATCATCATCTTTTAAATATGAAATTTTTTTGGGTAGTCATTGGAGGTAAATGACTAGTATATTTGAGATAATTTAATTTATGCTTCTCGTAACCCTAATAACTTGTTGTTACCATATCCGGCGGATGTTATGATGGTGGTGTCTTGATGTAGCACGTGCATTGGTGCAACGTGGTATGTACCGCCCAGATGACTTTAAGGACTTAATCCTATGATGGCCATCCAATGTAAAATAGTTCAACCACAAGTCTACAATTGTGTCGACCAGGCTAAATAATTTGTATCCAATAGTGCGAGTTGCACCATTGGAGTGACCCACGAGTCGTGTTGCTAGCGTAAGCCGTCGTGGACACGAGTTGTGTCGCTGGTGTAAGCCGCCGTGTGGCACAAGTGGGGATCTGGGTGTGGTTGACGTGGGTGTGGTAGGCGTAACCACCCTCAGATGAAATCTTAGCGGGTGTAACTTACACTGGGGATGCATTGTAAAGGCCTTGTGATGATCTCCTTGATTCACATGTCTAAGAAAACGTATGTATATATCAAATGATTATCTCTTGTGGATAAAGTGTACAGTCTCTGTATAGTATAAACTATTAGAACAACCGTGCCCACGGTCAGGGTGGGCATGGGAACTTACTCGAGTTAGTTCTATTTTTATAAACCTTTGTGGGTGGGACGAAAACTCGTCGAGTGGATGTAACCTTGATTTTGAATTTTCCTGGGTGGATGTACCCCATTATTGTTAATAAGTTGGATGTAACCCTAATCAAAATTAAGCATAAGGTGGATGTAACCTACACCGTTATAAATATTGCACAACTTCTCTTTAATAAAATGTGGTTTGGTTAAAATGCTAAGTTATAAAATTTTCTATATATGGTAATTGAAAATGTTGGTTTAGCAAATAAAAGAACCCGAGCCATCCTTGTTAAACCTTGTATGTATATCTATTGCGTTGTGTGTTGGCTCGCGAGCACAGTTGTTTGTGCTCACTCTCGTTCTCCCCAAAACCCTCAGAGCCCATGGACCAAGAATACTACGCATACTACGAGGATCCAGAAGCCGATGGCAACGAAGACGGTGGAGAGTGGATTAGTCTCTAGTAGTTTAGATCTCACCCCAGTCTAGCTGGCTACGTCGGTGCTTGCGCACACCAATATTATCCAAGTCTTTGGGTAATATCAGTCATACACATGTTATCCTAGTCGCTTGCCTATGGCGAGATGTGCCTTCCCCTTTTGCTTCCACTATCGCTTCTGCGGTTATGTAATGTATTCATTTGGCCAGTTCAGCCTTATTGTAAAACTTGACCCAATGTGGTTTATGTGCACTCTGTTGTGTTGTAATATAATGTATGGTACAGTTTACGTCCTGCATGAAATGATTCAGTGATGTATCTGTGAGCACTATCTACTGATCTAGAGAATAATGCGGTGGTTTCATAGAGGATTCTGGATTACGAAATCTAGGTTTGACACCCACTATATAGATACACTCCCTTCTCTTTCCTCCCTCAATTCTCTCCCCACCTCCTCTCCCCTCTCTCCCCATGAACACCCAGCCCTTGATTTTGCCCGGCGACTGGCAAGCATGTGCGGCATCATGGAGAAGACAGGCAGTGACGAGCACCAGCCTCCTCGATATCGACACCAATCTACCTTCTGCGAACCCCGCCCTATCCCACCGATGTTGTATTCGACCACTCCTGAACCGTCCACCGCCATCCTCATCACGTGACACCTCCGCCACCACATCCACCTCACGCAACCATGGCCCAGCCACGCAGGTGCCTAAGAAATCCACCTCCGACACCGTCGGTGCCCTCCTTTCCATCCTCCTCCGCTAGGACAACCCTGTCGCCGTCAGCGTCAGCGTCACAGGGTTTTGGCCATCCTCCTCCCCCATTCCATTTTTTGTTTTCAAATTTGTCTTGGAATGTCCTAAAAATTCTTGTCATTTGCCATTCTTATTTTTTCTCAAACTTCATTGCTAATATGCACCAAACATAAAAAAACAATTTCACCGAAAATCGAAAGCACTTTTCAAAATTTAATGAAAAATGAATCAAAACTATGTACCTAAATTTGATAAAAAAAATATGAACATAAAAAATGTTCGTAATTTGATCAGGAAAATGTTCAAAATTTGAACAAAAAATGAACTAGAAAAATGTTCAAAATTTGACAAAAAATGGAAAAATAAAAGTTCAAAACTTGAACAAAAAAATGTTCAAATTTAGACTCGAAAATGAACCCATATAATGTTCAAAATTCATCTACACAAATGAACCATGAAAATGTTTAAAAATCGATGAAAAATGAACAAAAGTTGTTCAGATTTAACACTAAAAATGAAAAAAAATGCAATGTTTTCTATGTCCCTCCTCCAAATTATTTCAAATTCAAACATACATCCTCGAAAATGTCCTCTTTTCTCAAATACATATGACTTGTATTTCCTATTCTCTCAAATAAGTGAATTATTTTTTGAACTGTACATGCTTCTCTCTCCCCTCCCCTCCCCAAGCAAAGACAAATCTCATAGCACAATGGGTGGATAGGATAGAACTTGTAGCTCCAAGCGCTAGTTGTTTCACATTTTTCATATAACTTATTTGGTATCCCCTTTAATTAAAAAAAACATGTGGTTTTGGGATACAAGCAATTGTTCAAATTTAGGCTATTGATATTTTTCAAAATATTTATATTTAATACATGAAAATCATATTAGTATATTTGTGTCTATTTTTTCATATTATTATATTTTTATTAGGTTTTATAAATATGTTATAATAGAAATTAGTGGTCAAAGTTGTATTTTGAGGACCGTGTCGATGTCCAAAACTACATGTCTTTTTGTGCCTGGCTGGAAGGAGTAAATCAGCCTAAAGCTTTCAAATTGGAGAATGATAGCGTCTGGGCGTCCGATGGATTGTACATAGATCGGACGCCTTAGTCCCCATCGCCACTCATTGCATCTCAATCTTTCTTCTTGAGCACATCTGCGATAGTACGACTGTCACCTTGTGTCCTCCTCCTTCCTCCCTCCCTCCTCATCTCATGAGCCGAAGCTCCAGCAAGCTGGTAGCGGCGAGGAGATCTCCACTAGAGATGAGCTCATATTTCTTGTTGGGACCCTGGATCACTAAATCCGAGCCCTCTATGTATTCTAAACTAGTCCCATGATCAGTAACTAGTTCACACAGTTGCAACATCAATGAAATCATATCTATACAACAAGATAGCTAAGAAAAGGCAAATTAATATTACTGTAGCAACGAACCTTATGGTCAAATTTTACAGAGTTTGCCACGCAGGGCTTAACAACAAAAGATAAACTTGCAGCGGAATAAAACAAACTTGTGGTAGCCATCCGACATGTCCACAGGCAATCGAGTGGAGAACATAGCCTAGTTTGCATAGTCTTCGAATTACTCCTAGTAAAACTCGGTATGCCTTGGTTCTTCCTTGGTGACTGGTCAACAATGGTGCAAATCTATGAGTACATAAAGTACTTAGCAAGTCGTAAGGAAATATATGCAAATAATATTCATGCAAGGCTTGAACAAGGATAGATTTATGGCTATTTTGTAGAAAGCAATATTGACAGTAAATAAAGTAAATAGATTGAAAAGCACAATTTAAAAGACATATTAAATAATTTAACAATTTTCTTTGTAACAACAAGTGAACACCCCAACCAACAACCCGTTCACTTCCCCAACCAACAACCGATGAACACCCGTTCACTTTCCAACCAAACCACCGTTCCAATATTTTTGAAAAAATTTACCCCTCATGTGAAATCACCAGGCGTTGTCTATAACTGGGGATACGGCTATTCGAATAGTTTTTAACACTCTGCAGAGGTTGTGCAACTTGACCCACAAGAGATAATCATCTTATAACGTCAGCCATGACACGCTTCTGTAGGCGTGTGACTAAGTGATTATCATAAGGCTTTTACAAAGTTCTATCTTAACCCAGTTCTGCCCGATAAGGTTTCACCATCCGGCCTCCTCTTGCGCCAATTCAACAACCCCAAACAGAACCAAATCAAAACATTAGTAATTATTCAGCCAGGTTCATCCCATACTGGACATGTGGTTGTACAGTAAGGCCCAGATCAATGGTGCACAAAGTTAAGTCCTTAGTGATTGCTCAGGCGAGACTACCACATCCCATGTGCCTCGCGCATCTATGTGCCTCCCGCACCCTATATTGTGCCTCCCGCATTGTGCCTCGCGCATTCCTCCTTTACTACCCGACCACTCGCCCGAGCATAAATCATTTTTGTTCAACCCGGTCAAATGGCAATCCTTACCATGGCACAACAAATTTTAATAAGAGTGGTCTCGCCACAATTCCATATATCATTAGGTCAAAATTAATCGTTTATGAACATGTGATCAAGAATCCCCATCATGACTAAGCATGACTAGCGTAACACGATACCCATGTCGGTAATAAAAATATGACTAACTAATAGTAACCCAATCTATGGTGTCCGAGGGTACATGTCATTTACAATTATTCAAGGAGGCATACTGACAATTAGATACTTAACTATTCCCAAAAACCATTATTATAAAATTTGCAATGCGTGACGATATAAAACAATATAATTTTATAGAAATGGGTATGACATAATCAAATGTCTACGACTTGCCTTCGTTGGAGGTTTGAGTTGCTTCGACTAAAGGGTCTAGGAATTCTATGGAAACACCGGAATCTATACGCGTGAAATGAGCCAAATAAATACAATAATTCCAAATATCAAATTAGAACCAAAAGAAAGATATTGAATTTATAAACAAGAATCGACGGAATCAGAGTTCGTATGAAGGAGAACAAACGTCCAGGAGTTTGACATCACATGAAATGATAGAAAATAGAAAAGGGAATATTCCTGGAATCTCATTTTTCAAGAATTAGGATTAAAAGAGTGGCTGACTTGAGGGCTCCACATGGAAGAGAGAGAGATGGCAAGGGAGAGGAGCTACTGTGAATGATAGGTGGGTCCCATTTGCATGTGAGAGGGATGGAGAGATGAGAGGAGGTGTGTATGACAAGTGGGTCCCACTTGGAAGTGGTACAAAGAAAGAAAAGGACACAGAGTAGAGTAGGGAGCTGGGGGGAGGGGCACAGGGCAAGGGCTACCAGTGGTGAGGGGCAGGGAGGCGGTCGGCGGTGAGCACCAAAATGGAACCCCACGGGGATGGAGTTCCCATGGGTTGTGGCGGCGGTGGTGCGTTGGCGAAGCGAGGGCTGTGCACGGCGCCGGTGAAGGGAGGGTGCCCTGGGGGAGATAGAGGGAGCATGGGTTGTGCCTCAACGAGGGGAACATGTAGGTAAAGACGGCTCGGTCGGGGAAGGTTCGGAACGGCGGCACCATGGCGGCCATTGTCGGCGACGAGGAGCTTGCGATGGCGAGGCTTCTCGGCGAGGAAGAAGATGAGAGGAGGTGGGGAATGGGTGGACAACCTTTGGGAAAGTGCTATGATGCAGCTAGCTCGATGAAAGGTGGACTGGAGAGGGAGATCAAGAGGAGGTGGCGGTGGTCGGCGTTGGAGAAGAAAGAGAAACAGGCGGCAGGGAGCTTCGGTGGGGGGAGAGGGGAGGAGAGGAGGAGGAAGGGGAGCTTCGGCCGGCTTTTATAGAGGAAGAAAGAGGGGCAACGCGGTATGGGAGATGCGGGCGGGGCACCGGCCAGAGTGCACAGAGCACAGGCAGAGCAGGCCAGGGCCGAGGCGGCACGCGTGGGGATGGGCAGGCCAGGCGACGCGCCGGGAGCGGAGGAGGTGGGCACAGGGTATGGGCGGCCCACAGCTCGAGGTGCTAGTGGGAATCCAGGCATGCGACATGGCTTTGCAATGTGCGCACGGGAAGAAGAACAGGAAGTAGGAGGTAGAAGAAAGAGAAAAAGAAAAGAAGAAAAAGGAGAAAAAGAAAGAAAATCCAAAAATAAAATAAATTTAGGGAAAATTCTAGAAAATTCCATAAAAATCCTTGCAACCTGAAAAGATTGAATAAAATAATTTTGAATTTAATTGAAGTTTATGTTAATCATTTAAAATGTTTTTCATTTTCTGAAATTCCAATTTAAGATTTAATTAATTCAATAAAATGCAAATGGTTTATTTTAATTTTAAAGCTTAAAAAAACTTCTGAAAACTGGGATGACTAAAAAAATAAAAAGAACTTGGAAAAAGAAAATCCAAGATAAAACCAAAAAATCAAATAAAACAATTTTATTTAATTGGAGTTTGATTTACTCACATTAAATTGTTTTTAATTTATGAAATTTCAAATTAAGCATTAACAATTCAAGAAAATTCAAATGGTAATTTCTATTTTGAAATTTTTAAAAAGGCTTAAAAATTTGGATGTTACATCCCTCCCCACGCCCCTCTCCCCTCTTGTCCCCAAAGCCTCCTCCCTCTTCCTCATCATTCCTCACCCAACTCCTCCCTCCCTCGTCCTCCTCCAACGAGTCAAAGCTCCACGAGCCACCGGCGGCCAGAGATTGCTACTAGAGATGAATTCCTTTCGTGAGGGGGCGTCCAAGCGATGCACTAGAGGAGGCGAGGGTGTCGGATCTGCACAAATTGGAGGGATCCGGCGGAGGGCTGACGATGAGCCATCGAGGTGGCCTTGGTCACACCCAGATCTAGGCTTATCGCTGAGTAGGCTCTGAGCTAGCCATCTCCTCCCCCTCCGGCAATCTTAGTCATCAAATCTATGGGCATGGCCTTCGCCTCTAGTGTGCTTTCACTACTACAAAAAGGCTAATGCTAAACGCCTCATCACAGACGGTTGACCAAAACCGTCTATGTTACTGACTGCGCTAAAAACCATCTGTGAAAAAGTAATATCACAGACAGTTCATGTTGAAAACCGTTTGTGAAGTATCACAGATGGTTCTTGTTCAGAACCGTCTGTGATACTTCATAGACGGTTTTCAACACGAACCGTCTGCGACTTCCCATCCTCATCACAGACGGTTTGTATTGAAAATCGTCTATGATAAGTATATTTGATTTTATCATGGTTTAAAATCAGAGAGTCTGTGATAAGTATTTTTGATTTTGCCATAGCTTGAAATCACTAGTGATTTCAAGCTATAGTAAAATCAGAGTGTTAGTGATTCCAAGCTATAGTAAATCAGAGGGTTAGTGATCTCAAGTCATGGTAAAATCAGTTATTTAGTCTTACTTATCACAGACGGTTTTTAATATGAACCGTCTGTGATACTAGCTCATTACATACGGTTTTTGTTTGAAACCTTCTGTGATACTAGCTCATCACAAACGGTTTTTGTTTGAACCGTCTGTGATTTACGGAAATTTTTGAACGCTTGCGCGGGAGGCGAAATGTTTTGGCGCTGTCCTATTATACCCACCCCACCTTGTCTTTCATCAGTCTCTCCCCCTCCCCTCCCCACGCCGAACTCTGTCGATTGCCCTCGATTCCCCGATGCGATTCAACGAGGAGACATAGCCGACGAGGAGGAGGAGGAGGAGGAGGGACGCACAGGAGCTCTATGTATGCCGCAAGAGGTAGACTACCGAAAAGTACGTTTATATTCCTAAAATATACACAATTTGTTGGCTATTTGATGGTTCTTATTTTATTTGTACCTAATGCCAGAGCGCCGTCGGAGGTTTTCGGTCGTCTCTCCTTTTCCTTGCTGATGAGCTTGAGTCGAATTCGGACGACAGGCAAGAACAGTTTGTGATATGCTAGTAAGGTACATAGAGGAGCTCATAAGACCAATCTAAGAAGCCGATGAGTTCTTCAAGAGCTTGGAGGCACAGATGGTTTCTAGCTAGTTTAACTCTGTAATTTATTCTTTTTTCCCATTCGAAGGGGATATTGTGAAACTTTTTGGTTTCTCTTTTGCTAGATAGGTCTCTCCTACAATGTGTTTGCCATCAGAATTTTAATTGAATTTTAGTTGTCTTGCTAGAGGTTCACAGACGGTTTTTGTTCAGAACCGTCTGTGATAGCTCTTTTCACATACGGTTCAAAAACCGTCTGCGATGACCTCATGTCATTACGGACTCATAAACTCAGACGGCTCACAAAACCGTCTGTGGTGATGTTTTTGAACCGTCTGTAAAGATCTTTTTTGTAGTAATGTTTTGTTGTAGACATTTTCTCGAATTGTTATAGAGTTGTTTATTGATTGTTGTATGAACGGTTATACTTTGTTGCAATATGATTTCTCAAATGTTGCCGCAAGATGTATTTGTTGCAACTGCGTTGTTGATTTGTTGCATAAGAGTGGGGTTTTGTGAGGACCCCCGAAATCGGATCCGTATCAAGCTAAGTAATTACGCCGTAAACGCAATACTTAACTTGAGACGCACACGATTCCGAGTGACCCGGATATGTGTCACATGCTAGCTCCCAAGGATCAGTGGCTAACATGCACATATCCTAGTACACAACATTGCAATCACATTCATACACAAGGTACAAGAATAAAAGAATTAATTACAACATCATTTAAATAGCACCTTAAGTACAAAGGTTGCAAAAGAGGGCCGCTCGGCCAAATCTAATTAACACAAATAAATTGCAGCGGAAGATAAACTTAAAATAAAAAGGGGATAACCGAGTTGGTATGCCCACAATCCCACAAGCAACCAACTGGAGTTAAAACCGTTGCACCCGTCGTTCTCACCTGAACAAATAGACACTGTTAGAGTACAAAGTTGTACTCGCGAGACTTTCAAAAGAAATAAGGATGCATGTAAGTATCAAAGGAAGGCTACTACACTAGTCAATTTTTGCATAAAGCAAGTTTTGCATATAGATAAACAATAAAGATTCTAACTAGCCATTTGTAAAACATTTAGAAAACATATTATAACAGTAAGTAATGATCATCAATGGTATAATCTCCAAATATAAACAACACACGAACGTCTCATTCGTGGCACAATTCATTCCTCAACAAATATCGCGCGAACAACGCGTTCATGAAAACATCTCAACTCTGAACGAACTAACATAGAGACATAATATTACCAACCATAACCCACACTTAGTTTTCCAAAAGACTAACTGTGCCTGCTTTCCCACAAGTGTTGTCCATAACCTAGGACGAGGCTATTCGAATAGATTTAGTTACTCTGCAGAGTTGTACAGCTTTACCCACACGATATGCATTCCTCTTAATGTCGGCCAATGCACTCTTCCGTAGGAGTGTGACTGAGGTAGCATAACGAGGCCGTTACAATGTAATGTCCTAACTATCAAACCACCCGAGGACGGTCCTATGGCGATAAAGCGATCGCTGAACCACAGAGTAAACCCGTTCGTAAGTAAGTCCCTATCCAACAAGAGACCCTTAAGGGCAAGTAAGGCGACCCTTAACATGCCCCGCGAGATTGACAAAAGAACAATTAAATACATAACAATAACAATTGTCAACCCCATTGTGTTTTGATAGCTAACACACAACAAATTATTAAGCCAAGCCTTCGCCATTATCCCGGCGTGTGGTTGCACGTAAGACTTGGTTCATCACACCACAGACCGGTCCTTAAACACTCAGACGGGGCTACACAATTCCATAACAACAAGCAACAATAGTAATTCATTATCAACCTACACCCGTCCAAGTTAAGAACATAAAACCCATGCCCAACATGTCCACAAACCCCAGATGCGAAGATCTGGATATAATCCTCAAGTTCAACATAACCCAATCCATAAAATCCTCAAATTTTATTAAGATTCATTCGATCGATCGGTGATGGACTAGCTCCATCAACCTCTTTCGGCTAATACTACTAGCAAGGCTAAGCATCGTTCTACAAACTAGCAAACAACCCATATGACATATATCCTTAATCATTCAAGGAAAAAGGGTAACCAACATTAAAGGAGGGCTAATGCAGCAATTAGGAGATTAACTACTTCTACCCATAAACATATATTTCAAAATAGCATGCAATTGCTAATAATAAAACTCACACAAAACATTTAAAAACCACTGGGAGCAATATGATCAAGAGGAGGGTGCTCGCACCTTTGCTGTATCACTTGTTCATTCTCAGGTCAATATCATAATACTCTCACGAATATATTGTTATCGTCGAAAACCTAATCGAAAGACGATATTGCAATAAATACCAAATAAAGCCAGAAATTCAACATGCTCAAAAATGTATGAAATTTATACAGTAGGTAGGTCCTGATTTTATATGAATTATGGTGAAAGATTCATTCCAATTGGATTTAGTATGTGAAAGTTATGGTGGTTTGAATTTCAGATTTTAATACTCCTTCATTCGTATAATTTAATTATGAGATGAAAATTTGTAGAGCAGTGGTGACTACATGGATTACATGGATACAAAGGAAATATTATTACAAGTTCAAAACAGTTGAGTTTGCTTCAATTGAAGTTTTCATGATTTAGTTATTAATTTCTAAAGTTATCAGCATTTTATAGAGTAAAAATAATCCATTTTGGGATCACTCTCCGCAAAATATAGCTTCTGTAACAGAGGTGAGTTTGAAACCATTTTTAGAAATAAGTTCACTTAAAATGAAAATTAACCAAAGTGATTTCACTGTTTTTGGAGTTCCCAATATTTACTTATGCATTTATAAAGATTTCAGCATTTTTCTAATGTAAGAATAATAGTGTTAAAGGATCAATATCCAAAATAATGTTCTCTGCCACCGAGACAAACTTGGAACCATTTTTAATATAAATTTAACTTATTATGAAAAATATCAGAAGTGGTTTCATCTATTTTGGAGTTAACATGAATTAGTTATGGATTTTACAAGTTTACAAGTATTTTTCAGTGTAACAGCAAATGTATTCTGAGATTTAGAAATCTTTTAAAGCTTCTTCTACCGAGCGAAATCTAACCACAGTCACTGACGGGTGGGGTCCAGGTACGCATCCGCTTTCTCATTTTAATTTAATTTACTATGCGCGACAAAGCGGGCCTACATGTCATTCTCATCGTTCACAGATAGTGCGTGGACCTTTGGTCCACGCCCGGTCCACAGTCTACGCACCCGGCGTTTCATCAGGCGGGCAAAGCTTTTGGGCCCACGCGTCATAGACTCAAAGTCATTCATTACACAACTAATCGCCGGATTTTCCGACACAAGACATCGTCATTAAGTGCTAATCAAAGGAGTTAAAACCTAATGATCGCCAGGGGCGGTCGGGACTTCCGACAACCGAGCTCACGCTGACCGAGCCCCGCGGTGATTCGGCCGTCTTCGCACCATCCAAGGCCGGAATGAGTTCCGGTAGCTTCACGGTTTCGTGGCGGTCGCGGCGAGACGGCCCCACCGGCGGCCAGCCGACGGCGAGCTGAGGTGCCCTTACGGCCAAGTGTGCATGTGCCACCGGTTCAATCCCGAGCTAAACAACGACGCTTAAGCTAAGGGAGTGCTCACTGAAGCTTACCAGAGAGATGGGGAGGACGGAGGAGCTCTGAGATGACCGGACGTCGCCAATGGCGCGCGCGGCGGGGCTCCTCGTGGAAGAGATAATCGATCGACAAGGGGACGATGAACAGAATCGGAGCCTAGCTTAAAGTCGGCCGACAAAAGGAGAACTTCCAAAATTCCGGCCCGGAGATGGGAAATGGTGTGGCGATGGCATTGATGCGCGCCCATCGCGCGAGGACGGCGTTCGTGCATTGGAAACGGGATGGAGGAGAGCTCAATGCCTCCTTCTCCCACGGCCGAGGAGAGAAGTGAGAGCAAAGGAGGGCACGGAGGCGGTTTTGTGCACGAAGGAGGACGGAGGAATAGGCGGCGTGAGCGAGCGGAGCTCGGAGATAGGTTGGGAGAGGCGGTGGGTGACGGCGTCGACGGGGGCAGCTCAGAGCTCACGCGGCGCGTGGCGGCAAAGTTCTGCCCGAGCCAACGGGAGGAAGGAGACGGGACTGACGTGCGGGCCCAGGCGATCAGTGGCTCAAGGAGGCGCGGTCGCCGTGGAGCGCAGAGTGGCTCGAGCCAGGCCGGTCTAGATGGTTCGATCAGGACCGTTTAAACACGAATGGACGGCTCGGATGAAAAAGGGGCGTTCGGACAGGTCAAACAAGCGCCAAGATCTTGACCGTCGATCTAGGATCAAACGGCCCGCAAGCGACGGTGCAGTTAGGCGGTCAGGTGGAGCCGAGTGGCGAGTCGGGCTCGGTCGGTGCAACAGTGCTGAGCCCGAGTTGAAAAACAGATTTGACTAAATAAGCAAAGGGTTTGACCGAGGCTTTAAATATAGAAATAAAATTCTATAAATTCTGAATTAAATCAAGGGTGTTCCTGGGATGACCTAGTACTCAAATAAAATATTAAAACTTACTGTTCATGATATAATTTGTGTAAACTAAATTCAAACTTAGTCTAGGTCTTTACATTGTGTTTGAAATTTCGAGGTGCAATTGAGTTCCAAAAATTTGGTAAAATTATATTTATTCATGATAATTATTCTAGTATTTGAATAAATTGTTTCCGATGATGATCAAATGTTTTTGTTCCAGTTTTTATTTGGAGTTTGAATTAAGTGTAGGTTTGATCTTTGATTTAAATTTTCCAATTGCAATTATTTATGCAAATGTCTCCAAAATGTCATGCATGCTGATAATATGCATACTAAATCTCATTAATCAAAATGGGGATGTTACAAACCTCCCCCCTTACAAAAGATCTCGACCCCGAGATCGATAGGGTGGAAGTTGGATAGAAAAGTTCTAAAAGAAAACATAACATCCGTTGTCTTTATTTCCTTCAAAGATAGTGCTAAGATATCTTTTAAAGGTAGAACAAAGTTACAAGGAATTTCTATTACATTTTCCTTCCCATTGCTTTGTTTAAACTTTCCTTTCTTGATTCGAAGACACTTCATGCAGAAGGAAAAAGTTCTGATACTGCTCGCATCCGGTCTTCACGCTCCCATGTTGCTTCATCTTCATGTGGTTGCTCCATTGAACCTTCAAGAATTTGATGTTGCGATTCTGGTCTTGCGCTCCATTTCTTCAAGAATGCGAATCGGTGCTCCCGATAAGAGAGATCAGTCGCAAATTGAGTTCTTCCAACTTGGTTGTTTCGGTTGGGACGCCGAAGGCACTTCTTGAGTTGTGAGACATGGAAGACATTATGCACGCGTCGAAAGTGATGGTGGTAGCTCCAACCGATAGGCTACCGATCCAATCTTGGCTAGAATTGAAAGGTCCAATGTAGCGAGGCGCCAATTTGCCTTTGACATTGAAGCGATGTATTCCTTTCATAGGAGAGACCTTAAGATAGACATGATCATCTACCTCGAAACTCAACTCGCGACGACGACGGCCGGCATAAGATTTCGACGGATTGCGCCGTCAAGTCGCCACGAATGACACGAACTCGTTCTTGAAGATCCTTCACTGTGGTTGGACCATAAAATGGTCTCTCCCGCCGCACCGCTTTAAAGCGCCCTACAAGCTCTTCCGCATAATGCTTCAATGGTGACATCGAACACTTTGGATTGGAAGCTATTGTTGTAAGAGAATTCAGCAAACGGTAAACATTTTTCCCAATTCTTGCTATAAGACAATACGCATGCTCGAGAAGATCTTCCAAGACCTGATTTACACGCCGGTTTGTCCATCCGCTTATGCGGGTGATAAGCGGAGCTAAAGGATAGGTTAGTACCCATGGCTTGATGTAAGCACTTCCGAAGTGAGATGTGAACCGGGACCTCTATCCGAAATGATTACCTTCGGTACACCGTGAAGGCAAACGATCCTTGCAATGTATAGCTCGCTAACTTGACCCGGTGTAGGTGGTCTTGACAGAATGAAATGGGCAACCTTGGTCGACGATCCACGATCACCCAAATAGAATCGGATCAGATTGTGTTCTAGGAGGCCGGTGATAAAATCCATGCCAACTTCTTCCCATTTCCACTCGGGAATGGGCAGGGATCTAGAGTACCGGCTGGTTTTAGATGCTCACCTTGACTCTTTGACATACATCACACTCGCCACAAAGCGTGCAATCTCCGCTTCATCCCAGTCCACCATATTCTTTGCTTCAAGTCTTGATACATTTTTGTGCTTCCCGGATGAATAGAGAAAAGAGAATTATGGGCTTCATGAAGGATTAATTCCTTAAGCTTCGCATCATTCGGCACCACTAAACGCTTTCCGAACCACAAAACACCTTGGTGGTCCTCGACAAAGCACTTGGCTTTGCCGACCTTCATTTTCTGCTTAATTCTCTCTATACCCTTGTCATTCTTCTGGGCCATCTTGATCTGGTCCTCTAGGGTAGGTTTCACTTCCAAGGCAGCGAGAAAACCTTCACTAACCATCTCCAAGTTGAGTCGTTGAAATGCATTGCATAGAGCTTCCGTTTCAGGTCGAACCAAGATACAGTTGCATTGTGATTTTCGGCTCAATGCATCGGCAACGACATTTGCTTTCCCTGGATGATAATGAACTCCCATATCATAGTCCTTGATCAATTCAAGCCATCTTCTTTGCCTTAGGTTCAAATCGGCTTGAGTGAAGATGTACTTTAAACTCTTGTGATCAGTATAGACCTCGCAGCGATTTCCGATAAGAAAATGTCGTCATATCTTCAAAGCATGAACCATCGCGCGAGCTCAAGATCATGAGTGGGATAATTCATCTCATGAGGTCTCAATTGCCTCGATGCATATGACACAACTCGCCATCTTGCATAAGAACGCAGCCAAGGCCAAGGCGAGATGCATCACAATAGATGTCGAAATCTTTATGGATATCCGGCAGAACTAACACCGGAGCAGAAGTTAAACAATCCTTCAACATCAGGAAGCTTGCCTCACATTCAGCTGACCATTCATACTTCTTTTCTTTCTTCAACAATTGAGTCATGGGTCTCGCTATTTTTGAGAAATTCTCGATGAAGCGGCGGTAATATCCTGCAAGACCGAGGAAACTACGGACTTCGGTGACGGACTTGGGCTGTTCCCAATTGAGCACATCCTGAACTTTGCTAGGATCCACAGCAATTCCACCTTCAGATAAAACATGACCCAAAAAGGCGACTTCTTTAAGCCAAAACTCACATTTGCTGAATTTTGCATAGAGTCGATGCTCTCGGCTTGTTCAACACAAGCGGAGGTGTTCCTCATGCTCACCTTCAGATTTAGAGTAAATGAGAATGTCATCAATAAATACGACCACAAATTTGTCTAAATACTCCATGAACACAGAGTTCATGAGATTCATGAACAAGGCCGGTGCATTCGTCAAACCGAAGGACATGACGGTGTACTCGTATAAGCCATAACGAGTGGAGAAAGCCGTCTTAGGGATGTCCTCAGATCTAAGCCTCACTTGATGATAACCCAATCTCAAGTCAATCTTGGAGAATATGCGGCACCGTTCATCCGTCGAACAAATCATCAATCCGTGGAAGCGGATACTTGTTCTTGATGGTGACTTCGTTCAACGGACGATAGTCAACACACATCCGCAGACTGTGGTCCTTCTTCTTCACAAATAAAGCGGGGCATCCCCAAGGTGAGGAGCTCGGCCTAATGAAACCCTTCTCTTGAAGTTTCGCGAGTTGCTTCTTCAATTCAACCAACTCATTTGGCGGCATTCGATAAGGACGTTTGGATATTGGAGCGATTCGGCCGCACTCAATCACAAACTCAACTTTCGTGAAGGTGGCATGCCGTAGTTCCTCGGGAAAACATCCGGAACTCACATACCATCGGAACTTCACTCAACCGCAATTCTTTGTCGCTAAGGGCATAGAGATGAGGATGCTCCAATTTTGGCGCCAATTCAACTCGA
This sequence comes from Ampelocalamus luodianensis, assembly GCA_036346255.1. Classification (NCBI taxonomy): domain Eukaryota; kingdom Viridiplantae; phylum Streptophyta; class Magnoliopsida; order Poales; family Poaceae; genus Ampelocalamus; species Ampelocalamus luodianensis. Next base: position 48,417,445 of record CM070630.1, on the reverse strand, counting down.
ACACCAAGAGGACTAGTGAGAGTGATGACCTTGCGGGCACAATCAATTTGACCATGGTTTTAGACAGCCAATCCATCCCAAGAATAACATCAAGGCCCGCTGAATTTATCACAATAAGGTTGGCCAAAACTTCACCCTTTAATCTCAATTTCAACTTCCCGACATTCATGAATGCTTCTCATTTCTGAACCTGGTGATTGAATCATCATAGGGGTCGGCATCAAGCTGAGTGAGATATTGTGGAGGGTAGCAAAACCTCTAAACATGAAAGAATGAGAGGCTCCTGAGTCGAACAATACAGTCGCAGGAGTCGAATTGACTAGAAAGGTGCCCAACACCACGTCGGTTGCTTCTTGCGCCTCCTCGGCGGTGACATGGTTGACATGAGCACGACGGTTGTTCTGAAAGGTGACACAAGACCGCTGGTCAAGGGATGTGCCAAGGTCTTGGCACTGAACGGGATCGGCTTGGTGCTTCACCGGGCATTGACTGGCGAAATGCCCCAGACTGCCACAAGTGAAACAAGTAACCTGCTTGTTTTGCTGGAGTCGGCGTCTACACTTCTTTTTGGGCTGCCCTCGCTGGATATCTTCCTGAGGTGGATGAGACACTAACAAAGGAGGTACTGGCGATGCTGTGTCTTGGAATTCAGGAGGGACGGGCTGCCAAGCACACGGCTCCTGAGAACTGCAGCTTGCTGAAATTTGTGCAACCCTCTTACGTTTTCGCGATTCTTCAACCACTTGCATCATATTCTCTACCGTAATAGCCTTATTAACCAGCTGTTGGAAATCTGGGAAATCATGGGCAGCGAGTGCCAGCTGCATCCCTTCCGATAGACCAATCAAGAACTGTTCTTGCCTTCTTGCGTCAGTGGGGACACAGTCAGAAGCGTAACGAGCTAAGTGATTGAACTCGTAGAGATACTCCAGTACAGACTTGTCTTCTTGCTTCAACGCGAGGAATTCACGCCTCTTGAAACTAACAATGCTAGAGGGAACATGCGCTTCACGGAAAGCCGCCTGAAACTCGTCCCATGACGGGACGTGGTCGCCGGGCTGCATGGTGTAAAACTGATCCCACCATGCACCGGCTGCTCCTTCTAGTTGGTTTGAGGCATAGAGGACCTTCTCATGGTCGGTGCACTGAGCAATGATCAACTTCCGCTCGATGCTCCTAAGCCAATCGTCGGCATCGAGAGGGTCTTCCGAACACGAGAACACAAGAGGCTTCGTGTTTAGAAAATCATCGAATCGGGAGCCATAAGGATCGGCTCCTTCTGCTGCCATTTGAGCACCATGAACACTGGCGGTGTTCTGAGCAATCTGCTGCAAGAAGAAAGTCTGGTCTTGCTGACTCCGATCCATCTGGGCCAACACATCGGCCACAGACGGTTGAGGTGGAGTCACTTCTTCTTGTCGACCCACGTCTTTGAAAGTGCGGGTCGGGGTGCTCCGGATTGTGCCGTTGAGAATTTGGGGGTTGACCACTAGAGACTAGAGATCCTACAGGCTGAGAGTCTTCCATTACTTCCAAAGTCAAACGGGTCTTCTGTCCTGACATCCTGTTGTCATACACCTGGTTAGCAACCGGCAAAAGAAGAGAGGTAAAGGCAGAAAACAAGCAATCGCTAGCGGAGGCAACTTAACCTAGCATGTATGCAAGATAAAAACCATTTATGCATCACAAAATGAGGTGCTAAAGTCCAGGTGGACAGCACAAGATACAATTGAAAACCCTAACTGCTCATACGCGATGCACGACTACTGGAAGCAAAAGAGAGCAAATAACCTTCACAAAATCCAGCATCTACAAGTTAAGTAATATCCTTACGGGGTATAATATCTAAGGATAAGTCCTAGTTTATTCCTAAAATCGCAGCAAGGCATCGTCTTCTCAATCTTCCACCAAAGTGCTTTACCGAAGACTATTTACCGTTACTAATGTTGGAAAGAGAGACGAGCAAAGAGAAAAATGATTTTGTACAAATCAAAAGAATGGTGAGGTAAGAAATTAGATGCTAGGATGGGTAAGAAAGAAAGGAAATCATATTACTAACATTTTGCCAAACTTTTGATAGTTTGAAAATATTCTAACTCAAAATCCTAATAACGCCCATTGCTACGGCTTTAACCTCTGATCAAGATGGCTCGATACCAACGCTGTGAGGACCCCGAAATCGGATCCGTATCAAGCTAAGTAATTACGCCAGAACGCAATACTTAACTTGAGACGCACACGATTCGAGTGACCGGATATGTGTCACATGCTAGCTCCCAAGGATCGATGGCTAACATGCACATATCCTAGTACACAACATTGCAATCACATTCATACACAAGGTACAAGAATAAAAGAATTAATTACAACATCATTTAAATAGCACCTTAAGTACAAAGGTTGCAAAAGAGGGCCGCTCGGCCAAATCTAATTAACACAAATAAATTGCAGCGGAAGATAAACTTAAAATAAAAGGGATAACCGAGTTGGTATGCCCACAATCCCACAAGCAACCAACTGGAGTTAAAACCGTTGCACCCGTCGTTCTCACTGAACAAATAGACAACGTTAGAGTACAAAGTTGTACTCATGAGACTTTCAAAAGAAATAAGGATGCATGTAAGTATCAAAGGAAGGTTACTACACTAGTCAATTTTTGCATAAAGCAAGTTTTGCATATAGATAAACAATAAAGATTCTAACTAGCCATTTGTAAAACATTTAGAAAACATATTATAACAGTAAGTAATGATCATCAATGGTATAATCTCCAAATATAAACAACACACGAACGTCTCATTCGTGGCACAATTCATTCCTCAACAAATATCGCGCGAACAACGCGTTCATGAAAACATCTCAACTCTGAACGAACTAACATAGAGACATAATATTACCAACCATAACCCACACTTAGTTTTCCAAAAGACTAACTGTGCCTGCTTTCCCACAAGTGTTGTCCATAACCTAGGACGAGGCTATTCGAATAGATTTAGTTACTCTGCAGAGTTGTACAGCTTTACCCACACGATATGCATTCCTCTTAATGTCGGCCAATGCACTCTTCCGTAGGAGTGTGACTGAGGTAGCATAACGAGGCCGTTACAATGTAATGTCCTAACTATCAAACCACCCGAGGACGGTCCTATGGCGAGCGATGCGATCGCTCAACCACGTGAGTAAACCCGTTCGTAAGTAAGTCCCTATCCAACAAGAGACCCTTAAGGGCAAGTAAGGCGACCCTTAACATGCCCCCGCGAGATTGACAAAAGAACAATTAAATACATAACAATAACAATTGTCAACCCCATTGTGTTTTGATAGCTAACACACAACAAATTATTAAGCCAAGCCTTCGCCATTATCCCGGCGTGTGGTTGCACGTAAGACTTGGTTCATCACACCACGCATCGGTCCTTAAACACTCGAGACGGGCTACACAATTCCATAACAACAAGCAACAATAGTAATTCATTATCAACCTACACCCGTCCAAGTTAAGAACATAAAACCCATGCCCAACATGTCCACAAACCCCAGATGCGAAGATCTGGATATAATCCTCAAGTTCAACATAACCCAATCCATAAAATCCTCAAATTTTATTAAGATTCAATTCGATCGATCGGTGATGGACTAGCTCCATCAACCTCTTTCGCTAATACTACTAGCAAGGCTAAGCATCGTTCTACAAACTAGCAAACAACCCATATGACATATATCCTTAATCATTCAAGGAAAAGGGTAACCAACATTAAAGGAGGGCTAATGCAGCAATTAGAGATTAACTACTTCTACCCATAAACATATATTTCAAAATAGCATGCAATTGCTAATAATAAAACTCACACAAAACATTTAAAAACCACTGGGAGCAATATGATCAAGAGGAGGGTGCTCGCACCTTTGCTGTATCACTTGTTCATTCTCAGGTCAATATCATAATACTCTCACGAATATATTGTTATCGTCGAAAACCTAATCGAAAGACGATATTGCAATAAATACCAAATAAAGCCAGAAATTCAACATGCTCAAAAATGTATGAAATTTATACAGTAGGTAGGTCCTGATTTTATATGAATTATGGTGAAAGATTCATTCCAATTGGATTTAGTATGTGAAAGTTATGGTGGTTTGAATTTCAGATTTTAATACTCCTTCATTCGTATAATTTAATTATGAGATGAAAATTTGTAGAGCAGTGGTGACTACATGGATTACATGGATACAAAGGAAATATTATTACAAGTTCAAAACAGTTGAGTTTGCTTCAATTGAAGTTTTCATGATTTAGTTATTAATTTCTAAAGTTATCAGCATTTTATAGAGTAAAAATAATCCATTTTGGGATCACTCTCCGCAAAATATAGCTTCTGTAACAGAGGTGAGTTTGAAACCATTTTTAGAAATAAGTTCACTTAAAATGAAAATTAACCAAAGTGATTTCACTGTTTTTGGAGTTCCCAATATTTACTTATGCATTTATAAAGATTTCAGCATTTTTCTAATGTAAGAATAATAGTGTTAAAGGATCAATATCCAAAATAATGTTCTCTGCCACCGAGACAAACTTGGAACCATTTTTAATATAAATTTAACTTATTATGAAAAATATCAGAAGTGGTTTCATCTATTTTGGAGTTAACATGAATTAGTTATGGATTTTACAAGTTTACAAGTATTTTTCAGTGTAACAGCAAATGTATTCTGAGATTTAGAAATCTTTTAAAGCTTCTTCTACCGAGCGAAATCTAACCACAGTCACTGACGGGTGGGGTCCAGTGCACAGTACCGTTTCTCATTTTAATTCTAATTTACTATGCGCTGACAGGTGGGGCCTACATGTCATTCTCACTGGTTCACAGAATAGTGCGTGGACCTTTGGTCCACGGCCCGGTCCACAGGTCTACGCACCCGGCGGCGTTTACTGTGCGGGCAAAGCTTTTGGGCCCACGCGTCATAGACTCAAAGTCATTCATTACACAACTAACTGCCGGATTTTCCGACACAGTACACGTCATTAAGTGCTAATCAAAGGAGTTAAAACCTAATGATCAGCTACAGGGGCGGTCGGGACTTCCGACAACTGAGCTCACGCTTGACCGGAGCCCCGCCGGTGATTCCGGCCGTGCCGGCACCATCCAAGGCCAGGAATGAGTTCCTGGTAGCTTCACGAAGTTTCTGGTGGCGGTGGCTGCGACCGAGACGGCCCCTACCGGCGGCTAGCCGACGGCGAGCGGAGGTGCCCTTACGGCCAAGTGTGCATGTGCCACCCGGTTCAATCCCGAGCTAAACAACGCACGCTTAAGCTAAGGGAGTGCTCACTGAAGCTTACCAGAGAGATGGGGAGGACGGAGGAGCTCGGAGATGACCGGACGTCGCCAATGGCCGCGGCGGCGAGGGGCTCCTCGTGGAAGAGATAATCAGATCGACAAGGGGACGATGAACAGTAAAGTCGGCCGACAAAAGGAGAACTTCCAAAATTCCCGGGCCCCGGAGATGGGAAATGGTGTGGCGATGGCATTCAGTGCGCGTCCACTGGCGGCGAGGACGGCGTTCGTGCATTGGAAACGGGATGGAGGAGAGCTCAATGCCTCCTTCTCTCCCACGGCCGAGGAGAGAAGTGAGAGCAAAGGAGGGCACGGAGGCGGTTTTGTGCACGAAGGAGGACGGAGGAATAGGCGGCGTGAGCGAGCGGAGCTCGGAGATAGGTTGGGAGAGGCGGTGGGTGACGGCGTCGACGGGGCAGCTCAGAGCTCACGCGGCGCGTGGCGGCAAAGTTCTGCCCGAGCCAACGGGAGGAAGGAGACGGGACTGACGTGCGGGCCCAGGCGATCAGTGGCTCAAGGAGGCGCGGTCGCTGTGAGCCAGAGAGTGGCTCGAGCCAGGCCGGTCTAGATGGTTCGATCAGGACCGTTTAAACACGAATGGACGGCTCGGATGAAAAAGGGGCGTTCGGACAGGTCAAACAAGCGCCAAGATCTTGACCGTCGATCTAGGATCAAACGGCCCGCAAGTGACGGTGCAGTTAGGCGGTCAGGTGGAGCCGAGTGGCGAGTCGGGCTCGGTCGGTGCAACAGTGCTGAGCCCGAGTTGAAAAACAGATTTGACTAAATAAGCAAAGGGTTTGACCGAGGCTTTAAATATAGAAATAAAATTCTATAAATTCTGAATTAAATCAAGGGTGTTCCTGGGATGACCTAGTACTCAAATAAAATATTAAAACTTACTGTTCATGATATAATTTGTGTAAACTAAATTCAAACTTAGTCTAGGTCTTTACATTGTGTTTGAAATTTCTGAGGGTGCAATTGAGTTCCAAAAATTTGGTAAAAATTATATTTATTCATGATAATTATTCTAGTATTTGAATAAATTGTTTCCCGATGATGATCAAATGTTTTTGTTCCAGTTTTTATTTGGAGTTTGAATTCGAAGTGTAGGTTTGATCTTTGATTTAAATTTTCCAATTGCAATTATTTATGCAAATGTCTCCAAAATGTCATGCATGCTGATAATATGCATACTAAATCTCATTAATCAAAATGGGGATGTTACAGGTTTTGTCGTAATGTCTCTTCTCAAATGTTGTGGCAAGATGTATTTATTGCAATCATGTTTTTGTTTTGTTCTACAAGAGTAAATTTTTGTGGCGGTAGGGATGTTCATTTGTTGCACCAAGAAATCCGTGCTTGTTGCATCGAGTTGAGAATTTGTTGTATTTTGTTACATCGGATGAGTGTTTGTTACGAGTTTATCAAATAATTGTTGCGCCTTACCAATTTTTGTTTCGCCTGATGCTGAGACTAACTGTTTTAAGTCAGATCCGATATCGGGGAGGAGCGTAAGATGGTACCTCCTTTGGAATTCTGTTCCATTCTCTCCTCTCGCTTGGCTAGGGCTGTGCTCTGCTCGTGCAAAGCTGCACCATCTACACTTGGATCATCTCGCGAGAAGCAACTTCCCCGAAGCAACGACGTTTTCTCGCGACTAGCCGTCGTGGCGTCTATTCCTTTTCTCCAAAATTTTCCCCCTTCCTTTTTTGAACAAATAATCCCAATTCTCACCCTTAATTATGGCGTCACGTCATTGTTCCTCCCCCCTCGCGCCTATATAACCAGCTCCCCACTTTGCTTTCCCTGCACTCCTCACCTCTGCTTCTGCTCCTCCTCCTCCTCTCAGCGCGGCATCGCCATTGCTAGCTGATTGAGCTTCTCAATTATACTTTAAAGCAGTTAATCGCAGCTGTAACGAATAACTGCGCTCCGCACTCTAGCTCGATCTCTGTGTACCTCTCGATCTACAATGGCGCTCCAAGCATCATCGACGCCTTCCGCGTTCCGCGCGGTCCCGACCACAGCCAACGCCTCTTGCCGGCGGCAGGTACGGCTGATAGGCGCTAGCTCGCCGGATAACTGTCCTTTCTGCTTGCCTATTCCATGCGCTGAAGTTTGTCGTCTCAGTTTGTGCCTTGTCGGCTCGCCGGAGCTGTCGTTGTCGTACAGCTGAACGCATGCTCTGTTTCTTGGAGAAATCGAAGCTTTGGACGTGTTGTTGATGGGGGTGATTTTGATGTTGTTTGCAGTTCCATGTGCGCGCGAGCGCGGCGGCGGCCGCGGGAGGCGGCGATGGGAAGATGATGAGGAGGAAGGAGAAGACGACGGGCCCGTGGAAAATCGACTACTCCGGCGAGAAGCCGGCGACGCCGCTGCTCGACACCATCGACTACCCCGTTCACATGAAGAACCTCTCCACCCCGGTATATTCTTCAGTCTTCATCTCCTCCAGCTCCGGCTTGGAAGCAGCGGCTGAATTTGGTTTCTTGTCGTTGAATGCGTTCAGGACTTGGAGCAGCTCGCGGCGGAGCTCCGGGCGGAGATCGTGTACACGGTGTCCAAGACCGGCGGCCACCTGAGCTCGAGCCTGGGGGTGGTGGAGCTGGCGGTGGCGCTGCACCACGTGTTCGACACGCCGGAGGACAAGATCGTCTGGGACGTGGGGCACCAGTCGTACCCGCACAAGATCCTGACGGGGAGGCGGTCGCGGATGCACACGATCCGGCAGACCTCCGGCCTGGCCGGGTTCCCGAAGCGCGACGAGAGCGCGCACGACGCGTTCGGCGCCGGCCACAGCTCGACGAGCATCTCGGCGGCGCTCGGGATGGCCGTTGCGCGCGACCTCCTCGGAAATAAGAACCACGTCATCTCCGTGATCGGCGACGGCGCCATGACCGCCGGCCAGGCCTACGAGGCCATGAACAACTCCGGCTACCTCGACTCCAACATGATCGTCGTCCTCAACGACAACAAGCAGGTCTCCCTCCCCACCGCCACCCTCGACGGGCCCTCCAAGCCCGTCGGCGCGCTCAGCAAGGCGCTCACCAAGCTCCAGTCCAGCACCAAGCTCCGGCGGCTCCGCGAGGCTGCCAAGACCATCACCAAGCAGATCGGAGGGCAGACGCACGAGGTGGCGGCCAAGGTCGACGAGTACGCGCGCGGCATGATCAGCGCATCGGGCTCGTCGCTCTTCGAGGAGCTCGGTCTCTACTACATCGGCCCCGTCGACGGCCACAGCCTCGACGACCTCGTCACCATCTTCGAAAAGGTTAAGTCCATGCCGGCGCCGGGTCCGGTGCTCATCCACATCGTGACGGAGAAGGGAACGGGTACCCGCCGGCGGAGGCCGCCGCCGACAAGATGCACGGCGTGGTCAAGTTCGACCCGACTACGGGGAAGCAGTTCAAGGTCAAGGGCCCGACTCTGTCGTACACGCAGTACTTCGCCGAGTCGCTGATCCGGGAGGCGGAGGCGGACGATAAGGTGGTCGCCATCCACGCGGCCATGGGCGGCGGCACGGGGCTCAACTACTTCCAGAAGCGGTTCCCGGAGCGGTGCTTCGACGTCGGCATCGCGGAGCAGCACGCCGTCACGTTCGCCGCGGGGCTCGCGGTCGAGGGCTCAAGCCGTTCTGTGCCATCTACTCGTCGTTCCTGCAGCGCGGCTACGACCAGGTGGTGCACGACGTCGACCTGCAGCGGCTGCCGGTGCGCTTCGCCATGGACCGCGCGGGACTCGTCGGCGCGGATGGCCCCACGCACTGCGGCGCCTTCGACGTCACCTACATGGCCTGCCTCCCCAACATGGTCGTCATGGCGCCCGCCGACGAGGCCGAGCTCATGCACATGGTCGCCACCGCCGCCGCTATCAACGACCGCCCCAGCTGCTTCCGCTTCCCCCGCGGCAACGGCATTGGCGCCGTCCTTCCTCCCAACAACAAAGGCAACCCTCTTGAGGTACCTACTTACCTAATTGCTACTCCTAACAAAATGATCAATGCTTTCTTCGAGGTCTCTAATGGCGGCGGTACTTTGGGAATCGTGCAGATTGGCAAGGGGAGGGTGCTGGTCGGAGGCAACCGGGTGGCGCTCCTGGGGTACGGCACGATGGTGCAGGCCTGCCTAAAGGCGGCGGAGGCGCTCAAGGAGCACGACATCTTCGTCACCGTCGCCGACGCCCGCTTCTGCAAGCCGCTCGACACGGAGCTCATCCGGGAGCTCGCCACCGAGCACGAGGTCCTCATCACCGCCGAGGAGGGCTCCATCGGAGGGTTCGGCTCCCACGTCGCTCACTACCTCAGCCTCAGCGGCCTCCTCGACGGCCCCCTCAAAGTAAGTAGTATCTTCTTTCAGAACTGGTAACTGATCTATCATCTGTACGGTTTTCTTTTAGAACAGCACAGAAGGGTTAATTCCTCCGTGGAAGATTTCCGTGTTCTTCTTCTTCGCCGATTCTTGTTAGCCTAACCATGCTGCTGACGTTTTTGCAGCTGAGATCCATGTTCCTGCCGGACAGGTACATAGACCACGGTGCACCACAGGACCAGACGGAGGCGGCAGGGCTGACACCAAGGCACATTGCTGCCACAGTGCTGTCCCTGCTGGGGAGGCCATTGGAGGCACTGCAGCTCAAGTGAATCAGCCAGCATGTACATCAATCAGCACATAAATAAAACCGAGTAGATGTCATCTGATCATGCTGCTGCTCCATCCCTAACCTAGCCACAGTCACATGGGTCTGGTTTAGCCAGTAGGCATACCACTACTGTACTTACTAGCTAGGTAGGTAGCTGCAGGAGAAGCCATGCCCATGCCATGCGTGTGTTTCTTGGCCTGTTCCAATACTTCCAAATGCAAGAGGATATATAAGGAGGGCGTACAGTGCAAGAGGATGGATCAAGTGAAAGGAGGAGCCTTACTTGAGAACTCCGGAGGATATGCCTAGCTCTCAGCTGATCTTGCCAGTGACATATGCATGCATGGCTCTACATGTTCCTTTGTTTGTTTTGTATAGATGACAGGTAAGTATATTAAATCATGTAATACTCGGTGCTTTATGCATAAGAAAGATGAATAAGTTCTTGTCATTAGAGAAAGGGCCACGGGCCTTGTGAATTGTGATCTCCTCTTGTGTTTTGTCCTTGTGTAATCCTTGTGTTCATGGAATCAGGGGAGTGGATGGGTTTAGCATCTCGCAGTGTTATTAAGGGGCAGAATATTCCCAGGTGCCTGATTTTAAATAAGCTCTTGGCTTGACTCTTGGAGACAAGTACAGAGATTCCCTGTTAATGAAGACATGGCCGCAATCTAGACAAACTTATAATGAGTTCACCGATGTCTTTAATGATTAGCAAACAATGTTAGTAACGAGTTCACATCTGAAAAAAGCTTAAAGCTAATCACAGTGGACTTGACTAGGGGTCTGTTTATTTCGGCTATGCTTTTCTGAAAAGCGGCTTTCGGCTGTGCTGCAGGGCTTTCTGACTGTTGGCTGAATGACTGGGCTTTTCTGATTTGGTGTTTGGTTGTCTGGCTTTTAGGTAGGTTGACTGCAGCTTCCGAGATGTGAAATGTCTGAAATGGCTCTAAGGATAGTAATGGCGTTTAACGTAATTAACAATATTTACTAACATTTAACAATATTTAACGATGTTTAACGACATAACAATATTTGACGACATTTAACAACATTTAATGACATTTAACGATAATTGAAGACTATTAACGACGACTAACACAATTAACAAGAACTACCGATATTGACCGAGATTAACGACAATATACCGTAAACAACGCTATATATTGTTACTATGGCATGCATGCAGTTAACTTTCTCAAAACTTTCTTTAACCATTAATATGCATGAAACTATCTAGATTAACCATATGAAAATAGTAGAACTTTTTTTAAATGTTTTCAAAAGATTATAATTTTATAAGCTTGTGATTACTAAAAATAACAGTCAAAGTATTGGGCATTAGTTAGATGGGACTGTCTATTTATAAATTGCCTGAAATTTTTTAAAGTTTAAGTCACTTGTTGTGACCATTGGATCAATATCCAATCATATGACATCCATTGGATCAATATCCAATCATATGACAATCATATAACACACCAATCTTTACACAAATTCAATGGTCACAACAAATGACTTCAACTTAAGAAAACTTCAGACAACTTAAAATTAGCAAAACCATAATTAGATTACTACTACATTAGATAATTAACCAGTATCTGCAAGGTATATATCTTTAACTAGGGGTGGGCATTTGTTTTTTTTTTTCTTTTCGGTTCAGTTCTTTCGGTCTTAAAATTTTTCGGTTTCTGAGAACTTATCACTGAATTAACCCAACTAAAATAAAACACCGAATCTAATTTGCCGAAATATTTCAGTTCGGCTAATTCGGTTTTTCGGTAAACCGAGTTTTGACAGCAACCAAGCAAGTGATGGAAAAAAAAAAAAGGAATTGAGCAAGAAGGTGAGAAACCAAGCAAACAACAATACAACATACATTGCACAATTGCTCGGTTACCGCCCACGCCACAGCTCTCGGTGCTGCAAGTCGCACCTTTGCAGCCTCGTAGGTTGCAGCCCTAGGCACTTGCCGGCTTTACCGCTCGGTCGCAGAAGCCCTCCGCGCTGGCTGCACATCTCAGCCCTCGCCGCTTGGTGGTCTCCTTGGTTCGTTTTTCGATTTTGGTGAAAAAATGCCTACCCCATCTTTAACCCCTCTGCCGATGAAAGACACTACAATATTGAGCATGATCTTTGGATATGATCATTGGGCACTCTGCTTTTATGTTTCCCTTGTAGCATTTGCTAAGAACTTCCTTACATTCAAAATAAGACTAAAATAAGTCATAACGACAAGCACATTTCAGTATACAGGCTCAAGCTCTATTGGGCGATAATAACTCATTTGAGTGCTCTCTTTTTTCTTTAGTGATCAGTACTGCAATATTTATCTGAAACGTCAAGCACAAGCAAGAGACCTCAAATGACAATGACAACAATTGAACGTCATGTTATAGAGTACAGGCATCCATTCAGAAAGCAGGAAAAAACATCTTGCAAGATTTAAACAGTTGTCGTGCTAGTACACCACACGGAATAAATTCTGCAGGAAGAGAGAAGCATGTGACATGTCGAAGTTTATAAAGCACTGTACACAAATGTAGGTACTTACAAATGGTCTGTATCTAAGAAAGATGGTCAAACACACTCATGTAAGTGTGCTGAGCAATTGGACTGGCTGTATACTGAAATAGAACAGCTATTCACTGCGCAATTCGTTATCGGATTAATTCATTCGAGCCTAATTTTGGCAATTTAGTGTTCGATGTAGAAAAATAAAATAAAGGAAACAAGTCCCCAGTCCACAACATGAGGTTCCGGCGATCAGACTTCCAAACACACCGTCTTTGCATGCAGCTCTCAGGAGGACTTGAGAAACACTGACTGCTGACCATGCCTACTTTTCAACTTCCTCAGTGGAGAACTCACATGTTTTGAATCCATCCATGTGTATCTACAAACATGGGAGAAAGTCTTGGCAGCGTTTGCATTCATCTGCAACTTCTTACTCCATGCTCGGCTTGTCGAGGCGACGCGGAAGCTTCAGGAACGGCTCAAACAACCTGGCGGATGAACATTACAGTCAGGCAAACTGCAATATAGTGCCATGCAAAATTTTCTGCTGGAGAATTGACCTGACTTCACAAAATAACAAATTATGGCATGACTCTAATCAACTCATACAGGTCAGATGAGCAACTGAATGTGAGGGAGCATTGACTATTGACCTCAGCATTGGATGAGCATTTCCTCAACACCACATGGGGAAAAGTTGTCAAAGCATGTCGATGAACATATTCTCTGCCAATGACAAATATGAAGCTGACAATCATGACTGTGAGAAGAAGTACTAGTAGTATTTAGTAACATGCAGTAATGCAGTGTGATATTAACTACTACTGAACCTGGGGTTTTTTACGTTTTTCCATGCACATGCTTTGCAAATTGCAACAGTTTCTTTTCTAGGCCGGGACTATCTACTTTGGAAAACAGTTGGAAGACGGTCTGTTTGGTATAGCTCCAGATCTTGATTTCTCTGCTCCTCCTCCAAGATTCCACTCGGCAAATCTACAGTTATCTCAGCAAAACGTTTGGCTAACGGGTTGGCTCCGAAAACCTAAGAGAGTGGATTGAGGCAAAAAGACCATACTATTCCTGGTTGTAACACTTCTATTGTATTTGTCTTACTCATTTCTATTTGTACACAAATTTCTCGTTTTCTTTTTCCTTTCTTTTCTTTTCTTTGCAAATTTCTCAGGACCATATGAATGTATATGAATGAGACAAATTCATATCATGGCAACAAAAACCAGTAGCTTATTCATCTCATTCTCACCTATACATTACAACTCATTACAAATAGGGTCAAGATCAATTACGAGTTCGATCAGTATATGAGTCAATACAATTTCAATTAGTACATCATTGCCTCCGACCAATATCACATAATCGGCAAGCTGAAGATATCATCAAATTAGTATATTTGTTGCACAAACACAATCTGACACTCATCCGAGGGCACTGTCATCTTGGGTGGTGCGGCTCCCAACCAGAATCACCTTTGGGTCGCTCGGCGTCCTAGTTCATTTTTTGCTTCCGATTCTCGTAAAATCTGCTCCGGATTTAGCTGAGAAAAAACCATTTGGCACAGTTCCTCCGGCTCCCGACGAGAATCCAGAAGCAGAGTTGGACCAAATAGGTCCTAAATGTTACAAATAGCAACTTATATTCTCAGGGGGCCAATGGGCCAGTATATATACACAGAGTATATGTGGGGAATATGCAAATAACCCCTTATAACACAGGGGAATAATACAATAGACATATATCTCTAACACCCCACCTCAAACTCATGATGGATCAACAACACTGAGTTTGGAGAGATAGAAGCTGTGTTGTGCGCGAGTCTGGGTCTTCGTGAAGAAATCCGCTAGCTGAAGCTCTGAAGGCACGTACTTAAGAGTAATCACCTAATCATGCACACAAGACCTTATGAAGGAAGCATCAACACCAATATGCTTGGTGAGCTCATGTTTCACAGGATTACGAGCAATACTGATAGCACATGTACTATCTGACAAGAGAGGAGTCGGTGTAGTGACAGAAACACCAAAATCCTCAAGTAACCATCGTAACCAAGTAATCTCTGCTGTCAAAAGAGCCATAGCTCGCAACTCAGCCTCTGCACTCGAACGTGACACTGCAGTCTGTTTCTTTGTCTTCCAAGCAATGAGAGAACCACCAAGAAAAACACAGTAAGTAGAGATGGACCGGCGATCAGAGGGATCGCTGGCCCAAGTAGCATCTGAATAAGCCTGAAGCTGTAACGAGCTGGAGCGTGGAAAGAAGAGACAGCGAGAGATAGTCCCACGAAGGTATCGCAGAACTCGAAGAAGGTGGCTGTAGTGAACCTGAGTGGGAGCAGAGACGAACTGACTCAGAATGTGGACTGGATAAGTGATATCCGGACGAGTAACAGCAAGGTAGACAAGACTCCCAACAAGATGACGATAGCGAGTCGGATCAGAAAGAGGCTCGCCATCAGAGGGTCGGAGGTGAATGTTGAGCTCCATAGGAGTCTCAACAGTACGCTGATCAGTGAGAGAAGCGCGATCAAGAAGATCCTGAATATACTTCTCTTGGGACATAAAGAAGTCATCTGGAGTGGAGGTAACCTCAATCCCAAGGAAGTAACGAAAAGGACAAAGATCCGACATAAGGAACTGCTCACTAAGACGAGCCTTGACAAAGGCAATGTACTGTAATCATCTCTGTAATGATCATATCATCAACATACGTAAGAAGAAGAGTCCACCACGAGACGAAGTGTGGATAAAGAGCGCAGATCATGAGCACTAGCTGAAAAACCAGCAGCAGTGACCACAGAGGAGAAGCGCTCAAACCAAGCACGAGGGGCTTCTTTAAGGCCATAGAGAGAGCGACGAAGGCGACAGACCATGCCCTCAGGAACATAATACCCAGGTGGCGGAAGCATGTAGACCTCCTCACGCAACTCGCCATTAAGAAAGACATTCTTGACATCAAGCTGAAAAACAGACCAGTGGCGAACAGACGCCACCGCAAGAAGATCTGCGACGGTGGTCATGTGAGCCACAGAGCAAAGTCTCGTCGTAGTCACGACCATGCTTCTGCTGGAAGCCATGAGCAACAAGACGTGCCTTATAGCGCTCAAGAGAGCCATCAGAGCGAGTCTTAATCTTATAGACCCACTTACACGTAATGGGACGTGAGTGAGATGGAAAAGGAACAAGGTCCCAAGTACCAAGACGCTCGAGGCAGCAATCTCTCGGCCATGGCATGCCGCCACTCGGGATGAGTAACAACATCCCGATAGGAGACAGGCTCAAGAGTAGCTGCACCAGAAAAACCAAAACGAGCAGGAGGCCGAATCGACTGGCGATCGCGGAGAGCGTAGTGAGGGGAAGATAACCCAGTAGGGGAAGATGGATCATCAGGAGAAGATAGAACATCAGGAGAAGATGGCTCATCTGGAAGATCCTCAATACGAGGTCGACGAGTGTAGACGAGTGTAGGGGGAGGAGCCTGAGGAGCCGCAGGAGACGAATCAGGCGGCGACAACGGTGGAGAGGCCACAGGAGGAATATGTGGAGACTCAGTGGGACGGGTGGAGGAGGGTAAGACAGATATGGGTGTATCTGGAAAAGTCAAAAAGGACAGAGACTCCACTGAGGAAGCCGAAGCCGAAGGAGAGGTAGGACGTGGGTAGAAGGGACGAGACTCGTCAAAAGTCACATCCCGAGAAATCCGCATCCGTCGACCAACAGATCCCAAAGACCGATATCCCTTGTGCTCGCAGATCGTATCCCGTAAAGACACACTCAACGATCGGCGATCGGTTTGGTACGTTCTCGAGGGGCGAGAGAACATAGCAAACGCAGCCAAACGCAGCGAAGGCGAGTAGTCGAAGAAGACCACAAAGACGCTCAACGGGGATCGCACCCTGAAGAGCAGAAGAGGGCTGGATGTTAACGAGATAGGTGGCAGTGGAAACAGACTCGGCCCAAAAATGAGGTGGAATAGAGGCGGCAATCATCAGTGCACGAGCCGTTTCAAGGAGATGACGATGCTTGCGCTCAGCGACACTATTCGAGCATGAGCACCGTGACAGAGAAGCGAGCGAGAGTACCCTCGCCAGAAGGAAGGCTGCGCGCAGTAATGAGAGAGGTACTCGCCAGCGGAGTCAGCCCGAAAGACACGAATAGGGGTGGAGAATTGTGTATGGACCATAGTGGCAAATTGTTTATAGATAGATAAGACCTCACTACGAGAAGACATGAAATATATCCAAGTGTGGCGAGAAAAATCATCTATAAAAATGATATAATATCGATGACCCTTTCAAACGGGAGGGACCCCAAACATCTGAATGAACAAGATCAAAAGGACGCTGAGACACTGACTCACTATGAGGATAAGGAAGCTGAATCTGTTTACCTAACTTACAGCCCTGACAATCTAAAGACACATCTCCTGAGACAGACCCCAGAAGACCACGACGAACCAAAGACGACAGACGAGATCCACACAGATGACCAAGACGGTGATGCCACTGCTGGAAAGAGCTGGTAGGCGAAGTGGCAGAAGCTGAGAGACTGGCGGCAACGGTGGCAGCGGAAGGAAGGTGAAGCCAGTCAAGCTCCCAGAGACGCTGTGAGTCAAGGCGCCGAGGGCCAGAACCAACCGAGCTCCGTGCGGCGCGGTCTGAACACAACAAGAGTCGAATCGAGAATGACCCGACAACCAAGATCGATGTCTGCCAGAAGAAGTCGCATGGTAAGGCGAGGAACATAAGCAAATGAAGGAACATGAAAAGATGAGTTGCTAAGAGGGCCTCGACGAGACGAAAGAGATGTACCATCGCAGTAAGAACACCGAGCAGAGAATCAAGGGTGTAATGAAAGACAGAGTGGAAGGATCGGGGTCATGTGAAAAGATGCTCGTAATCAAGAATCAACGGGAGGTACCGACGTGTAGAAGGTGGTTTCTCGGTGCGAAGAGTCGATGGCGAGCCTGCAGAACTCGCCGAGGAGAACCCGGCGGCAAGCGGCGTCGAAGTCCGCTATTTCTGCTCGGAGAGAAATGCGAAGAAGTCGATGCAGCGTCGATGTAGAAGCACCGATGCGATGCCGTGCTAGTGCTAGTAGAAGGACGACGAAAGATGCCGCTGCTTCTTGTAGCACTGGGACTCAATGTGGCCGACCTTGTTGCAGTAGGAGCAGTGAGGACGACCACCGCCGGATGGAGGGCGCCACCACCTCTGTGGTAGCCGCTGGAGGGGCGGTGTCTTTGGCGTGGGGCGATCGGTGTAGCGGTGGGCGGCGGCGAGCACGGAGGAGTGGCAGCAGCGGCACCACTCGGCGAGTCTCCTCGCTCATATCTCGATAAGGGCCTCCAGGAGAGTGACACGAGGGTGGCGTGCAAGGAGCTGGGCACGCCGCTGCTCGAACTCGGGACGAAGGCGAGTAAGGAACTCGTAGATCCGCTGAAACTCCGTGTCAAGACGCATCTAGGCAAAGCGACAGCGGGAGCGGCGGACCGAGTGCGAGAGAGTCCGGTGACACTGCATGCAGAGCTCGAGCGTAAAAGGCGTCAACAGTAGCATCACCTGCCAAGAGAGTGCTCTGGCGAACCATGGACGGTAGAGAGCATCACCGGAGGGCTCGTAAGCGCCGACGAAGGTGAGTCCACATCCGAAAGCGAAGGAGTCCCACAACCTCGTAAGAGAACGAGGCCGGATATCTGGCGATGAGGACAAAGAAGGCTCGTCGTCGTGCCATACCACCGAGTGTAGGCGGTCAAACGATCCTTGTAGAAATCCAGAGCCTCTGGTAGGCGAGATAGCCTCATCATCGGCAAAGCGGCGGTCTCGGCGGCAGCAGCCTTGTCGGCCTGTTGAGGCGGCGCAACAGCGAGGCTCCGTCGGAGGTGTAGGGCAAGGCGGACAGGTAACATTGCCAGAGAGAACTCCCCAGAGACGAAGACCACGCATGTGGATGCGCATGTGAGACACGAAGTCGGTGTAGTTAACACCATCGAAGATCACCGGGCAGCGAGGGAGGGAAACGGTGCCCATTGGTAGGCGGCGCTGGACGGCGCGCGATCAGACAACGGTCTAACAGCGGCGCCGGGCGGCGGCGGTTAGAACCACTTTTTTTCTTGCGGGCCGCCCGACTCAAAAAGGTCGAGGCCTCAAAATCGGCCGAGGCCTGCTCAGGAGATAGCGACCAGGGGAACTAGGGTTCCCCTGCTCGAGCGGCGGCGGCCGACTCCGGCGCGATGGCGAGTGGGCGGCGAGGCGTCGGGTGGAGGCGACGGCGGCGTCGGGTGGAGCGGGCGAGCGGCGTCGGGTGGAGCGGGCGAGCGGCGTCGGGCGGCGAGTGGAAGACCAAGACGGCGGCGTCGGGTGGAGGCGATGGCGGCGTCGGGTGGAGCGAGCGAGCGGCGTCGGGTGGAGCGGGCGACGGCGGCAAGGAGATGAGGCCGGCGGCAACGGCAAGGAGATGAGGCCGGCGGCGGCGGCAAGGAGATGAAGCCGGCGGCGGCGGCAAGGAGATGAGGCCGGCGGCAGCGGCAAGGAGATGAGGCCGGCAAGGGAGATGAAGCCGGCGGCGGCAGGCGACAGCTAGGGTTGAGGACGAGTTGCGCGTCCGAATTGGTAAGACCTAAATCGCTCTGATACCATGTTACAAATAGCAACTTATATTCTCAAGGGGCCAATGGGCCAGTATATATACACAGAGTACATGTGGGGAATATGCAAATAACCCCTTATAACACGGAGGAATAATACAATAGACATATATCTCTAACACTAAACACTTGTCATCTTCTTGTAATAGCGAATAGTCTGTTACAGAAAAGGCAAACAGACGAGATTTTTTTTTGCCAAATTACCTTGATGATATGTACTTCCACTTCGAATATACCACTTAATCGAATATATTATACTTTTTTATCACTCTCAGTATACTTAAATACCAATTATAATATACTCCAACGTGACTTGATTGAAAATTTTTCATTGGAGCCCTTTATTTTTGCTATATACTCTTTTTCATATATAAAAAGAAGTATATACACGGATTTTGGTATAAAAAGTGGATTTTCATAAAAAATTTCATGGAACTCACTTTGGGGTATATTATAATCATTATTGGAGTATACTCAAATTGATAAAGAGGTATCATCATACAATTTAAGTGGTATATGAGAGGTGTGAGTACGCACTCTAGGAGTATCATACCATTTTCCTATATATATATATATATATATATATATATATATATATATATATATATATATATATTCAAAACACGCATAAAAGCTTTGCGTGTTATTGATTAAGTTAAGAAAGAAAACAAGACGATTGTAGAAATACAACCGCAAAGTCTAACAAAGCGGTGTCAATAAGCAATCATCGCACATCAGCACAGACAAAAAAGAAAAGATGAACAACAAAACAACTGAACATAGAAACACTACCGAATACTACGCTACAAGAAGACGACACTTAAAAAACTCCTCAATACCATGTAGCCAACAACAGAGACAATGAACTCCAGCTGCACTCTACAGCAAGCCTTCTTGACGGCAACTACCGAGGATTGATTGATACGGCTGGTACATATTGTTGAAGCTTCGTTCGTTGCCTTCCTTTCATATTTGCCGAACAATCAAAATTACCAGAGTATCAAACCCACGCCGAAGTTCCTTCTAAACTCTGTTTCGTGCATTGAACCACCAATCTATGAATGAATAATCCCTGTTTAGCATAAGAAAACCACTTGCCGAGATAGAAAAAAATTCCATGCCAAACTTGCCTGACCACTACACAATTTGCAAAGAGATGGTATGTTGTTTCGGATTGTTGCGCACACATCACACAAGTTCCCGAGTCCGGCAATCCTCTGCGTTGCATTCTATCAAACGTCCAGCACCTTCTTGGAACCACTAGCCAAGCAAAAAACTTACACTTCAACGGCGCTTTAGACTTCCAAATCTGTTTATTACTCCCTCCGTATTTGTTTAAATGACGTTGGCCAAGCAGGATTGAAGCTAGCTGGCGTCATATATTAAAAAACGGAGGTAGTACCAAGCAGCTTAGTAGTTCCATGAAAAAATGCTCCATAATGCTGACTTTGTTGTGTACGACAACGAAGCTGACCACCTCCAGATTATCTTGTCTTCACTACCTTCTTGGAGCTGAATCTGAGACAATCGATTCCATAACTGAAGAAACTCTTATAGCTATGATGGATAAGCTTCCCTGAATATCTTCAGAACAAGCATTATTTGTTAAAGCCTCTCTGACCAATCTTTTTTTTGCCTTGCCCTTTTGCTCACACATTAAAAAAGATTAGGTTCAATAATCTTGACAGAGAGACCATTTAACCAATTGTCAGTCCAGAACATAGTGAGATTGCCATCCCATATCTCAACCATAGTTGAGGCTTCAAACATAGCCTGAACAATCTTCTCTTCATGCATAGGTAGTTCAGAGCAAGTTTTAGTAGCATCAGTCCTCCTCAGCCAAAGCCAACATAACCGCAAAGCGTATCCCATAATCTGGAGGTCCTGCACCCCTAAACCTCCAAATTCAATTGGCCTACAAACTTTCCTCCAAACGACTATATATATATCAACCGACAAAAACTTGTTATAGAGAAGTTTTTTTTTTTTTAGAGAGAAAAGTATTTCTTATGCATTTTAGAAGTTATTTCAAATTTTCAGTGTGTAAATAATGGATTTCGAATTTTATAACGCTTTTACTACTTTTCTCACCGAGCGCTGCGCTAGCCACGGTCGCTGACGGGTGGGACCTAAAGAATAGTGTGTTTTTCTTTTAAACTCCGGATTTAACCACACGTGCTGACATGTGGGACCCAGCGTCAGTGACTTGGTCCACTGGACGCGGTCCACCCGGGCATGTGCACAGCGCACGGTGCTTACGCGATCGGACCCACACGTTAGTATCTACGGCACGATACATATCTCCTCCGTTTTCTGTGCATGGGCCCACAAGTAAGTGGCTCATTCATTCCTTAAGATAGTCATTTAAAGCTAATCATCGTCATTACGCCTAATCATTTTGCTGAGGGCTGCTGCGACGCGACAACGGGGACTTCTGTCCCGCGTGCGTGCCCAGCGGCATGCCGGCGCTACGCGCCATGGCGGCTCCGACCCAGGGCATGTATGGGTCCACAATAGTATTGCGCACATAATGGGAGTGGTTATGGCGGCTGAGCCTGCCCAGAACTACGGCGAGCCGGAGTTGAGTGACGGTGATAAATACGGCAAACATGCAAATAACTATAGAGCTCCGCAGCATCCAAGATAGCGGGTGCCCAAGCATCTACGGTACTAAGTGAGGCTACCTGAAGCTAAGAGGGGTTCTGGGGATCTCGGAGATGGCTGGAGTAACGTCGACGTCAGAGAAGATGACGGCAGCAGCACGGCCTCATGTGGAGAGCAGATCCTGAGAGGAACTAAGACAAATGAATGCTCGGGATAGCTCAAAGATCTTAAGAGGGTGCTGTAGAAGCAAGGAATCGACAAATACCTTACCGAAACAAGGTGGGAGGCGAAAAGGCTATTCTTCGGCCGAAAAGGTCCAATCTTCAAATACACGAACTCCTATCGTGCATTGTCAAAATAGGTTTAGGGATTTTGGATCTTAGGCCTAGAGACACAAAATGACACGCAAGGTTTAGATCAATACCTCCTGGTGGTGAAAAATGACACTAGGATGTCTTCGGGGGCGTGCTCTGGACAACTCGAATGGCACCAAGGTGGACTGGAAGCTACAAGCCAAATCAAGCCCGTGCACACGGCAATGAACTTAGAGAAGGAAGGAACCATCAGACTGACACTTACCCAAGCATGGTGCTCAAACGAGCTTCTTCCTTCTCAGCCCCGAGAGAAGGAATGAGATGATTTGAGAGCAAGGATAGGTCTTTAACGTGGGGAGAAGACAGAGATGGAGGCGGCGTGAAGTGCCGAAGATCAAGGAGTGGTCGGGAGAGGTGGTGGATCCACGGCGTCACTGGTGCGGCGCAGGAGCTCTCAGCTACGTGGAGCACTGTGTCTGAGCGTGCCAGCGAGAGGAGGGAGAAGGATCCGACAAGTGGGGCCGTGGTATCAGCGTCACACACATGCGCGCACCCGAGTGCGGTTCAGTCGGTGCAGTTAGGCGGTTAGGTTCGATCAGTTCGAAGCGGTCCATTTGTTTGGTCCACACGATCTTGATCGAACGGCTGGAATGTGTGGGAAACATTCGAACTATCCAAACGCGTGGACTGTCTGGGTCGCTCGATCTGGATCAAATGATCCTACTTGGCTTAAGTTAAATCAAATCTAAATAGGTTGACTGAGATTCAAAATCTAAACTGCTACTTTGACCTGGGTCCTAAAAATAGAAATAAATTTCCTAAAATCCTGAAATAATTTAGAGGGGTTTATGGGAAGGTATAGTTTCCATAAAAATTATCAAACCTTACTATTCATAATATATTTTGTATAATTTAAATTCAAACTTAGGATAGGTCATTGTATTGAGTTTAACTTTTCTGTGGTTTGAATTCAATCCCAAAAATTTGGGAAAAATTATATTAATTCATAATAATTAATGTAGAATTTGAATAAATTATTTCCAGAGGATGATCATATGTTTTTGTTACTGATTTCCTTTGAAATTTCAAATTTGAAGTATAAGTATAGTCTTTATATGAGATTTTCCAAATGCAATAAATAATGTAAATGCTTGAAAACATGATGCATGCTTAAGAGATGCATAATAACGTTGTTTATTCAAATGGGGATGTGACACCTAGACCCGTCGACCAAAGCATTTTGAACCTTCAACGAAGGCAAGTTATAGACCTTTGATCATATTGAACCCATTTTTACTAAACTATATTGTTTTATATCAACATGCATTGTGAGTTTTATAATCACTGTGTTCGGGAATAGTTAAAGTCCTATTCGATATTAAGCCACCTTGAATAATTGCTTGACATGTATCATTGTACACCATAGGTTGGGATTAATCTTAGTTGGACATATTTAATGACCAACATAGGTGCATATTATGCTTAGCCATGCTTTAGCATGATCGCATGGTCATAAGTGATTGAATTTGACTTAATGAAATATGAAATTATGGCGCGAACTCTATTTCTAAAAGTTGTGCCATGGAAGGGTTACCATTTGGTTGGGTTGAACCAAAAATGATTTAATACTCAGGCGATTGATCGTGCCATAATGGGAATAGTTTTGGGATGTGGTTTCTCGCTTTGAGTAGTCACTAAGAACTTAACTTTGTGTGTCATTAATCTAAGTCATACCGTACAACCATAAGTCTATTTATGGAGTGAAGTTGGCCAACTAATTAGCAATATTTTGATTTGGTTATGTTTGGGTTGACGATTCGGGCGCAAGAGGGGGTCCTGATTGTAATGGATGTAACCAGTTGATGGCAAAACCTTAGCGAGGAGAACCAGGTCAAAATAGAGTTTTATAAAAGCCTTGTGATAATCGTTTAATCGCACACCTTCGGAAGTGTGTTAGACGAACATTATAAACTGATTATCTCTTATGGGTCAAGTTATACAACCTCTGAAGAGTGTAAAACTATTTGAATAACCGTGTTCTTGGTTATGAACAATGCCTGGTGATTTCACACGAGGGGTAGATTTTCTTAAAAATATTAGAATGGTTTGGTTGGGATTTGAGTGGTTAGTTCTGGTTGATGGTTAGTGTAACACCCATTTCAAAGATGAGCACGGAATGCTACTAAACTAACATTATAACAAGCTAAACTAAGACACTTTACTAAATTTCGGCAGAACCTCCTTTGTATAGCTAACTATACGGGGGGGTTCCAACAGGTACAATTATCAAAATTAAACAATCTGTCTCATTTTGTATAGCTAAATTTTATTTGTGCATGTATAGCTTAAACCACCATTCTTTTGTAATCTGTCTCATTTTCAGTTTTTCAAAATCTGACACTTTAGATCCAGATTAAACCTCAATTTTAATAATTAGTATTAACTGATATTAAGTGATACATTAACCTTTTAGTTTTACTTATTTAGCTGTAGCTAAATCAAAAATAGCTTTCTCTCATAGTCTAAGATAGCAGCGACTCTTCTTTTGTAAATCGCCTGCTTTTTGATTTCAAAATCTAAAGTCATGACTTTAAATTAAACCCTAATCTGAGTAATTAGTATCATTAGGTATTAAATATGGGTTATTATACTTATTTGAGCTAGATGTAGATTGAGCATGTTGATAATTATGCATTCAAGTATTGATCATGCATTTTCTTTCTATATTTTGTTCTCTGCCATTTTCCTACTATTTATTGGATTTTATTTGACTTTCTAGATTCTGGTTCTTCTGGAGTGGTTAAATCTTTTGTTGGTCAACAAGAACCTGAACAAGAGGTGTATTATTACCAAGGCAAGCATCCTCTCTGCATCATGTTGATCCCAAAGTTTTATACTATAGATCTTCAAAATACAGTGATAACTGTTGCATGCTAATTTCCTAAAAAGCAATTGTGATCCGTTAGTAGGTAGTTATGACCTAATATTGTGGCTTACCTTAAATCTAACCATACACTCAAAACTTAGAGTAGTGATGTATACTACGACCTTTAATTTCAGAAATTTGCTTAGCCATGCAGTCTATAGAACGTTAGAGTTTGGCAAGACTATCTTGTCAAACATGGGAGTAACAAATGAATTTCAGTCATTTTAACTCTTTGTCCAGTTTATTGAAACCAGAACTGAATTTAAATTTCAATTGATCTGGACAAGAGGATGCTAGTGGTGGTGCCTTCGTGCACGAGATTGGGAATTGTGGTGGACTTGTCTGGACTAATTAAGGACTGAACTCTGACTATTCAATTCAAGTCCCCACGTACTTCCACACGCGGTGTATGGGCACTGTTTGGTTAAGTAAAGGGTTAATGCTATTGAGTTAGAAATAGGGGAGTAAGGACATGTGTATTGATCTTGTATGGCATAGATGCTTAAGTCTTCGGGCCGTGTCTTATGCCATGTGAGTTTTTATATCAGTATCAGATGTTCTTAGGAGGGTGAGGGCGTATATGCGTTCTATCACATGTACGTACCTTAAGGGTTCCGATTGCGATCTAGTATGTGTAGCGAACACAACCTGCATTTCTTTTGATTGGGTCGGCATTCCCGGCGCAACATGTGTGCCCCGGTTAAGTAGATGCTATCAGTCGTTGTTTAAGCGGGATTAGTTCACACATGGGTTGTCCAACTCAATAGTGTCAACTTGTTGAAAAATACCAAATCTTAGTTTCCCCGGTCGGCATACCAAAGGAAGTGTGTCATCATTCGGAGGCATCCGAAGGCAACAGGCTGACTAAGTCGTGTGGGTAAAGATGTACACCCCTGCAGGGTATTAAAACTATTCAAATAGCCGTGTCCACGGTCATGGACGATAACTTGAGTTGATGTCACCTGTATAGAATTTTGATTTTAACTATTGTTTGGGTTTTGGTTCAGCATGAGGGAATTCATGCAATGTACTGTTTATATTTACATTTCATTTACTTACTGTGTTGGTCCAAATTGATTTATTAAATTGCTTTATCAAAACTTAGCAATTGTAGGTTAAGATGTATTGCTTTATGCAAAATTGAACCATTATGCCTACCTGTTGTTAACTTTATGCATATACAAATTCTATTCCATTGTATAGGGTCTTTCACACACATTCTTTTATTAGTTTGTGTAAGTCTTGCTGAGTACCTTCCGTACTCAAGGTGCTATAACCTCTTGTTGCAGGTGAGGATGGTTATCTGTATGAGATGTCCGTTAGCGTCGATCAGGGTGACGTTAACGAGTGAAGCTATTTCTTTCCTCCACGCAATAGCCCGCGGGTGATGGGGCCATTGGTGGTTTTGCCGTTTAATCTTTTGCTTCCGCTGTTACTCCTTTGTAGTGACCAAGTCACTTATATTGTAGTATTAAACCGAAGTGTAACCTTATGTTTAATTATGTAAATGTATGCCTTGTATGTGTATGATGCAATGTTGTTTAAGGGTATATATGCAATGGTCACTGGTCATAGGAACCATTGTAAGACATATATCCGAGAAACCTGAATATTGGATTTGTTACTTGTTAAATTTATACTTCTAGCATGATCTTTAATAAAGGGGCAGAACTGTTCCTTAATTAAGAATTATTCTACAGTATAATTTTAATTAGGTATATTTCCAATATTCCGGGTTCCTCACAGGGTCTTACCCTTGAAGAACCACCGCCGAACACGATGAACACCCACCTCAGGCCACGATCTCTCCCTTTCCCTTTCTTCTTCTTCTTCTTCTTCTTCTTCTTCTTCTTCTTCTTGGTCGATCTATCTCCCGGGTGATCCTCCTTCTTCCTCCTCGACACCAGCAGCGGGGAACACCTTCTTGGCCAACAGCAAGGGGCTTCAATGGAGGAGGAGGCGCTGCTGGAGGTGGGGAGGCGCAGGGGGAAAGGAGATGGGGGCGGCCAAGGGGGAGAGGGGGGTGTGCGGCTAGGGTTGGGGGAGGGTGGCGCCTCCCCCTCTTTGGCCGGCCACCACAAGGCCAATTGGGCCGAGGCCCAAGCCCAGGTTGCCGAAGTTTAGCGGAAATTCCCCTCTTTTCTTCTCTAAAATGTTTTTCTATAAGGTCCTTCTCCCTAATTTAATTATTCTCTCTCGAATAATCATTCGAATAATTTTGGGATATTGCAGTTAGGAAGTGAACATGGTTGTTCACTAGTTATTTCAAAGAACTTGTTTACTTATGTATTAATCTTTTAAATTATACTTTCCAATCTATTTACTGTTAATACTACTTTCT